>NQII01000545.1:89780-335203 GCA_002778355.1 Clitarchus hookeri | reverse complement strand
TGTTAGAGTGAGTGAAGAGATTTGGGCGGCGCTTAATAACGAGGTCTTAAAAGCCGATGGAGGGTGATTGAGGTGGGTGTGGAGCAGCACCGGAATGAAAAAGGTAGGGGAAACGGGAGATCCCCGAGAAAACCCGCTGACCAGTGGCATCGTCCGGCACGATTACCACACGCGAAACTCCGGGAACGACCCGGCCGGGGGATTGAACCCAGTTCCGCCTCGGTGGAAGGCGAGCGGGCTAACCGCTCAACCACCGCGGCCTCCATGCATGTTACGAGTATGAGCGAAACATGTTACGAGTTATTTGAAAGAACAACAAGCAGACAAAATGTATTAATGCCTGGAAGATGTACTTGTACAGTAGTAAAAGTACAGTAAATTAAATGTCGTACACGGGGTAGCTTTATCCGTACGTAAAATTTCATGGAGCAACTTTACCTACTGTTAAAGTAATTGGAAGGTTCCTGCCTTAAAACGCATGCCGGAGGCTAAAGGAGAATAATCTGATTACGGCGGTCGGTATATTAGTCTTCTTTGCGTCTCCTTGGTCCATCTTACTCTGTTGGCGCCATGCAGAGAAAATACCCCGTTTCAGGTGTTCAATTGACCTATATATTGTCTCTGGGCCTCGAGCAGCCTTGCCCTGGTCCCCAATTCGGCGTAGGGGAATCTCAGTGTTCCAACCAGCAGGCTTGGGCAATAGCGTTCCAACGAGATGTGCTGCCTGCTTGTTTGTTTACGCTTCTGCGTGAGATGGCGCATTCAGGCAGGCCGTCGAATGAAGGCCTAACCACGCCACCACAAGACCATCCGCTGGGTTTGCAAGCATCTCGTGGGCAGTTAACAGCTGATACAGTATATACGCTAATTTGAAATACATCCTACAGATAACGGGCATCCCAATTTTTTGTCTGTATCAACTCGCATGCCATTACTTGATGACGCTGTTCCGTATTAGTATTTCGTGCATTTTCGAGGACGACTACGTAAATATTTTAAGCATATAGTTTCTGTACACTTTCAAACGAAACCCGTTACATCGCTCTCCGTAATACGAATAACTGAGTGTCATTTTAAAAGCTTCTAACGATGATATATCAATCGATTAAACTGTGTGTCAGTGACTTGGAGTTTTGGATTCGCTGTGATTCAGCCGAAATGACCACTAAATCAATGAAAGTCGGCCAAGACAATCAGTAAGTAAGTTCATTTTAACTGGAAAATTAGACATTTTCACTAATCAGACTGAATTTAAATCTTTCTGCCCAGCCCAGGCTTAAGTGTAAAATATTCTGAATGCACTCTCAAGACCTTGCTGTTAAAAGCCACTCTTATCTCTCCACTCTTCTCCTGAACGCAGGTGTGTAGGGGACAATACACAGAGACGCGTAAGTTTTGCAAATTCATTTTAACCCAGGCTCTACTGTGAACTCTTGTGCATTTCATTTTTTCTCTTCACGGAATGAAATATTTTCCGACGTGCGTTGGAGACATCTGATTAAATATTTAAATGTTTGTGATGAGAATTACCGAATCGTGCACAAGCCAACCGAAAACTTTTGTCACGATGCATAGTTCGGAGAACTTCTTAGTATAGTTAACCAGTTACGTAAAAACTATCGGTATTAGGGGAAATGTTATTTGTAAGAAAGTCCATAAATTTCGCAAGGTTATTTTGTAATAGAGTAAACTGCGCAGTAATTTATTCACTGGAGTGGCCTGTGTTTGTTCATTGGTTTCTAATCATATTAGGATATAATTTTTTTACAGGGTTTTACGTGATTCAGTCACTTATCACGCACTTTTTAAAGTAAAGTGTAGGAGTCTTAGAAGATCGACATTAACAATCTTAGTATCATACTTAAAATAATCACCACAGTCCCACGTGTTTCGTACATTGATTTGTCATACGGCTCGACTTAATTAGTCCTTTATTTACTTGAGCCACTTTAAGCTTATTAGGTTTCACAGTGAGAATCCTTTCTACTGGGTTGCCCGTAGTCTGGTCACGCAATTGCTTCCTTGTCTAGTACTGATTCAAAGATACACATGTAAAGAACTGCAGGTCGTTCAATATAACACATTCTATAACAAGTGATAAAAGATCACCTTGCCGTCAAATGAATTCGTGGCTTTCTCGGAGCTCAAAAATTAGGTATTATGTATACGGTACGTTCATGGTTACTTCTAACATTCTGAAGTCCTGATTAAGTTCTACTTTCAGGCTATCCCTCCACCTTGTGCAAAGAGAGCTTAACAGAGTCTAGTAAATTGTACCAAAGGGACAACGCATCGGATTATTTGTGCACACTCAGTCTAATACTATTCTGCATGAGAACTGCTTTTTACCAGGCGTTACCAACACACCTATATTCTCTGTGTTTTAATTCTTATTAATTATAAACGAAATATTAAAATTTATAGATATAATGTATGTAAAATATCAATTAAACTAAACATAAAATACTTTCATTTTAAGATAAGTATAAANACGTCAAGCATTCCCGGGATAGTTAGTCAGGTCTGGAGTTGCAACACACTCGCGCGTTTCTCTTACTTCCGCAGTTGGCCCCACGTTTCATCTGTCACGTCTCGAAAGACTGCGAGACCCCGGAAAGCATCAATTAAACTGTATTCCTATGAATGTTTATGCTTAGGCTCAAATCGTGCATGTTAGAGAGTGAGTGAAGAGATTTGGGCGGCGCTTAATAGCGACGTCTTGAAAGCCGATGGAGGGTGATTGAGGTGGGTGTGGAGCAGCACCGGAATGAAAAAGGTAGGGGAAACGGGAGATCCCCGAGAAAACCCGCTGACCAGTGGCATCGTCCGGCACGATNTGGCATTGTCCGGCACGATTACCACACGCGAAACTCCGGGAACGACCCGGCCGGGGGATTGAACCCAGTTCCGCCTCGGTGGAAGGCGAGCGGGTTAACCGCTCAACCACCACGGCCCCCATGCATTATACGAGTATGAGCGAAAAATGTTACGAGTTATTTGAAAGAACAACAAGCAGACAAAATGTATTGACACCTGGAAGATGTACTTGTACATTAGTAAAAGTACAGTAAATTAAATGTTATACACGGGGTAGCTTTATCCGTACGTAAAATTTCATGGTGCAACTTTACCTACTGTTAAAGTAATTGGAAGATTCCTGCCTTAAAACGTATGCCGGAGGTTAATGGAGAATAATCTGATTACGGTGGTCGGTGTATTAGTCTTATTTGCGGCTCCTTGGTCCATCTTGCTCTGTTGGCGCCACGCAGAGAAAATACCCCGTTTAAGGTGTTCAATTTACCTATATATTGTCTCTGGGCCTCACGCAACCTTGCCCTGTTCCCCAGTTCGGCGGAGGGGAATCTCAGTGTTCCAACCAGCAGGCTTGGGCAATGGCGTTCCAACGAGATGTGCTGCCCACTTACTTGCTTACGCTTCTGCGTGAGATGGCGCATTCAGGCAGGCCGTCGAATGAAGGCCTGACCACGCCACCATAAAACAATCCGCTGGGTTTGCAAGCATCTCGTAGGTAGTTAACAGCTGATACAGTATATACGCTAATTTGAAATACATCCTACAGATAACGCACATTCCAATTTTTTGTCTGTATCTATTCGTATACGATTACTTGATAACGCTGTTTCGTATTAGAATTTCGCGCATTTTCGAGGACGACGACGTAAATATTTCAAGCGCATAGTTTCTGTACACTTTTAACGAAACCAGTTGCATCGCTCTCCGTAATACGAATCACTGAGTGTCATTTTAAAAGATTCTAACTATGATATATCAATAGATTGAACTGTGTGTCAGTGACATGAGTTTGTATCTTTGTGCCCAGCCCAGGCTTAATTGTACACTATTCTGAATGCACTTTCAAGACCTTGCTGTTGAAAGCCGCTCAAATCTCTTCACTCTTCTCCTGAACGCAGGTGTGCAGGGGACAATACACAGAGACACGCCAGTTTTGCGAATTCATTTTAACCCAGGCTTGACTGTGAACTATTGTGCATTTCAGTTGTTCTCTTCATGGAATGAAATATTTCCCGACGTGCGTTGGAGACCTCTGATGAAGTATTTAAGTGTTTGTGATGAGAATGACCGAATCGTACACAAGCCAACCCAAAACTTTTGTCACGATGCATAGTTCGGAGAACTTCTTAGTATAGTTAACCAGTTACGTAAAAACTATCGGTATTAGGGGAAATGTTATTTGTAAGAAAGTCCATAAATTTGGCAAAGTTATATTTTAATAGAGTAAACTGCGTAGTAATTTATTCACTGGAGCGGCCTGTGTTTGTTCATTGGTTTCCATCACATTAGGAGACTCTTTTTTTTTGACAGGGTTTTACGTGATTCAGTCACTTATCACGCACTTTTTATAGTAAAGTGTAGGAGTCTTAGAATATCTACATTAACAATCTTAGTATCATACTTAAAACAATTACTACAGTCCCACGTGTTTCGTACATTGATTTGTCATAAGGCTAAACTTAATTTGTCCTTTATTTACTTGAGCCACTTTAAGCTTATTAAGTTTCACAGTGAGAATCCTTTCTACTGGGTTGCCCGTAGTCTGGTCACGCAATTGCTTCCTTGCCTAGTACTGATTCAAAGATACACATGTAAAGAACTGCAGGTCGTTCAATATAGCACACTATAACAAGTGATTAAAGATCACCTTGCCGTCAAATGAATTCGTGGCTTTCTCGGAATTAAAAAATTAGGTATTAATGTATATGGTACGTTCATGGTTACTTCTAACATTCCGATGCCCTGCTTAAGTTCTACTTTAAGGTTATCCCTCCATCTTGTGCAAAGAGAGCTCAACAGAGTCTAGTAAATTGTACCAAAGGGACAACGCATCGCATTATTTGTGCACACTCAGTCTAATACTGTTCTGCACGAGAACTGCTTCTTACCAGGCGTTACCAACACACCTATATTCTCTGTGTTTTAATTCTTATTAATTATGAACGAAATATTAAAATTTATAGATATAATGTATGTAAAATATCAATTAAACTAAACATAAAATACTTTCATTTTAAGATAAGTATAAAACGTTTGTGATACATGCCATGACGTTTGATTAAAAAAGTGTCAAGGGACCACGAATATACTATTAAGTCATCGTTTTTAAACGTGAGTAAACCCTTGTTTCTTATAATGCCCAGCCAGGATATTAACAAAATATTCCCAACCACCCCTCCTCCCCGAATCTCTCGAGCTGCGTGTACACTGAGAATAAATTATATATATCGCTGTAAGGTCAAAATATCTGTTAATACAGAAACAGCAATCAGGCGCGTTGCTTGTCCGTCTTTAATATTGAATATATATAGTAATCACAACAGAACTGCCTGGTATGGTCTTGTTAATATGATTGTATCTCCAAGTGTTCACATAGTCCCTGTAACACAGATATTTTTCCTACTACTGAGAAGACAGCTGCTTCTGCAGAAGTTCAGTAAAATTTGTATTGTTCCTGCAGCAATAGAAATTTCAGTAGCTACACGGAACGTGCTACGACTAGAGCCGAAGATTTCCCGCTGGCCCAAAGAAGACTAATTACGGAAATGTTCTGGTGTATTTGCTCCCCCGATTTTCTCAGCGTAGTGGAAGCGATTTCTTACGAAAATATTGCGCTTATAGATGTACTTAAAATCTCTGTAACTTGATTTAACATTTACAGTTGGGCAATTTCCCTTCTTCGCGCGCTGTAGTTGCTTACGCGCCAATCACGGAAATAGTTTTCGAAGCACCTTAGGCCTGAATAGCTCAGATAGACAGATAGTTATGACTGCAGTGTCCAGTAACCATAGAAAATGTGCAAGTATCCATGTAGCTTATTGAAAATCGTCCTGCACTTACCTTACGTCCCGGTAACTCATTAACTACAATGATGAGGTAGAAGAAGGAGTGTGAAAGGAGGACGAGATTAAGAGAGTAATAACAATTTTTCCACCCATGATTTCTTCTCTTCGGCCGAGTAGCTGATAAATATAGATAAATGGTTTAATTTCCATTAATTTCACTAAAAGAGAGAACATAGCAGAACTTTGTCTGTTATAAACTGTATAAATAAAAGTAGATAATATGTCATCTGTTTCAGATAGATGTGTCTTAGAGAGGAATTAATGCAGATACGAGTAAAACATATTGTAGTGAAAAAATTTCTGACATTTATTTCCTTGTATGATAACATATTTCCCTACCGGGCACTGCTCTAGGGGAGGATAAGCTCCCCCTGATGGTATATTTTCAAACTGGAGTCGGTGGACGCCGTCTGCCCTAAAGTGTGGCATAAGAATGGAACCCTATGATGTAACAAGGACGGAAGGCGACGGGCGGGAGAAACGCAATCCTGCCCAGAAAAACCCGCCGGCCAACGGCAACATTTACCACGTATCCCCCATGTGGTAATCAAAGTAAGAACCGCTTAGGGAAGTTTTACACTAGCCACTCCAGCACGTTTCCTCCAGATTAATATGAAAGAAGTGTGTCCAGTAGAATTCTTACTGATATATACGCTGTTCACGGTTAATTCAGATTTTCCTAATTAAACCTTTAAAAATTTTCACTGCACAGTTAAGTTGTCGAATTAAAATTGTTAGCTAAACATTTGTGAATACTGAAATTATTCCACTTACTTTCTGTTTTTCTATAATGCATACGAGTGCCAAAATCTGCTCATTTCTAAAATATTTACTTTTAAATTAATTTCACGGTTTTAATTGACCGACTAATGGATAAAGTGACGAGGCTTTTAGAAAATGTTGATTTCACATACGGTGGAAAATAACTTACATAGTGCACATACAAGTAAATCTTAAGCTTGACTTTTAAAAGCGCTGAGTTTACCGTGAACAATTATAATTACAAAATTATAGTGAATCATTCAACACTAGGACTGACGAATATTACCATTACTGTTTTAGGGAGGACTGGAATCTACACTGGCTGTTTACCATCTGGGCATCCATTCAAACTGCTCGCCCGCTGGGCGAGGTTTGTCCTCATTTCCTTTGCGAAGACAACTCTAAGGTATGAAGTTAAACGACTTTAGATTCCGCGAACATATGCGTGTATATGCATTAATGAACAGCTTACATTCTTGCTATTTGTGAGATCCGATCACTTAACAAAGCTGAACATTAAGAGCGTACACAGCGCTGTTAAATGTCTGTTTGTGTACGTCATCAATGTCTATGTTGTCTACCTGTATAGCTGGTAGATAGTGAATTAAGCACTCTTGCATCAAAACATCCAGAAAAATCTGTGCCCATTACTGAACATATTTTACCGAAGCATAACAGGAAGAAATGAAACAATTCTAGCTGCAAATTATGAACAACATTTTAGAATTTTGCCTATTTAAAAGTTAGTATTTTAATTGGTGGCAATATTACATTTATTTCTATACACATTATCGTATAAACTGGTGTAATATCGACTCTTGCATGATTCACCAAACGTCTTAAGACTGTTATTTATCCAAGCTAGATAATTATTCTTATGGTCTATTGCTACAATAATTTTACGTCTAGCGTAAGTATATAGAACATGGGTAGAAAAGGAAAGATAGGCACGACTTTCAAATGTGCTAATTTAACCGTGAAAACAGTAACAAACCTGTTTAAGAAAAATAAAACTGAGATAGTATTAATATATAGCTTCATCTCTGAGAGTGGTACTTTTCTTTCATTGTATCGTACTTTTTTTACAAGTGGACAATATTTGACAGATAACTCCATGGATATTGTCGCATTGCATAACTAGCAACTTAATTCGAACGTGAGTGACACTGTAATTGTCACACGTGGTATTTCCAAATACAAGGCCCCTTTGTAATGGAGTCACTCAGGGCGTTGACACTCGTCCCTTACTTCCTCGAAATGTTTTTTATTTTCACAAATTAATCTCGGATATCCGATAGTGCCGGAACAAGACGGTTACTCATAAACCTAATTCGTAATATCGTATATCAGCTTGTCTGCATATTTTCCATTTCAGTTATTAATTTTTCATTCAGTAATTCATTGTATTTTATGATATCACAGGATGTCATAATTTTTCTTCGATAAGTTTAGTATTTTTTTTAATTAGCATGCATTTCTTTTTGCAATTGTTGTCGAAGTGAAATAAAAGTCTATGCTTCTAAAGTTTACGTCAGTTGATTGAAAAATAATTTATAATTTCAATTGCAATCACGAATTTTAGTTGGAGTTTTTCTTTGTAATGACTAGAAATGCGTTGACGTTTCTATAATCCAGAAAAGTTTTCAACGTGTATTACTGATGCTCACAAAAGTGTATATTTTCTCATTTTGTTCTGCAATTATCCTTTACAATTCCATAGTAGCGGGCCTATGCCGTATACATTCAAGAAGGTTTGTTTTCAGTCCCCCTCCTCCCAAAACGTTTTTTTTTNCATAGTAGCGGGCCTATGCCGTATACATTCAAGAAGGTTTGTTTTCAGTCCCCCTCCTCCCAAAACGTTTTTTTTTGTAAAATTGAAAAAAAATAACATTTAGGTCGTTCAAGATGGCCTTCTATGGATGTGAAATGGAGCTGNTTTTTTTTTGTAAAATTGAAAAAAAATAACATTTAGGTCGTTCAAGATGGCCTTCTATGGATGTGAAATGGAGCTGTGTTGAAGAAATTATATAAAAATAAGGTTCTGAAAAATAATTTGCTATACAGTTATTATTTCTTTACGTAATCGTAGATGATATTGATTTGCCAAATATAAAATAAGAAAGTTGCCTGAAAAACTACCTTTACATTTCTATGTAACCAAAAAATTGTTAATTCAATGACCAATGTATAGTAGCTGACCCGAGAATAGTTTACGTACTAGTGTAATTGTTGCTACCAAGACTTAAAAAATGAGTTTTCTATTACAGCGTTAAATATAGATTGTTATTAAAAAAAATACTTGCATACTTTGCTCACTTATTTGTCGCGCACTTGGAATTTGTAAGTGAAATGCTTTTTCAGTAGAATTAAAGCAACCTAATCAGAGGTACATACAATCTTCACTCAACCNGGAATTTGTAAGTGAAATGCTTTTTCAGTAGAATTAAAGCAACCTAATCAGAGGTACATACAATCTTCACTCAACCGTTGTTGCAAAATAAATTAACTGATGGATGTATTTTTATGGCATTCAGCTGTAAGAACCTTTATTCACCTCACGAGATATCGAAATGAAATCTTTTCAGTGACCTGCGGATGGAACGAAGAAAGAAAATTTTACCGTATTGCTTTAGCTCGACTTCTAAACTCTATTATATATTTTTTTTCTCGGCGTCATACTCTCCAGTTGAGTCTTTCAACCGGGACGCCATAAAACAAATCCGCTGAAATGCAAGGCTCTCGGAAAAAGGTTGCCATAAAACAGTCTTACAACTTCGATTTTCTGATTGGTTGTCCCACAGGAAATGGGCAAGACGGGGAAGAGGGAAATGTCTACAGCCGGTTTTGTATTTATTGTGATCGCGTAATTCGGAGGAGCCTCGAAATACTTTTCCTTAACCGATGGCAACTTGCACTTTTACAAGTAAGCAGTCCTTCGCCACTTTACTTCCAAGCCCTGATAAAATAAATTCGATCGATAAAGTAACAATTTCATCGCTAAATGCATTCCACATAAATCTGTAATTAAATGGAAGCCGCGTTGGTAGTGTAGTGGTTAGACCGCTCGCTTCCCACCGAGGCGAACCGGGCTCGATTCCCGGCGGGGCCACCCCCGGGTTTTCGCACATGGGAATCGTGCCGGACGACACCGCTGGTAGACGGTTTTCTCGGAGATCTCCCGCTTCCTCCGCTCCTGCATTCCAGCGCTGCTCCATACTCATCTCGCTTCACACTAATCGGTTCTCAAGACCCCGATTTTAGGGGCCGCCCAAATCTCTTCAGTCACTCACTGTAAATAATGGGACTTGCCTTCATAAGAAAATCTCGTCACTTAAAAAAACTGTTATTTTACCGGAGAGAGAGAACATAATAACTTTGATTTTCGGAAAAATTTTAAGGTTTTTGAAAGAAAATTGTTGTTAAGAATTTGGACAAGCATGCTGTCTAACCCAGATTTTAAGATAAATTCGCATTAAAAATATGCATAATGCACGAATTTTACGTTGTTTGAAACCTTATAATGGAGTTATCGAGTTCTTGTTGGTATCGTGTTTTTAAACATTCCAAGAGATACAAGATTCTCATGGTTGATCATTTCATGCATTAGTTAGAATGGTGTCAAAACCTTAAAAAAGGGAAATAGTTCATTATCGATGCCAAAACTGCAATGTAGGATTTTGCAGATAGGAACACATTATTTATAATGTCGCATAAACGAAAATGTTTAATTGCCTTTCAATAATAATAATTTTTTTAACTACTGCTATGAAAAGGTTCAATTAATTTCCATTACAAAGTTACTTTTAGTCACAAATGGAAAAATTCGCGCGATATTATTCGACGTTGATGTTGCAAGTTCTGGTTTGACATTTTTTGATGTTTGTTATTTAGAAGCACAGCTGTAGTAAAAATATGGTTTTATCCCCATAACTCAGCTGAGAAACTTTTCGTTTTCATTACTATAAATTTTCCTGCAGAGATCTGCTAAATTTGAAATTTGTTATGTTAAGAAAACAGTGGTACAATAATTGGATCCTGAAGAATTTCTAGAGCTCGTTGTGTTGATCATTTTACCTAAAAAAAATTACTAAGTAATTTCCGTTCTGTTCAGAGCAAAGATTCTGCAAAGCTTGTTTTGCAGTTTTTATTGTAGCATTGTAATCTATACCTTTCCGGATTTTCAATTAGTCCCTAGAATGAAAAACGTTCCACAATTAAATACATATGTGAAAAGAAGTTATTTTTTATCGAGTTTTGAATACGCGAAGCTAATGTTCNAATTGGTCCTTAAGTATTTACAACTTAATACTGTGATTTAAGTTTTTTTTTTTTTTTTTTTTTTTATTTTTTTTTACTTTTTGGATTGCACGGTTATAGAATACTGAAGAATACGCAAGTGTAACTACCGCTTGAACCGCGAACTCCGGCGAGACACGTAAGCAGAATGATGTCGCTGCGATTGTTCATAGATTCCACACTCTAATCAGAATGAGTGATATCAATCACTGAAATAACATTCACTGAATGTCAGTTGATAAGCTACTGCTGACCGCAGTGACACTCTTGACATTAAGTGGTAATTCAAAAATAAATCAGAGAAATTCAACCACTATATTAGTTAGTTATTTGGCACTGATTATCAGTTGCTCAATTCTAATAGTCTTCACATATTTGGCTCAATTCTCATTGATTCAAGTTTAGAGTGCAGTGTTTCACCTGAAGAAGGTGACAGATTACAGTCCCCGAAAAGCCTTGAAGACTTGTATTTATTATCGTTATATCTTTTTTTCGTCTTTCTGTGTCCTCTCGGTTGGTTTATTTATTTTTTTCTCTGGTTATTTTTGTAATTACTGAGTTTTTCGTAGTGTTGAATTATTTACTTTCATAACCTGACAATTAATAGTGTTTCCTGACTTGTGTTTCATTGTGGGTTTCGTCTTGTTTTTGTGTGCATTTTTTTTATTCTTCGGCTGTGTCCGCTGATATTGCTTTTCTAAACTGTTTTGTTCACTTGTGTAGTGCTTTTCGTTTTCGTCATCGTGTTGTTTTTTCTTTTGATATGCTATTGTCGTTTGTCCTGTTTTGGAATAACAAGTTGTTCGTCCGTTTTTTGTCGTTTTAGTTATATACATTTGTTTTCTATTGACAGGGAAACAGGATTTACTAATTATCTGTCTGTGGTGGTGTGAATTTTTTTCTGTTTTCTTATGGTCGGCAATAGACACAGTCCATTCATACCAACATAATAACATGAACGCACAATTGCCATTAAGCTTCAATTATAAACAGTGTCTGTGTTTACGAATGACAGGTTATTTAATAATAGTTAGTGAAATTATAATAAGTGTTCTTAAAACTTTATTTGTAAAGATTGCTCTTTAGTTGTTTTTCTTACGAAAGAGAGGCTTATACGATCACACGGTTGTGTGTATTCCCTCTCGTATAATAATTCGTAAGCAACCGAACTTACTGTGATCATATTATGCATGTAGGTAAGGCTGATAACTGTTGTACCATAATTAATAAGTGAATTAATTCATCTAAATCGTTAACCTAAATTCTTTACTATAGATGGAAAATATGTATGTTAAACTGCAGTAAACCGACAAATGAAGACAGAATGTTTTAAGAAAATGGATAGGGTGGGAAAACATTCCGATTGAAACACGTGTTTGCTGAGTAAAGTCATGGTGCGCCGAAAGCTTTGTTTTTAATTTATTAAACACAATTAGAAAGAAATAATTGCCTTACATTTATCTTATTTGTTTATCGTAGCTATTATGACACAATAATATTTTTAATTAGTTTTTTAATTCTGATCAATATTGAGTTGAAATACAAAGATGCAATTTGTAATATTACTAATTTATGCATTTTTAGTCTACTTGGTAGGGTATTGCCTTTTTTGTAAAAAATATTCTTGTAGTTATACGAAAGATTATTTACGCAACAGTTTTCCAATGATTCTTCATCTTAAAGTACATTATATTTCTACAATGCAATAGCGTTTTTTAATTTATTCAGAACTGTTTGTTTCCAAAGTAAAAAGTAAGGGAGAAGGTTAAGCACAGTATTATTATTGACATATAAATAAATTTTTACGTAAAATAATGCTTTATAATGGCAGATTAAAGTAAATTATTATTATAAATCTGGTTCTTTCAGTCTCTACATTAGTCTTCCCAATATGCCACTGCACAGTTAAATGATAAAGGCATTGGCAACCAAAAAAAATTACATTTTATATTTGTACCAGATACTGTTGATATTGTAGATATTACCTGTTGCTTCTTTCCTCTAGGGTGATTTTTTTTCAATAGCATGACTTTTGCAAAATGACATGCCAAAGTCAAAATGTAACTGTTTTTATAATGTACAAATAAAATTAACCAAATTATTTGCATAAAATTTAACAAGGTCAACTGAAATGTCTCACGTTAACTCTTTTTAAGGCATGCTTAGCAAAAGTTCGTTTCACAAAAATTTAGGGGCAAACACAAATTAAAAATGTGCAAGAATTTCGTTATTTTCCTCAGTTTATTTAAATTATATAACATTTCCTTGTACGATTTTATAGACTTTTGAAGTAGCTCTTGTCGTATTCTTCCGGTGTGAATTATCTCATTTCTGCACAGAATTTTTTTTCATTACTTTCCTATTCCTAACACAGTAAAATTGTGATTTTGACATGTATATATGCGATAATTATGCGCTGAACTTTTTTCTTTGCGAGTAAAGAGTAACCACTGATAATGTCTGAAAAGTTTAACCGCATGTGGTACAAATATAAAACAACAAATTTTTTCACTGACAACCTCTTTAAGGAATATTTGCATATACTGTATATTTATTGTTTGCTATAAAAGTTATCGGCATAGGCGATGGACAAGGTCCAACTCAATTCTGGTTTTAGCTCTGTTGTATTTCCTGTCGAGATTTCCGCACGGTGCATCAGTTCTTATATGTGCGGTCGATCTACTTAATTTGCATGCGGATACTCAGCCAGCGAATACTACGTAAGTTAGGTACGACGCAATCTCTGCCTTAAAAAAAATAATCATAGATAAACAGGAATAACTGTTTGGAAAAACGAAAAAAAAAAATTAATTTACATAAAAATTTATATAAATGAAAATAAAAACGGCCAACTTACCCGGCATAAAAACTTCCAGATGCTGGGTTGGCATGTATATCACCCTTCAAGTACCATTAACCATATAAGTTAATAACTGTCCTACAATATCGCGCTGGTTTAGTTAGAAAAAATCGCGAACGTATGTCACAAATTTGGGAAAAAATAAGCTGGTATCAAATTTATAACAATGGTAAATCAAATTCAGGGATGAAAACATACATTTGTAAAAAGTGATTATATTCCAACACGTCAATAATAATTTGGAATTTATTATTTACGAGTGAAAGAACTGAAAATGCGTTATTAAAGTATGGTTTTTATAGCTCGAAAATAAATTAGCAGTGTTCCTAAAAGCCATAATAAAGTATACTCGTATATATTTTAGATCTAGTATTTATTGTGTAATTATTTGATAAGCTTCAGTACTCATGTGGCAATGGCACATCCCTTCAGTCAATAAGTAGACAACTATGTAACATTGAAATTAGAAAAGCGAACACACACCTGCACGGGCGTTCACTCTCACTACACGCCCACACAAATACGTACTTTCAATACTATTCTGGGGCAAAATATCTTCGCACAACTTGACTTAACCATCAGAATTTTTCTTCTTAGATAGGAAGTTATTCTGTCCAACCAAAGGTCTGCTTTCTTTTACGGCAGAAAATAATGTATATAGCATGTATTTGGTGGAAAGTGTAGTATGCATTGAGCCATGTCTTTAAAAAAACTTTTTCTTTTCGAGCAGATAGTACCGCCATTTAAATTATAACTCCAGACTTTTGAAATTGTACATACTCTTTCTCAGTGGCGCACTTTACGTGATTTCATTTCATCAGAATTTTTCTAAATGTTGCAGTTTTGACGGAATTTCCACGCGCAGACTGGAATCCAATTAAGTTGAATGAAAACGCAGCTGCAAAAAAAAAACATTGGCATTTCCCTCCAAGTTTTATTGTTCGCGGGTACTGCGGAGCATGAAGGGCTTTCGCATATGCGTAGGTACTTTATTTGATGACGTGGAGTTATGGTACCTCGGAGCCAGGGTCGGTGGAGGGTCCTGCGTGAAATATGTTTTCGATACCTGCCTCTTTGATATGCACCGGTGCGGCGAATGATTTAATTAACTAATTGCGAAGTTTGGCGGCCCGCCCGGGGTGGCAAACAGTCGTAAAAAATCTATTCGATTTCGGTATCAGGCTTGGTTGTACGCATGGTGAGGGTGGTGGAGGGGGGACGCAAGCTGATTTATGGTTCGTGGCTAACAGAATTGGGACCAGCCGTGTTTGTGTTGGGGTTGTTATCTTACGGCAACTTTCTGATAAAATAATAATAGCAGCAACATACGCACTGGCGTATGCATTTTTTTTAATGATATGTCTTTCAAGGGTACCAAAATTTCATTATTCTATACTTGCACTAAATACTGTTCAACTTGCAGACATTATTTAAAGTACTATTTTCTCGCATAAAAATTTTCATACCGCATATCTCTTGCACAATGGCATGTAAAAATCATAATTTTAGTGGTTTTTGGGTTGTACAGATAATAAAAACTAAATAACATAACAAAATAATTCATATTAAAATATAGTAACATGAGTTATTAAAAAAAAAATTTTTCAATCGCTGTGCAAAATATTTTCATAATTTTTAAAAATTAATCAAAATAAAGAAGTTTTCGATATTTTTTATTTGTAGCAGTCTACGATATTTTATAAAATAAAATTTACTACGCATCCGCTATAATAAATTAAGGCGTGATATTTAATTTGCCCGCGTTACCATTTATGTAAATGTTTTTATTCTTTTTTATTTGTATGATGCAAAAACACTAAAATTGTGATTTTGAAATGCCATAATGCTAAAACTATGCGATCTGGATTTTTTATGTGAGGAAAGAGCACTTACAAGTGATGGCTACAAGTTGAATGGCATTTCGTTGAGATATAAAATGATGAATGTTTTGGTTACCAACACCTTAAGACTACGATACGAGCACTTTATATCACAGCTGATAAAATTACTGTTTGTGTACTGAATAGAAGTAATATCATTGAAACCTGATAATTTTTACATATGATATTTTGCCGAGACCCTTTTTAAATCGCATTGAACATATCCACATGTGTTTCACGTGTAAGAAGCGGTATGTTTACTTACACGTGTAAATAACACACTTTCGCACATTATCAAGCATTATGCAATACCGATTGTGTTGAATTAAGTTGGAGTTATTTCTCTTATCATCGTAGCCATATTTTAGTCGGCCGTAATACTACTTTTCATGTTTAAGTGTGGAACTGAGCAGAGTGTTGCAGATAACACGTAAGAGGCCTCTCGAGCCTTAAGTTCACGCAAAATAGATCCCCCAGAATTTAACACAGAAAAACCTCTGGCCCACAATCACTCTCAGCAAATTACCATTTTCCTCCTAAGCTCCCAACGAAAACACGTTATTTTGCCAATAAGGCGTATGGCCTAAAACTATTTTATTCCAAATTACGTTTAGTCCAAGCAACTTTTAGGTCAAGTGCCATATAGACAAAGTGAGTTTCAGGCCAAGTGCCATCCAAGCCAAGTGAGTTTTAGGCCAAGTGCTATCTAAGCCAAGTGAGTTTTAGGCCAATTGCTATCTAAACCCCGTGAGTTTTAGGCCAAGTGCTGTCTAGGTCAAGTGATATATAGACCAATTGAGTTTTAGACCCAGTGCTATCTAAACCAAGTGCGTTCTAGGCCAAGTGAGTTTTAGGCCAAGTGCTATCTAATCCAAATAACGGGCGCGCCCAAGCGACACTGGTGGAAGCGACACTAACGTCGCCGAAGCCATGGGCCCGATTCTATAACTTCAGCTTGCTTAAAGACAGTCAACGCGATTGTCTTTATGATAAAGATGGCAATATTTTTAAGAATTGATAAGTTTAAAGTAAGTGTATAAAAATATTTACGGTGACATATGAAAAAAAAGCTTTAGTGATATAGACAAATAAATACATCCATAATATGTTTTTATTTCAATGTCAATCGACACAATTCAACTTAGCATGAAGTGCGCGCACGCCCACGCTTAGGGCACTAAGGTTTATTCTTCTCAGGTTAGGAACAAAACGATATTTCTTATGGAAGAGTTAGGGAGAATTTTGCCGCTAGGTGCGCAGTGTTCTAAAAAGGTGAATTACAATTAACATTTTTTAGCCAAGTGAATAACACAAGAGTAAGATTTTACTTAGTTACATAACAAGATACACATATTTACGAAGCTCGCAGAACCGATCTTCAATTGTCTTAACGTTGACTTTACATTTATTTTGTGTATTGGTGGTTTCGTCAAAGGAAAGTAAATGTAAAGTAAAATGCTAAAGTTTTGTTTAAGACGAACACAGTTGGAGACGGGGAACTAAGCGATTGTTGGCGGAGAGTTGGCAACAAGAAGCAGGGCTCCTCGGAGACGGCGGGCCCAGGGAGCGGCCCTCGGCACAATCCATTAAGGGGCGGGCGCGACGTCTCGCTAACATCTGCGCCGCCGGCTGGCCTTCTCTCCCTGCGAGGCGGCGCGGCGGGCCCTAACTGTCATCAATGTGGAGTAATTAAGGTGTAAAGCCCCTCCCCTCCCCCAGGGGGAGGGGGAAGGCGGTAGTAAGGGGCGCAGATGGCGAGCCGGGTCCGCCATTACCATCCGACAACTCTTGCCGTGGAACGCCGGCTCTCAGGTTAATACGGTCGTCGTGCCGGAGGCGGCCCTCCCCACTCCCCTGTCCACGAGGGAACAGAACAGGTGCGAGTACAGAAGAGCTGGCGCGTCCGCCTGCCTACCTGCCCTTGTTTTTGCGCGTTCGACGCGCAGAGGGGTCGCGGTGATGTAGCGCCTCCCACCATGGAGAACAGGGCTTGAACCCCTGCGGTCTCACTCCCGGTTTTCCGCATGTAGGAATCGTGCCCGGACGATGCCGCTGGTTCGCGGGTTTTCTCGGGGATCTCCCGTTTTCCTAGCCCTTGCATCCCGGCGCTGCTACATACTCACCTCGTTTCACCCTCATCGGCTATCAAGACCTCGATGTTCGGAGTTGCCCGAATCTCTTCACTCGACGCGCAGAAACAAGGGAGCGGTAGGGCCGATACTTGCCTACCCGTCAAGTATACCTTCGCCTCTATGTTCAAAGCATTCTACTGGAGTGCAGGCTTTCCTCGTATTTAACTTTCTCGTCTTCGAAAACCCCTATCATTTTAGAACGTATGTTTGAGTGGGTGAAGAGATTTGGGCGGCTCTTATCAGCGAGGTCTTGAGAGCCGAAACGTATGATTGCTTTCCAGTAGAATGGTACATGGCGATCTGGAACTAGGAGAAAATATCACTTTGTAAGTTACGTTAGGTTGACAAACAGAACAGGTTCAAGTGCAGAAGCGCCGACGCGTTCGCCTACCTGTAGCTGTTTACGTGTTCGAGACGTAGAAAGAAGGGAGCAGTAAGGGTAATACTTGTAAGCGCATCAAGTATTCCTTCGCCTCTATGTTCAAAGCGTTCAGACTTGCCGTCGTCAACTTACCTTTCTGAGACTGTTGGCGAGAATCATTTTAGACTGTATTATTACATTTGAGCAGAACGATACATGGAAATGTGAAATAAAAAGGAAAAGGATTTTTATAGATTATTTTGAGATACGTTAGTTAAGGATAGGTTAGGCTAGGTTTGCACAAAAATCTGAATTTTCTGTGTGCTAATCAAGACAGAATCAAACAGGTTAACATAGGTAGGAACTAACAGGTTGCGACTTGCCCTAATAAGTTTCTACACGCTTTCTAAGAATATTACTGATGTACTGACAACGCAATTTACGAAGGTTTTAAGTGTTTGGTTACCAAATAAAATGTCTCTTAAGTACTGTAATTAGTTGAAGAAAACCTATATAATTTATAATCACTCACCCACCCCACAGCACAATTGGTTCTTTAACATAATTTATGTTTCCCGTCCCGATTCACCTTTCTAATTGAAGGAAGTTGCGTTTCACGTAAATGTGATAATTTAATATTCTCATTTCTGAAAAAAAAAAAAATTACAATAAGGCACCTTTAGCCAATTTAACTATAAAAACTACACATTTTGTGGAGGAAATAAGAAACGGGAATTAATAACACGACTAAAAAATATTGGTAAGATATTTCATTAAAACATTTTTTTACCGCAGCTTTGCACTTATGTTTGGCGTCCTAGGTACTGTGCGGCACCCTTAGAGGAGGTTCTTAAGTTAGCATTTTAAACAGACTTATAAGGCAAAGTGTAATAAACGCATATGCCTGCCAACATTCAGCAACAAGATACGTGCGAATCATTTAAATGGATGTTCGATGTTAACTGAGCACTTTAGAAATAAACCTTTGAAAAATCTAACTTTCCCTACTTGCATATTATATATATATATAGATATATATACTAACAGGCACACTGAGTGGTATACGTCCGGTAAAGTTTGTAACGATGGAGGAAAATTAGTTCCATGTCTTAACGTTGAATAAAAGTGTTAGGCAAACATTTGTGAATACTGAAATAATTTTTTTTCCTTTGTCCTTTCAAATGAATGTTAAAGCAAAAATGAGGAAATTCGTAAAACATTTACTTTTATAATGATTACGCAATTTCAATCAACCGTAGCATGAATAAAGTTACCAGGCCCATAGCAATGTTAATTTATTTAAATCGTGGAACAGCATACAATGTTTATACGAGTAGATCTTAAGCAGGGCTTTCAAAAGTGCCCAATTTACCGTGAACAGTCTTTACCAAAGAGTAATTTCGTTTGGGCGTAGACTGCCGTAGCGGGGAGTCGTTTGTTAGTTAAAGGATGCCCTAAATGCCCGAGTCCACTTCGGTATCTTATTTGGACCACATGATTCCGGTATCAAGTTGAGTTGAGATGTACGGCGGGCGCTTCAGAAAACTATGTCTCAAGCATCCATGTATGTGAAACGATGTAGGGATGAAGCAGCGAGGAATGCAAAAGCAGGGGAGAAGGCAGTGCTACGAGAAATGTCTCCAGTCAAACAGTGTCGTCCGCCACGTTTCGTAACTGCGAAAATTGGAAGTCACCTCGTCGGGAGTCGAGTCAGGATAGCTTTTTATGAGGCCTCTGCGCAAGCCACTCGACCACCGCGGCCCCTTTTTCGTTTAAAGTACTGGGTAATCCGAGGATGTGTCCTTACTTGGTTGTAGACTCAGGTTAATTCGTCAGCATGTATGACACTCCTTCCTTCGGCATAAAAGCGAAGGCATTGATGAAACCAATTTCAAAAAGGATGAAAAAGGAAATTTTAATAACCACGGATGGTCGCCTACCAGGAGCTCTTCTCGCGTTTGAGGCTGAGAAGCGCGGGGGCAATAAGGGTTACACTGCCACGCGCATCAAGTGCACCATCACCGCTATGCGCAAGGCTCTTGTTTTCCCGCGGGGTGTTTTTGATGTGTTGAGAGTACCTATGGGACTTAAAGCGGTAACCCTATAAATATGTTGATGTAGAATATGTTACAAAGTTCAACACAAGCTCCTGTAGAAGTTTCATTCTTGTCCGTGTAGTACATTTTAGGAACTATGATCTATAGCATGCGCGATATTTTCAAATTGCCGCTCCGTCGGCTCTGGGGTAGCCTACGTTTTCTTTTTGTAGGTGTTTCAAACTTGTCCAACGTTTTTCAAGTGCCGGGTAGTTGACCGCCTTAATCTTAATAAGCTTTGCATAACCATCAAGTCCGTATTCGGTATTTTTCTCTATTCTTTGGTAATTTACTGCAGTTAAAGTTATTATATATGATCCGCTATTAAGAAAGCGATCATAAAATAAACCGCAATATTTTAAGTTTTTNTTTTTTTTTTTTTTTTTTTTTTTTTTTCTCGTTTTGCGAGATATGAAGCTGACAATTTACAAGTAACACAATAACCAGTCCATACGTGTAGAGAGAATTTTATTAGTAGTCAGTGTTGTTGACACGCCAACATGTGTTGCCATCTGAGGAATTACTGCTTCAAATAATGAAAATTTTTCCCTAGTGTAACACGTTACCGTCGTATTAGTTTTGCTGACTTACAAATGTGTATTGCGTGGCTGCTGTTATTTCAGCAAATAAATAAGTATCGTACGCAGTCGTTGTTAGCATCTCCTGTAGTAAATATAGTCTACTCGAAGTTTCTTCACACTTTTTTAATCAAACCTTTGAAAAATCACCCCACGTATGTTATTTGGTTGTTTCCAAAATAAATATTTTATACTTCTGTTAACAAAAAAATTATCTTATTTTTTGTTAAATTTATCTTTTAATCATATTTTATTTGTAAATTATAATGTTTCGTTTATAGTCAATACGAATAAAAACAGCGAGAAAATAGGTTTGTTGGTAAAGCCTGGTAAGAAATCGTTGTCATAGACAATATTATAAAAGTGAATGCGCAGGAATGCGGTTTGTTGTTTCATTGGTGTCATTTTCTGGACAAGGTTAAGCTTTGTTTGCGCGAGGCGGAGGAATATCCTGAAAGTTGTGACCCCGAGAAAACTAGCTCTTTCGCCTTCTTGGCGAACAGGGTCAAGTTTTTCGAAATCGCATGCGTTGTGAACACCAGCATCTCAAACTGCCGGCAATTTTCAACAACCTTCACAATATTTATTCTTATGTTCTCTTTACTGAGAGAACTACTATTCAACAAGATTAATTACCAATTTTCAACGTAAGATGTTATGTCAGGCATAAAATGAATATTAACCCTGCCAAGGAACATATGTGCACCCTATGAATAAGAAAGAAAACATATTTTCCACGTAACGTTGTATATACAAACATATTTTAATGATTACAAAATACATTATAAATTTTCTTTATAAGGTTACCATTGCAAATCTCTGCTCTACATTGAGCATAAATACAAATTTTGTATAATATTCTTCATTCTTTTTTATGTGGAACATTCAAATATATCAGTATTTAAAACTTTCAAAGTTTCCGCTCCAAAATATGAGCTTTCACCTAAAATTCCAAAACTCTTTCGCTGTAATAGTGACCTGAAAATTTTCTCCTAAGTACGAATTACAAACTTCGCATAAAATTCACTCCAATATGACCATAAAATGTTTTCAAGGTTTTTAGAAGAAACATGAAAACCGTTCTTTTTTCCTTTGAACAGATAGATTTTAAAGCTATTTTTTTTTCTAAAAACCTGAGGGGTCTTTAGTATACTTATATTTCATTGTGTTCGTGATTACTGACGGGAGCTGGTTCCTCTCGTCCTCGGCCCCAGCCAGGGTTTATAAATCCTCCCACAACGTGGAAGGTACGGATATAGATTGCTCCAGAATTACGCATTAATAAATACTTCCGATCCAACATTTCCAGCCACGTCACACCATCTAGGATTGGCCCACCAACGGAGCCAATGAGGAAGCAGTGACGTGATAACGCAAGTAGCGCTCCACTTCACCGGAACTGTGGTTAGTCTTTATTCTACAAACGGACGGCGTGGTCGTGCTGCTGTACTCGTGGTCGGTGTTCATGCGTCGGTCCCATCAGACCTCGAAGTCAACCGTCGTCGGCCACCAGCTACGCCAGGCCACCCACGTACTCGCCCCGGCCAGCCAGCACAGCCGAACAGCGATGCAATTTATCATCCAAGGTAGGGATGTACGTCTTGTAAATTTTTTGATGCAGGCCGGTAAAAACGTATTTTTTTTTATGCAGGAAAATCGTCAGCGCCAGACATGAGACGGCCGGACGTTTCAAAGAACTTAAAAGTTGTAAATAAACGGATGGACCAAAGTTAAACTGTAAATAGAATCCGAATATCGGTCTAGTGATACACACATAAACTCGGAAGTATTTAACTATAATTCTCAAAACTAACGTAATGTTATATCGCACATTAATTTAGTTTTATGTTAATTTCAGAATAGTTTCTGTAATCGACAGGGTAGGGCAAGAAACTGAAGGACTATGTCGCATTATCGAAATCTTTCTTCTTAATGGCTGAAATAAGCACAAAAAACTAATATTTAAATTCGGCAAGAACGAACCATATTACGTGCGCCAAATTCTAGTCATTGCGTATGTTAAAATAGGGTCTTTGTATTTTCTAAAAGTGATTTAACAATAACGGTTGAATAAACAAGAAGCAACTACAATTTCAAGGGTAATTATTAAGTTTGGGGACTTAAATGAAAAACAAAAAAAAAATTCTAAATTATTATATATTTTTACTCTACTAATCACGTAGAACACGAATATACTAGAGGCGTAGCTTTAAAAAGAGTACAACATATTTAAAAAAATTGAACAAAATGACGAAATACGCAGTATAGCCAGTTTGTTTACGTCTCTGAACGAAATGTCGTAGANAAACAGTGTCGTCCGCCACGTTTCGTAACTGCGAAAATTGGAAGTCACCTCGTCGGGAGTCGAGTCAGGATAGCTTCTTATGAGGCCTGTGCTCAAGCCCCTCGACCACAGCGGCCCCTTTTTCGTTTCAAGTACTGGGTCAACCGGGGATGCGTCCTTACTTGGTTGTACACTCAGGTTAATTCGTCAGCATGTAAGACACTCCTTCCTTCAGCATAAAAGCGAAGGCATTGATAAAACTAATTTCAAAAAGGATGAAAAAGGAAATTTTAATAACCACGGATGGTCGCCTACCAGGAGCTCTTCTCGCGTTTGAGGCTGAGAAGCGCGGGGGCAATAAGGGTTACACTGCCACGCGCATCAAGTGCACCATCACCGCTATGCGCAAGGCTCTTGTTTCCCGCGGGGTGTTTTTGATGTGTTGAGAGTACCTATGGGACTTAAAGCGGTAACCCTATAAACTTATTGATGTAGAATAGGTTACAAAGTTCAATACAAGCTCCTGTAGAAGTTTCATTCTTGTCCGTGTAGTACATTTTAGGAACTATGATCTATAGCATGCGCAATATTTTCAAATTGCCGCTCCGTCGGCTCTGGGGTAGCCTACGTTTTCTTTTTGTAGGTGTTTAAAACTTTACCAACGTTTTTCAAGTGCCGGGTAGTTGACCGCCTTAATCTTAGTAAGCTTTGCATAAACATCGAGTCCGTATTCGGTATTTTTCTCTATTCTTCGGTAATTTACTGCAGTTAAAGTTATTATATATGATCCGCTATTAAGAAAGCGATCATAAAATAAACCGCAATATTTNTTTTTTTTTTTTTTTTTTTTCTCGTTTTGCGAGATATGAAGCTGACAATTTACAAGTAACACAATAACCAATCCATACGTGTACAGAGAATTTTATTAGTAGTCAGTGTTGTTGACACGCCAACATGTGGTGCCACCTGAGGAATTACTGCTTCAAATAATGATAAGTTTTCCTTAGTGTAACACGTTACCGCCGTATTAGTTTTGCTGACTTACAAATGTGTATTGCGTGGCTGCTGTTATTTCAGCAAATAAATAAGTATCGTACGCAGTCGTTGATAGCATCTCCTGTAGTAAATATAGTCTACTCGAAGTTTCTTCACACTTTTTTAATCAAACCTTTGAAAAATCACCCCACGTATGTTATTTGGTTGTTTCCAAAATAAATATTTTATACTTCTGTTAACAAAAAAATTATCTTATTTTTTGTTAAATTTATCATTTAATCATATTTTATTTGTAAATTATAATGTTTCGTTTATAGTCAATACGAATAAAAACAGCGAGAAAATAGGTTTGTTGGTAAAGCCTGGTAAGAAATCGTTGTCATAGACAATATTATAAAAGTGAATGCGCAGGAATGCGGTTTGTTGTTTCATTGGTGTCATTTTCTGGACAAGGTTAAGCTTTGTTTGCGCGAGGCGGAGGAATATCCTGAAAGTTGTGACCCCGAGAAAACTAGCTCTTTCGCCTTCTTGGCGAACAGGGTCAAGTTTTTCGAAATCGCATGCGTTGTGAACACCAGCATCTCAAACTGCCGGCAATTTTCAACAACCTTCACAATATTTATTCTTATGTTCTCTTTACTGAGAGAACTACTATTCAACAAGATTAATTACCAATTTTCAACGTAAGATGTTATGTCAGGCATAAAATGAATATTAACCCTGCCAAGGAACATATGTGCACCCTATGAATAAGAAAGAAAACATATTTTCCACGTAACGTTGTATATACAAACATATTTTAATGATTACAAAATACATTATAAATTTTCTTTATAAGGTTACCATTGCAAACCTCTGCTCTACATTGAGCATAAATACAAATTTTGTATAATATTTTTCATTCTTTTTTATGTGGAACATTCAAATATATCAGTATTTAAAACTTTCAAAGTTTCCGCTCCAAAATATGAGCTTTTACCTAAAATTCCAAAACTCTTTCGCTGTAATAGTGACCTGAAAATTTTCTCCTAAGTACGAATTTCAAACTTCGCATAAAATTCACTCCAATATGACCATAAAATGTTTTCAAGGTTTTTAGAAGAAACATGAAAACCGTTCTTTTTTCCTTTGAACAGATAGATTTTAAAGCTATTTTTTTTCTAAAAACCTGAGTGGTCTTTAGTATACTTATATTTCATTGTGTTCGTGATTACTGACGGGAGCTGGTTCCTCTCGTCCTCGGCCCCAGCCAGGGTTTATAAATCCTCCCACAACGTGGAAGGTACGGATATAGATTGCTCCAGAATTACGCATTAATAAATACTTCCGATCCAACATTTCCAGCCACGTCACACCATCTAGGATTGGCCCACCAACGGAGCCAATGAGGAAGCAGTGACGTGATAACGCAAGTAGCGCTCCACTTCACCGGAGCTGTGGTTAGTCTTTATTCTACAAACGGACGGCGTGGTCGTGCTGCTGTACTCGTGGTCGGTGTTCATGCGTCGGTCCCATCAGACCTCGAAGTCAACCGTCGTCGGCCACCAGCTACGCCAGGCCACCCACGTACTCGCCCCGGCCAGCCAGCACAGCCGAACAGCGATGCAATTTATCATCCAAGGTAGGGATGTACGTCTTGTAAATTTTTTGATGCAGGCCGGTAAAAACGTATTTTTTTTTATGCAGGAAAATCGTCAGCGCCAGACATGAGACGGCCGGATGTTTCAAAGAACTTAAAAGTTGGAAATAAACGGATGGACCAAAGTTAAACTGTAAATAGAATATGAATATCGGTCTAGTGATACACACATAAACTCGGAAGTATTTAACTATAATTCTCAAAACTAGCGTAATGTTATATCGCACATTAATTTAGTTTTATGTTAATTTCAGAATAGTTTCTGTAATCGACAGGGTAGGGCAAGAAACTGAAGGACTATGTCGCATTATCGAAATCTTTCTTCTTAATGGCTGAAATAAGCACAAAAAACTAATATTTAAATTCGGCAAGAACGAACCATATTACGTGCGCCAAATTCTAGTCATTGCGTATGTTAAAATAGGGTCTTTGTATTTTCTAAAAGTGATTTAACAATAACTGTTGAATGAACGAGAAGCAACTACAATTTCAAGGGTAATTATTAAGTTTGGGGACTTAAATGAAAAACAAAAAAAAAATTCTAAATTATTATATATTTTTACTCTACTAATCACGTAGAACACGAATATACTAGAGGCGTAGCTTTAAAAAGAGTACAACATATTAAAAAAATTGAACAAAATGACGAAATACGCAGTATAGCCAGTTTGTTTACGTCTCTGAACGAAATGTCGTAGACNTTAAAAAAATTGAACAAAATGACGAAATACGCAGTATAGCCAGTTTGTTTACGTCTCTGAACGAAATGTCGTAGACCAACAAAAGTTGCGTTAACGGGTTCTGCATAGCTTACCTTGTTCATATTCAAGAGGGCGTAATGTTAAAATAAGAATAACATATTTAAAAAACTTGTGAAATATGTTTGTTTACGTCGATTAACGTCAGATGAATTATACCAGCCCCCTACCTAGGTGAGTCAATTTACATTCTTTTGGTGTCTTTTACGGTTCCTTTAAATCTCTACAATCCTACATTCGTAGTTTAGTGTAAAACCCAAACAGCCTAGCTGAGTGTAAACCCAAACGTCCTAGGTTAGTGTCAAACCCAAACATCCTAGGTTAGTGTAAAATCCAAAAATCCTAGGTTAGTGTAAAACCCAACAATCCTAGGTTAGTTAAAAAATTTAAAATAGTGATATACCCATCGTGGGTTAGGTTCTGTTAGGTGGACACATATTACAAAATTAGTCTGACGTTAATGCCCCTAGTATATTCGTGTTCTGCATCTTTAGTAGAGTGGAAATATACCATTTTCCGTGAATTATTTTTATTTTTACAGAAAAGACCCTAAACTTAATAATTACCATTGCAAGACTTCTAAAGGCTGTTCGCAATAAAGTGAGCACTTTTGAAAGCCACTGCTCCTACCTGCACATATTTTAACAGGCGCACTGAGTGTCATGCGCCCTGTAACGTTGGTAACGGTCGAGGAAAAGTATTTCCATATCTTAACGTCGAATAAAAAGTGTTAGGTTAAAATTTGTGATAACTTAATTTATTTCTTTCGCTTCCTCTTTTTCTTTAATGCATCGAAGCGTAAAAATGGGAATATTTGTAGAATACTTACTTTTCGAATAACTTCACAGTTTCACTTAATTGACGCATGAATAGTGTTATGCGGCCTATGTCAATGTTAATTTTACATAGCAGAAGAACACACAACGTGCATACAATTAGATCTTTAGCAGGGTTTTTCAAAAGTGCCCAGTTTACCGTGAACAGCCTATTTTAATGCATTATAAGTTTTGAACTTATTTCCTGTCGAGGGGGTTTTTACTGTGTCTATGCAGGTTTTCCCCCTCTCCCTTCTTATAAATAGCTCTGCTATTACACTCTCAGGGTTGCAGTCATGGCCACAAACCTGGCCATGGCTGCTTTATTCCTCTTTGCCACGATGCACGCCTCCTTTTCTAAATTCCCTCCCATGTAGGCGTATGAGGCTTAGCCCTGAGACGCAACGCAGTCCAGACCTACAAATTTTTTTTCTCCCTTTCCAGCTTCAGACTGAAGCTCGGGTTACACATCCCGCTGTATCTGGTTACAGATGTCGCCACTCCGCGCTGCGTATGCATGTGTGATGCACGCGGCGAGTTCGGATCTCTCCAACGGTTAGGAATGAAAAGCGCGGAGTGGGGGCGGGAAAGGAGGGAGGACATTTGAATAACAATTACGGGTTGATTTACATCGACCGCGTGTGACGTGAACTTGCGCGTATCCCCCCACCACCCCCTCCCCCGCAACAACTTGTGCACGCCTCGCATTATCATACAGCGAGCCATCGCTGCGTGCGCCAATTCTGAACTTCGCGCTCATTAACTGATTATGTCAGCTCGTGCATTTGCATTCTGCAATTAGTCGCGGCCGCGATGAATTACGTTCCAGGTTTATAGCGACGTTATGTTAAGATAANTGCATTTGCATTCTGCAATTAGTCGCGGCCGCGATGAATTACGTTCCAGGTTTATAGCGACGTTATGTTAAGATAAGCTCGAAACTCTGACGAGTTATTTTTTTTTGTGCTTAAATTAATTACGGTGTTTGTATAAATATTAGTTTCAACAGCAAAATCTGATTACGCTGAGCTGAATTGTTTCATGTTTTATTGCATGTAACAAAAAATAAAACGTAACGTAACAAACTTTACATTTTAATCTTTGCCCGGGTCTTTTTGAACCAAAATTATAATTTCATAATATGTGCCATGTATTTCGAACGCCATTTCTTGATTGCATATTTTTGTCTTAGTTTTGATTAGTAAAAATTACATAAAACCCATCCTTCAAAATGTATTGGATAATCCCCTAAAATATTGCCAATGGACCGTTTAAAGATAAAGTTTACAGAGTAAACACATTTTGTCTTCTTATTTTGACCTAGTTTCTAATGAAGCAAAGAAAATCAGAAAATTTTATATGCCTGTCACTCTAAAATATATAAATATTAAAACATATTTTGCTTGAAATGAATTTTTGATTAAAACTCGTGTTACTTAAATAACAAAGAATAATACAATACAATTCTAATAGTGCATTAAAATTTCACGAATTATTTTCTCGGAGAAGTGAATGAAAATGATGAGATAATGTTTCATTTTTGTTTATTCAGTTTAAATGCTAGTAATACCTTTTTATATTAGTTAGTGAACCTATACATTTAGTGTGTCCTGTAGACTTACACTAGTTTCACATTTGTATAGGAATTGTATATTGTGCATTTAAATGTGCATAACTGGTCAGTGCAGACTGGTACCGGCCTTCACNAAATGAATTTTTGATTAAAACTCGTGTTACTTAAATAACAAAGAATAATACAATACAATTCTAATAGTGCATTAAACTTTCACGAATTATTTTCTCGGAGAAGTGAATGAAAATGATGAGATAATGTTTCATTTTTGTTTATTCAGTTTAAATGCTAGTAATACCTTTTTATATTAGTTAGTGAACCTATACATTTAGTGTGTCCTGTAGACTTACACTAGTTTTACATTTGTATAGGAATTGTATATTGTGCATTTAAATGTGCATAACTGGTCAGTGCAGACTGGTACCGGCCTTCACNCACATTTGTATAGGAATTGTATATTGTGCATTTAAATGTGCATAACTGGTCAGTGCAGACTGGTACCGGCCTTCACGATGAAGTGTAGAACTGAGATTATTTACGATATTTTGTGCATATTGAGCAGAACTTGAAACCTACCGGCTGAAAGCATTTTAGTATTAAATCGGCATACAACCCTTTGATAAAGATGCTTTCATGACTAGAAATCCCATCATTTCTCGTTATAACTTGATATCAAGGTAGACAGCACACCGTGTATGTCAGTTTCGCGCGTGTCATTGGATTCGCCTGACACGCCCTTCAAAACTCACAATTAATAGCAAATATCAATCTCTCTTAGCTCTCCTGAGTGGCTGGCTGGAACAAGAGTGAGAGTTCTGTCTGCTGTTACAGCCAATGAACATGTGGCCTCTGCTCGAGTATGTAGAGGACTGTGGAGTCTATAGCTTGGCGCCATCTTATGACTGTTGACAATTAACGATACATCACATTGAGAAGCAGGCGATTTTTCTCCCCAAGTGTCTCGGAATTAGAGGTACTGGTTGCGTTCAGTACGACGAAGGCTAGCTTCTTTGGGTTGCAGATGAGGCATCATTATGAACCTTATGTCAGATAGAAACATACCTAACGAGACAATCCTTCAAGGACGAGAATTATGGTTTGACTGGATTTCATTGGTATTATTTCGAAATAACTGTACCAGAATTTGGCCGAAATAATAGCAAGTCTCATACAACTTGGCGAAGTCAGGAAAACACCAGACCCTTTGCGAGATAATCATGAAACGAAAAAATATTCGTACGCGTTTATGTCATAGGTATCATCTCATCACTTTGTTTCTGCATANGAGATAATCATGAAACGAAAAAATATTCGTACGCGTTTATGTCATAGGTATCATCTCATCACTTTGTTTCTGCATACCTTCGTATTACATGCGGGCATTCGGTGGCCGTAATGCAAAAGCCATCACATCCACATTGTGGGGAGCAAATCAGAGACAGTGTAGTTTAAAAAAACTGGAAAAAGAGCGGAGGCTTAAAATTTACCCACNGAGATAATCATGAAACGAAAAAATATTCGTACGCGTTTATGTCATAGGTATCATCTCATCACTTTGTTTCTGCATATCTTCGTATTCCATGCGGGCATTCGGCATTGTGGGGAGCAAATCAGAGACAGTGTAGTTTAAAAAAACTGGAAAAAGAGCGGAGGCTTAAAATTTACCCACGNCATTGTGGGGAGCAAATCAGAGACAGTGTAGTTTAAAAAAACTGGAAAAAGAGCGGAGGCTTAAAATTTACCCACGAGGCTTTACCGTCGTTTTTAAAGTACACCTGTGCTACAAATATGTGTAAATAATGTATCGGCCCTTATCAAGGAATGCAGATTATATCCGATTGGTACACAGTAATTAGCAAAAATAATTCTGGAATATAAGGAAGTAAACTTTGTATGTGAGGTAACTAAGAAAAAATCACATATTTTTCCTTATGTTGGCATTCATTTCAAATTTAACGCTCTTACAATGTAAGTTTAAATATATTACACAAATTATTTACAGTCATGGCTTAGTACTGTAAAGATAGCTACACAATTAGAAATTAAAAATTTATGGAAGCACAAGCTGTTTTATATATAATGTATTAATATGCATATATAGACACAAATGTAAGCATATACAAATAATATATTCATGTACACAGTCAAATCACATTATTATGACCACCTGTTAGTATACAAAGTAACCGCCCTTCGCAGCACGGACAGCAGCTAGACGAGCTGGCAGTGACTCAGTCAGGTGCTGACAGGTCTCTACGGGTATCTGGAGCCATGCTGTCTGCAGTGCGTCCCACATCTGTCGGAGGATGCGTGGCGGAGGAGATAGACGGCGAACATTACGATAGAGGTGGTCCCAAAGATGTTAAATTGGATTGAGATCGGGGCTGTTTGGGGNGGAGATAGACGGCGAACATTACGATAGAGGTGGTCCCAAAGATGTTAAATTGGATTGAGATCGGGGCTGTTTGGGGGCCAGAGAATAACTTTGAAGTCTTGATCGTGCTCTTCCAGCCACGTGCAGACATTTCTATCCGTGTGGCAATGCGCATTATTGTGCTGGAAGATCACATCCTCCCGAGGAAAGACAATCATAATGTACGGGTGGGCGTGATCACCGANGGAGATAGACGGCGAACATTACGATAGAGGTGGTCCCAAAGATGTTAAATTGGATTGAGATCGGGGCTGTTTGGGGACCAGAGAATAACTTTGAAGTCTTGATCGTGCTCTTCCAGCCACGTGCGGACATTTCTATCCGTGTGGCAAGGCGCATTATTGTGCTGGAAGATCACATCCTCCCGAGGAAAGACAATCATAATGTACGGGTGGGCGTGATCACCGAAAATGAATTCATAACCGAATCGGTCAAGAGTGCCTTATACACGGATGATGGGACCTACAGAATACCATGAGAACATTCCCCAGACAATAACACTGCCCCCGCCGCCTTGTGTTCGTCCAGCAATGGATGCAGGGTGTCGGTTCTCAGACGTTTCTCGCCGGACACACTGACGTCCATCCGTTCTATTCAGCTGAAAATATAACTCATCAGTGAAGGCTACCAGTCGCCAATCCGCAGCGGTCCAGTTGCCATACTGTTGAGCAAATTCCAGTCGTTTCCGTCCATGCACCTGTGTTAGCATGGGTGCAGTCAACCTCCGTCTACTCCGGAGCTCCATTCGCAGAAGGGTTCGCTTAACTGTTGTGGTATTTTTTTTGTGGTAACGTGGCCAACAGAAAAGCTGTTCCAAAAACAAAAACAGGAGAAAGACAAATAGGAGGGTAATATTCACAAAAAAAACTAAGAATCAACACTACTAGACGGGATCACAAATGCTACTCTTCTCGGTAGAGGCCCATCAACCATGGAGGGAAAGAAAGGCAATGGAACAGGGGATATCGAGGAAGGTGTGAGCCGGTCACCGAGGACATCTAAGAGGACACCAAAATATTAAGATCAAATAACAATAACGTGCGCAAGTAAAAACCGAGCAAGAACGTCACAAACTACCAGAGGGTCATGAAAAAGTACCGAAATTTAAGAGAGAGGAAAAATCACACGAAGCCTATGAAAAGCAGCATACAACGAACTTATATCGCCGCCAGTGGAACACNTTAAGAGAGAGGAAAAATCACACGAAGCCTATGAAAAGCAGCATACAACGAACTTATATCGCCGCCAGTGGAACACTGAAACAAAAGTTGAGTTAAATCTGCACTAGGGTCCCGACATACGCAGGAAGGACTAGGGACTACATGAAGTTTACACAAATGAGACTGGGATGCATTATGTTCCTGAAAGGAGACTAAAAGAAGTAACTGCTAAACTACGGGAACTACAATGATGATATTCTTGCCGAGAATATGTACGAAATAAATCGTGCATATAAAGTATTATAAACTGAATTATAAGTTTACCATGTCTGTTTCCAATGCCGAAAAATTTCCCAAGTTTATCCACCATATCATTCCCCTGAATCCCGACATACTCTGGTACCCACATGAAGAGGACAGAAACATTTAGTTTATCCAAAAGGACACACTGTTCCCGTAAGAGCCATATAAGCACTTCCTTATGTGGAGTAGTAGAAGACAAGGCCGTAAATACACTACGTGAATAAGATATAATCAGAGGATTTAAGACTTTGAAATCGTAAACATAACGTAAAGCCATATTCACTGCAAAAGCTTCAGCATAATAAATTGTGGCGGTAGAAGGGAGCTTAAAGAGTCCAGAACATTTAAGTGAAGCATAAAAATAAGCAGACCCATCTCCTTCGACAGTGTTTGAGGCATCTGTGTAGATCANAGTCCAGAACATTTAAGTGAAGCATAAAAATAAGCAGACCCATCTCCTTCGACAGTGTTTGAGGCATCTGTGTAGATCAAAGTACAGTCGGGATATCCAGCAACTGTAGCCTTACATTCTTGTTGAATGACAATAGGAGAAACAGATCTAGTAGAAGAAAGAAAGATAGGACAAGGAAAACGAAACAAAACGTCATACTGCAAACGGTGTAACAATCTAGGTGGAAGGTGAACAAAACTTGCTGCCGTTAATACTACCTTCGATAGGACGTTACAAAGGTTGTCAACTGCCTGTGCAACATCCCTTACGCGAGAATTACGAGTACGTATCCAATGNTACAAGTACGTATCCAATTTTTACCTTGCAACAGTCTATAACGGTCGGACAATGACATATATACACATGTCCCTGCTTTTATGGATCGCATTGCCCCTGATACCGCCTCGGAGGATGCTACCTTCCGTTTTCTTTCAGTTGTTTCTCATGCGGCTTCACGTGATCATCAGGTTTTTTACCGGGCATTTACAGTTGAGGAATTGAGCCATTGTGTGTACACTACAGGTAATACCACACCTGGTTTGGATTACATATCTTATGGTCTCCTTAAGCATCTTCGTCGCATTACTCTCGTTTGGTTAGCTCAATTATATGATACAGTGTTCTGTTATGGTTGTATCCCTGATGTGTGGAGGGATTTTTAAATAGTCCCGATTTTGAAACCTGGTAAATCTCTATCAGCAGAGTCTTGTCGTCCGATTGCACTGCGTTCTTGTTTGACGAAACGTTTTGAGAGATTGGTCAAACACAGGTTTAATTGGTGGTTCGAGTATCATTGTCTATTTCGTCCAGAACAACTTGGTTTTATTACCCTGGATGCTATTGCTGTACTGTTTTCACGTATTCGGGATGCTTATGCTCACTGGAATGTATTTGGTACTGTGTTTTTAGACTTGGAACCGGTCTTTGATAATGTTAATCTTAAACTTATTTATTTTGAAATGTCTAAACTAGGTGTACCATATACCCTCATACTATGTATCCATTCTTTGTTTAGCATTCATAGTTAGATGCCTAGAGTTCCTGATGGAGCAGATTTTGTTCGTCAGGTGTCCAATGGTTTGGTTCAATGTAGTACTCTTAACCCCTTGCTATTTATTCTGTATGCTCAACATATCATATTTCACCCGGACTCCTACGTTCGTTCTATTCAATATGCTGATGATATTGTGCTTNCGTTAGATGCCTAGAGTTCCTGATGGAGCAGATTTTGTTCGTCAGGTGTCCAATGGTTTGGTTCAAGGTAGTACTCTTAACCCCTTGCTATTTATCCTGTATGCTCAACATATCATATTTCACCCGGACTCCTACGTTCGTTCTATTCAATATGCTGATGATATTGTGCTTNCCTGTATGCTCAACATATCATATTTCACCCGGACTCCTACGTTCGTTCTATTCAATATGCTGATGATATTGTGCTTCTTTGACTATGGCCCATGATTGTTAAGCAAGTTATGCAATCTCAAGAAAGTTAAGAGAGGGAGTAGTATGAGAAAGTGAAGCACAACAAGTATTCCAGCTAGCCTTTTTATGTTCAAACCACAACTTTCGCGCCTCTANGTAGTATGAGAAAGTGAAGCACAACAAGTATTCCAGCTAGCCTTTTTATGTTCAAACCACAACTTTCGCGCCTCTAATTGGCATTTCTTAAGATGTAGAAAGTTAGCCAATGTAGCCTGACGTTTATACTGGTGAAGTGCATTCAAACGTTGNATTGGCATTTCTTAAGATGTAGAAAGTTAGCCAATGTAGCCTGACGTTTATACTGGTGAAGTGCATTCAAACGTTGACGATTAACCTCGTCACGTTGTCGATCCCACCAAGTGGAACTATGCTTCTGACCACCAACACAATATGGTGAAAAGGCATAGACTTTTTAGCGGAATCCAAAAGGTATATATACAAGACATCATAAACCTTGTTAATATTAAAAGCTGTAAAAGGAGGGAAATGTGTGAATGCTTCCGACANGTAGTATGAGAAAGTGAAGCACAACAAGTATTCCAGCTAGCCTTTTTATGTTCAAACCACAACTTTCGCGCCTCTACTTGGCATTTCTTAAGATGTAGAAAGTTAGCCAATGTAGCCTGACGTTTATACTGGTGAAGTGCATTCAAACGTTGNATTGGCATTTCTTAAGATGTAGAAAGTTAGCCAATGTAGCCTGACGTTTATACTGGTGAAGTGCATTCAAACGTTGGCGATTAACCTCGTCACGTTGTCGATCCCACCAAGTGGAACTATGCTTCTGACCACCAACACAATAAGGTGAAAAGGCATAGACCTTTTTAGCGGAATCCAAAAGGGATATATACAAGACATCATAAACCTTGTTAATATTAAAAGCTGTAAAAGGAGGGAAATGTGTGGATGCTTCCGACANGATATATACAAGACATCATAAACCTTGTTAATATTAAAAGCTGTAAAAGGAGGGAAATGTGTGGATGCTTCCGACATTAAGGAAGAGAATTTGCACCAATCAGCCCGATTATATAACAATCGGTGTCGACGAAAAGTAGAGGAAGGAGACGGACGAGTTCGTGAATCAGTAAGGATAATCGGGAAGTAATCACTACCCCAGGTATAATTATGTACCCTCCGGGTTAAGCAGCTGGAAAGGCTGGCAGAAACGAATGTTAAGTCAATTGCAGTTGAGCGGAAATGTGGAGGCCCGAGCCACGTAGATTGCGTACCATTCAGTAGAATAAAATATGATGTAAGTAAAAATTCTGCCAAATGGCGACCAGAAACATCCTTTAAGGGATTACCCCACAAATGACAGTGACAACTGGAAAAAGAAAGAAGCCCAATCGTGTTCTCTTGTAGCTTTGAATCCTACCTGTATATAGCTCTGCTATCACTATATGAAGCAGCCGAGAGTCGACCGAATTGCCAACGCCATGAAAACTATCAGGATAAGTAATACTAAAAACCTCACCAGCATGCGTATTCCTTAAATATATAGCCTTCCCTCTGTCATCCATAAGGGAGACGAAAAACTGAAAGGATCTAATATAGAGTGGGGGGTGCGTAACATCCGAGTTTCAGATAGTAGAACAACATATGTAGTATGAGCATCCAAATAATGGAGTGGAAATCTATTAAACAGGAGAGATCTAGCGTTCCACTGCACAGCACAAAAACGTGAAGGAAACAAGGATAACAAGAAGGTGGAAAGAAAAAGCAGATACACTGACCTCAAAAAGACACACCCCCTTAAAGGAGAATTTGAAGAAATGATTGAATAAAACTCTCCAGGTCAAAATTAAAGTTGAATCTTTTTTTGCTATGNCTTAAAGGAGAATTTGAAGAAATGATTGAATAAAACTCTCCAGGTCAAAATTAAAGTTGAATCTTTTTTTGCTATGTTGAACATATGCTCAATTGTGTCAATCAAAAATTCAATTTATCGTTATTAAGTCTAGGGACCTGACGCACCTCCGCGGGCGAAACCTCGTCAGGTAGTGGGCACGAAAAGGGAAAGGAATATTGTCGACAGCATCCGGTTTGAATTGAGTATAATAGTCTCTAATATTAAATTNCTTAAAGGAGAATTTGAAGAAATGATTGAATAAAACTCTCCAGGTCAAAATTAAAGTTGAATCTTTTTTTGCTATGCTGAACATATGCTCAATTGTGTCAATCAAAAATTCAATTTATCGTTATTAAGTCTAGGGACCTGACGCACCTCCGCGGGCGAAACCTCGTCAGGTAGTGGGCACGAAAAGGGAAAGGAATATTGTCGACAGCATCCGGTTTGAATTGAGTATAATAGTCTCTAATATTAAATTAAGGAGTAACAATGTTAGCAGTACAGTAACTGAAGGTAGCGCCTTGTAACAAACAGTATACCCATCGGGTCGTACTGTGATCATTTGGGAGGGTTGGGTGGAGCCCTGTGTAGCCAATGAAAACGTAGTCGGGAAGGCCGGAGGCAACGATGTGAGAGGGAAAACTGATGGTGTGGGCAGAGGTGGAAATTGAGTCAGTAATGGTGGGTGGTGACACAATTGGATGCGAATGTTGTGGTTGTTGCACCAGAAAGTCCCTGAAATACGGCTGGATTTTGGTTTTTGCATCAGCATAAAGATTATTGTAATATACTATGACACATTTGACCACTCGCTCCATTTCCAAAACTGGGCATTTAGCTCTATCATGAGCCATGTGTTGATCAGAGCAATTCATACATACAGGTGTATCTGCAGTAGTACAATCTGTTACATCATGAGGTTGGGAACAAGCAGGGCAAAGAACACTCATTGCGTGGCAATGTTTTTGGATATGCCCGAAGCGAAAACACCGAAAACACAGCAACACAGATTGTACACGCGAATTGACTTTAAATATTTCTTTGTATATAATAATTTCAGTGGGTAAGTATTGGCCTTCAAAGGTTTGGCTAACGAGTCTGATAGGTACTCGTTCCGATATATAGATCCATTAACCACATGCTTGGTTAACCTCTCAATAGATAGAACCTTGTATTCGAGAATTCTAAACCTTCGCGAATGTTATCTACAGACGTATCGAGAGGAATGCCATATATCAAACCTTGGCGTTGCACAAGACTAGTAGGGATAGTTACACACACATTAAATTTCATCGGCAATTCTGCAGACATAAACTGATTAGCTGCAATCCCAGAAGTAAAATTAATTTTCAATTTGGCTGGGCCTGCTCGTTGTATATGTAAAATATTTCTGTTGGGATGAAGTTTGCGACCTAAAGAAATGGGGTGTAGATTGCCTATATTCGTATCTTGCGACTCAACAAAACCAACAAAAGGACCTGGATTATCCCGAGGATAGAATAACTGAGGAGGGTTAACCTGTCTCGCAGTATTCAGAGGATTCATTGAAGAGTCATCAATCCCTACACAATTACTTCTTGCTTGACGACTATCATGATGGACTTGCCCAACTGATAATNCATTGAAGAGTCATCAATCCCTACACAATTACTTCTTGCTTGACGACTATCATGATGGACTTGCCCAACTGATAATTTTCTTTTGTTTACAGTTTGTTCCTCGACACCCATTGCTTACCAATTCCACCACATTACCACCATCTAATTCCTGCATACCACCCACAGCAGTCCACAAACGAATGCTGTTGTGGTAGACACTTGTCGGGATACCCCCTGGTTCATTTGGACGGTGAGCTGTTCCACTGTCACCTGTCGGTTGGCCTTCACGCACCGTCGTAGTCGACGTTCACCTTGGACATCAATGGCGCCTGGAGCTCCGCAGTTTCCACGAGGGTTATTCCCAGTGGTGCCATCCGTCCACTCACGATTCACCTTTACCACAGAGGCAAGTGAACAGTTCACACACTGCTCTGTTTCCGAAATACTGCATCCCCTTTGCCCGAAAGCCGATGATCATCCCTTATTGCAACTCGATTAAATCGCTTCCCTTGCCCATGACAGCAGGAAGCGCACTGTATACAGCCAGCCTGTCAGTCGCACTACATACCCGCTTCACCAGCTCACGTCACGAGTCATACGTCATGGGCTGCGCGCTGCAGTTTGCGCTTCTAGCAGGTGGTCATTATGATGAGATTCGACTGTGTAAATTTATTACTGATTAGAATATAGNCTGCAGTTTACGCTTCTAGCAGGTGGTCATTATGATGAGATTCGACTGTGTAAATTTATTACTGATTAGAATATAGACTAAGATCTCAACATGACGGCTGTAGTCTAGAAAAGATTATATATTAGGGAAATGTACAGGTTTTAGCCTGGAATNACTAAGATCTCAACATGACGGCTGTAGTCTAGAAAAGATTATATATTAGGGAAATGTACAGGTTTTAGCCTGGAATGGCAAAATAAATCCAAATGAAGTTTAGGTATTTCAGTGTGAAATGCATTACTGTGTCTAATCAATTGGGACCACATTCTGTTTACTGCTACCTTTAAAAAATTTTCAAGTTCGTAAAAATTTGCTTACTTTATAATGTGCCGGAGACAGAGCCAAAGGATACACGTAAAAAGTTTGTCACTCTTGCCAAGAAGCATAAACTAATTTAATAGCACAAATCATAGCGTAAGAGCATTCAGATCTCGTATATGAGGGCCTGTAAGTCGGAAAAAGTTTGATTATTATTTCAAAAGAACTCATGTGGGTCCCTAAAATTTCATAAAATTCTAAAACGAGCGTTACAAGTAATTGTTCGCTGGATGTTTTGACATGTAATGACCACAAAGTGTTTGATAATTTTTACTGACAGTTGTGTAAGATCTTACTTTAAATGTATTCATTTAGCCTGATTTTGTAACAAAGGGCACCTTGAAAACATTTTTTTGTTTTAGATTACAATAATTATATATACTACTACATTTCCATGCTCAACGTTCAGTTTTTGAAAATAATACAATTCAGTCTATGAGTTTATACTTTGTAAAATGTTAGTCGAGTTTTATACAAAGGATTGATGCACCATTAAACAGCCAAGAATACTGCATGTTTGAACTAGTACAAAAAACATTCAAATTTTATTCTTACTTCAGATATATTTAGTACACTATACACCCTAAACCTTGGAAAATTACTGAATCACAGCCACACTAAAAAACAAAAATCGGTGAAAATGCCTCAATAAATGACTCAGACGCAATAAATTTAAGAAATTGAGAAAAAGGTTTCTAGGTTTGTCTGGCTCAATGCAACTTATTGAGTAAAATAAAGGCTGAAGCCATTTTAGCATCCAGATATTAATTTGTTATTAATCAGTTGCGTTCATAGTGTAAACATTACAGTATCTTATAACACTTCGGAGACGCTATACATTGTTCACGATAAACAGCGTACTTTTTAAAGCCCTGCTTTAAGATCTACTTGTATGCACGTTGTGTATTCTTGTATCATATGAAAACTAAACATTGCCATGAGCCTGATCTCTTTATTAATGCGTCGGCCAAGTGGAACTGTGAAATTATTAGAAAATATATATTTTACAAATTTATTAATTATCACTTTTATGTACATTAAAAAAGTGACAGCAGAAGAAATAATTTCACGTTCGGACATGAAATTACTTCCCCCCCCCCACCCCCCTCATCACAACTCTTCTGGGCTCATGCCAGTCATTGTCCCCATTGAAAGACAGGAGCAAGCAGTAACAGTGATATTTTTCAAAGGTTCGTTTTGAAAGTGCTCAGTTAACCGTGAAGATCCATATAATTGGATTTAGTTAATATAATTGCAACGCCACGTCTTAAACTGAGTTGTCCAACCTTTGCACGTTGCCGACGACTGATTATCTAGGCGGACTACGGCAGCCGGCACGTCGACGTCTTCGGTCCCTCCTCGGGAACATCTTCACTGGTCGGCGTCGCGGCGAGAACAGACGCCCCCTCGAGCTGTCATGCAGGCCTGTATTCACGAAGCCACCGCGCCCTGGTTCACAGTCCGGCGGAGGGGATACCTGCTGCGGCCACTAACGCTGGGTTGGGACAATCACGCGTCCTCATTACTGAAATCCGCTGTCCGCTGGCCTACAGCTTCATGTGGGATTGCGCTCTTGTCAGGCCGTAAGATTAAGGCTTTCCCACGCCATCGTAAAACAGTAGAAAACAAAAAACACACAATAATTTTTTTAATTTAATTTATTTATATCTTGTTTTCGTTTTTATCTGTTTATGAAAATCTTTTCCATGCAAAAATATTACTTACGAACACTAAAATAGCAGTCTGAAACTATATTACCGGGATCAGTAGTAAATTTGGAAAACACGTCAGTGGGAAACATCACGTACTTATTTACTGAAGAAAACTGGAGTATTTTTATTGAATTTCCTGATCATTTTTTTGGATGTAACTGCTTGGTCAGGCCAGACGTCCTTTAGCGATTTCAAAAGATAATGTATTATTAACGTTTAGAGTATAGTGCAATTAGAAAGTCGTATATAAAATTACGTTCTTGGTTCCTGAAACACTTACGCTGCAGATTATCTGAATATCTACAAATGAATTTACCAGTAGAAAATTTTTTCTTCAACATACAAGATGACCTCAGTGCCAGAGATCGCTGCGGCGTCTTCTTAACACGCGAGGCTCCGTGTGCTAATCTCAGATAAATCATAGATATATGCCGTTTTTAGGCGTAAGCTGGGCCAGTACAGCACGTAAACAATCCCAGCCTTCTCACACTCCCCTAGATTAGGCCAATGGCATAAAAGCTGGGGAATCAGTAATCCCAAGCAAAACCAACATGAAACGCACAGAGAAATTTCGCAAACAAGACTTTCCTAATGCAACGTGCAGCAAAAGCAGAATTGGAAAATCCGAGAGATGTATGCGTGGAGGTAAAGATTTATTGTGGTAAACGTTGACCACTGGTTAGGTTTTACTAATTTATGTGCAAGTCTGAATGCATATTTTCGTTATTAACTTATGTCTATTCTCGAAATAACCATTGGCAATTTTGCCTCCCCAATACTATACGCCTGTGATTTGTCTGCAACAAGTCATGCATTGCCAATCACAATCCTAGAAACAAGTCGCACAGATTTGAAAACTCTGTTGCACATGCACTTTTTGCGATGTCGCTTAATCGTTGAATATCAATCTGGAAATCTTGTTGAGGAATGTTGCATAAAAAGTGTAGGTTTTTTAATGCATGCAAGTGTAAGAATGAACAGATTTGTAAGAAATTTACTTTTATAATAATTTACCAATTTCACTTAACCGACGCATGAATTAAATGATCAGGCACATGGCAAAGTTAATTTTACATATGGTGGAAGATTACACAGAGTGCACACAAATATATCTTAAGTAAGGCTTTCAAAAGTGCTCAGTTTGCCATGAACAACCTAGAGCAGGAGATTCTGCCCTCGTTTTCTTACAGATTCATTGGTGACTCAGTCTTCCAAGCGATGTCTAATGAAAATTAGGTAATACGCAAAATAAACACAACTACACGAGTGCCAGAAACTTTTACTCGTTGTAGACTGAACTTGTGAAATTTCTTGGTGTCTGGTAGGAAAGTTTTGCAAGTTCAGTAATCTGGTCCAAGCTGTATTATATTCCACAAGCTCCAGTCTCAATTGCCTGCTGTCCTTGTTTCAATTTCAGACCATGTAGCACCACGCACGTGGTCAGGCCCTTGTATATTTTTTATTAATTCAAAATACTCAAGTTCGGGGATTTCCCGTTTCTCTCGCCTTTGCATTCCAGTGCTGCTCCATTCTCACCTCATCTCACCCTCATCGACTCTCGATCTCTTTGCTAAGATCCGCCAAAACAGCTCAACTCAATTCAAATTCCTCCAGGTACAATTAAAAAATAATGTGAACCAATTGTAAAATGTTTTAAGGAAGCATAGGACATCAATTAACGCTACAAAGTTTAGTCGTATTTTACAATTTTGTGGAAGACAATAGAAAAAAAAATCAAAGACAGGGTAATTCTACAGATTCAGTTTTTTTTACTAACTAAAAGAGCAAATATTTTACCACAACGATGTATTTATGACGAGCTTTTCCTGACGCCGTAAAATTTGTGTGTCACCGCGACGCAAGGCAATGTGCGAAATAAATGCACTTATATTGCAAAAAAAGAGTTACTTACAAATTTGGAAGAAAAAAGTCTTCTATAATTGTTTTTATTTAGTTTTTCTATTTTTAATTCCAAAAATTTTGTAGATATCCAGTGAGGCATTTCAATATAATTTATATCTTACAACCTCTTAATGTTCACGCGTTTGAAGTTAGTAAGTAACCCGGTGAGAATATGCGAAAATGTTTCGGTGCCTACTAATAATTGGGGGNCAATCGCACGAGAGACTGACGCAATACTCCGGGCAGAAGCAGCTTCCCTGCGCGACAATCAGCCGAATGTGATTTGAATCACTTCCTCCCTCCCTCCCCCCGGCTCCACATCCTCCGCCTCACCCCTGCACCACCTAGTGTTCCTGGGGCGTATAATCAATGGGCATTCGGCGCCGAGTCCTAGCCGCCCCTGTAATCACAGGACCTCCCCGACGGACTGCATGACCGCGAGCATTAGGCGAGTGACCGCGCGCGTCAAGCGAGTGCCGGGGTCAGGGCGTCACTGCCAGGAAGGCAGCACAGCGGCGCCGCTAGACGAGCGGGGTGGAGTCGTTGACGGAACATTGCTGTAGAGTGTGCACTCGAGCTGCGCAGTAGCCACTCGACGTATCCCAACAATGAACTGATATTCTTCCAACTAGGAGGACTATCATAAAGCGGGGAGACTTGGGAGGCCCTTCACTCAAGCTTTTGAAAGTCGACGAGGGTGAAACGAGGTGAGTATGGAGCAGCGCCGAAATGCAAAATCAGGGGAAACTGGAGTTCCCCGAAAAAAAAACCCCACCGGCCAACGGCATCGTCCAACACGATTCACACACGCGAAAATCCGGGAGAAACCCCGCCGGGAATCGAACTCCGTTCACCGAGGTAGGAAGCGAATAGTTTGACCGCGACACCACCGCGACTCGGTTTCAGGTATGCATTTTTAACCTATTGCAACTATGCCAAGTGTTTATTGCTGTGAATTTATATTATAGGTCTTGATTCATAGCCATTCGTTTTACACGTGTCAGTTTTACGTATGTTGCAAGGGAATTTAAAAGACTAAATTCCTCTTATTCACTCCAAAAAGTGACACATTTGAATCATAGACAAATTCATTATAAGGACGTGTCTTCTTTAATGCAGTCACTATTGTCGTTTCTGCAGATCTTAAAAGTATTTCATAAACACGCTGATATTTTTTTTTTTCCCCCAACCTTTCCAACGCTCTTAAAGGTGTCGGTTACTCGTGCGAGTCGGGCATGAGACTGTTCGATAAAAAGAAAATGCGTAAAATATTTGGCAAGTAATTCTGAGTCGCCTTCAGTGCTTTCTCGCTCAGGTGTGTGATGTTAAAATCAATAAAAACGTACGTGCCCACGTTTCCTCATAGCTGGCAACCGTCATGGATGTTATTTTCGACAAGCCCACGCCTTTTTTTTTTTATTGCTCGCAGCGCACATGTGCCAAGAGCCGCTTCTTTGAAATAAGATTTTGTGTGCGCACCTACCGAGGGAGTTTGTCGACAACGCACGCTTTTCGTCACTATGGGAACCCCGCGGGTCTGAAAGTTGGTACAGACAACGCAATGGCCTTAATGGCATGAAATTAATGTAATATAAGCCCAAGCAATACCACAAGCTCGCTGCAATTAAAGGCAAAATGGTTTAGGATGTATTCGTATACATGGAAATGGGAGCAACATTATTGCCGATAACTGTGAAATGATATAATTTACCACAGATCTGTAAGTGTTCAGTTAATAATATGATAATCTGAAAACTAGGTATTCATCAATCAACTAAAATTACTGTAATAGGTGATCACTATCACTGTGTAACTGCAGGACTGTGAAAACCGAGTAATTTTTTAAAACTAGTAAAACATTTTAATTAACACAAAACACTTACTCGTGACTATTTCGCAGGAGTATGAATTTCGAATATAACGGCAAAGGTGGTTTTTTTAATACAGTACTGATGGCCAAAACGCAAATGTTGATAGTTATTTGGAGAGGAAATATACTTATAGCTAATAGGGATGGAAAGAGACCTGTAAAGTTTACGTTATAATTAATGGTAGAATAGATTTCACCGACCAATACACATTTGAGCATAATCCGTTGATTTATTGCCTTCTGGAATTTGTACAGTCATTTATTTGTGTGCCGGTCTGGGGTACGAGAGATTCTGGGTTCGTATTCTAGGTACGGCTTGGTTGTTAGTTTATACGTCGTCAACTGGTAAGCTTTTAGGCATAACGTCAATAAGCCCTTTCCAATCCAATCTATTTGTCGGGCCGCTTTAACGTTGGACTTTTTTTTGGCTGAAAGAGTCCATCAGGACGTATCAAACAAATCATCCACTAATCGAAGAAGTCAGGTGAGCGAACAAAATCCTGGAACTAATTTACTACCAAGTCTCTATTTTAAAGTGTTTAGGAATAGTCGTTTGTGGCGGATAGTAAAAATATTTATTTAATTTTATTCTGCCAGGTTAGTCAGTATTTTTAACATGAAGACTGAGGTCAATGTTTAACAGCTGCACCTACGTTTGCTTGGAATAGCTTGTTCCAAACCGGGCGGTTTCGAGTCAACGACTTTGTGAACGGAAAACCGGCTAGATGGCACTCCACCAAAAACGCTCAATAAATCGGCAGAAAGGAGGCAGGACAGCACCATACCATACCAAGGACGAGTCTACCCCAAAATGAAAAGTGGGAATTATTTTTGGGCACCGAAAAGACAATAGGAAAAAAAAAAGATTTGATAACGTTAAAAACGACTATGCAATGCAAATATCTTAAAGCAACAAGCAGTACGGATTTTACAGTCGTAATTTCTTTTTGAATATTTCTGGATGTCTCGTCTGCAGTGGATTAATTAGATACGTTAATACAAGCTCATTAATATGGGGACGTATTAAAAATTATAATAGTCATTGATCTGAAAATGAATTAATATTTACCACAGCACAATTTTTTTTCTTCCTGAAAAAATTGTAGATGCATTAAATTGGAAATTTCCTGAATGGTTTTCAGCCCCCTTCACCGAGTTAGCATCGCTTGCATAACTAACACGGGCTACACAACTTTTCCTTGAANCTGAAGGGGCACATTCCCCCTTCACCGAGTTAGCATCGCTTGCATAACTAACACGGGCTACACAACTTTTCCTTGAAATATTAATTTATTTCAGCACCGTACTATCATACCCCATGTAGACCTTTGTGAAGTGAGATAGCGTATTTCACCGAGACAGCATTCTTCAAGTAATGTAGCTAAAATTTCGATTCCTGAAATTTTATTAGGCAACTTATTTCTCATGCCACAATTTCATAGCTGGTAAATAATTTTTCACTTTATCTCTACATGTGTTTTTATATGTATATACACACGCACTTTCAAGACTTCATTAAGGGGCCCGTCTACCTGTCGCACGAAATAGATTACAGTGTGTTTGTACTACATGTTAAAAATAATTTCACGGATGCACAGTTTGTTTGCACAAAAAAAGAAAAAAAATACGCTTCAGTCTAGAGCGGAATAAACATTTTACAAGACTCATGAGAAGCGTATCAGTGTTCGTGAGGGATGGAGGTCTTTATAAAAATAAAATAATTTAATTAAATTTTTTAATTTATTCACAGCTATTATTTACAGCGTTAAATTATGCATCTCCAATATTACTCTTTTTATTTCTCAGCGAGTACAATTTTTAATGTATATTTTAACTATAATTAACGTCCCTCTCAATGTATCTGTTTGGTTATAGACACTTAACTCATACTCGCCATTAACACACTATGTCTGTCTGTTGCCAACAATTGTAATGTCTTTCACCCACGCATCCGGTCCAACAGTCCAGCCTTCCAGTCGCACTCTTCACTGCTCTGATATTTGCAGTCGCAGTTTTCCTTTCGCTGGTCACTTCCGGCTCTGCTCGTTGCTCTTTTATCTCGTCGTCGCACAATCGTTGAGAATCGAGACTCTCGTAAACACTCCACTCCACTCATAAACTCCCGGCTTTAGGCATATCGCACTTATATACTCGTTGGCCTTGACCTGGAAAGTTCGTCGCACCCCGAGTCATGCTAAGAGAATCTAGGGCAGTAAACCACTAGAAAATTCTTATGGTGTACGCAGAAATTAAATACAACCAAGGTCAGGAGCGCGGGCTGAAATAGGGTTATCACGGCGCCATGCAGAGGAATACGCGGCGGGATGCTTTGTGTAACACTTACGTGCTTCTTGGTTTACGAGTCGTAAGTCATTCGAAACATTCCATTGATTTGCAGCCCGTTATCGTATAACTTCCCTGTCCTTTTCCGCTCGCCCGCGCGGGACAGGGCCAAGGTTAACGCAGACCAGCGACACGTAACACATTCAACAGATAACGCTTACTGTAAACGCTATTATGAAGATCTTCACCACTGCCCGAAGATACATTTTCAGGCTCTAATAACTTAAAATAATCCGGGTGAATTCCGCGAAACTAGTACAGCATTGATCTTTGCTACAAATTTTCCACATATAAAACGATAAGGTCGCCGCTTGAAGTCTCATAAGTACATGCAACTTGTCGAGAGCACTTCTTCATTTCAGAACCATGCGCGTAGCGACGATGGCGCCCTCAACGCTCCCGCGCTTCTCGTCTTCAAAGTGAAAAACAGTTCTAGGTCGACTGGCTCCTTAACCTGCAGTTTTTTTAATTGTTAAAATTAATTATTGTACATTTGTATGCATACTTATGCCTAAATGATTGACCAAGCAAAATGAGGCAAGTGCGAAGATGAAAAAAAAACTTTTTTAAATTAATGAACTTTAGTTCCATATATCACAGACAAATATTTTCCTAAAAAAAAAGCAGTGAAGAAGAAATGTTTCCTACATAAATTTAAGCACCGCTTCGGACTACGATGTGCCGGAGGTTTCAACTTTGTTTTAGTCATGGATGTCATATATATATATTATATATATATATATATATGCAGTACACACACGCGCTTTAATGTAGTATGAAATCTGTCAGCTGATTATTCTCCCGGCACGAAGGAGAGGGTTTTAGAAGCAATAATTAAAAAAATTAAAAAATTAAAGTTGCCCTTAACGCTCTTCTTCTTACAGATAATCACAACTTTACACATGTGGCAAGTCTGCATGCGCTTATGTCAGATCACTATTCGGAATATGAGTTCACTGGCTCTAGCAATGATTTTTATGCAAATGTTTATACCGATATTTTTTCGGGGAAGTTAGCAAGACTCCTTCGTTTACAAGTTAAAAAATCATGAGTCTGAGCTGATGTACAGTATGACTAGATACTTACACAGACATTTATTTATGTGTGCGCAAATACATACGATTTCAGTGATAGAATAATTTTCTACTTTCAGGCTAATTATAACATTTGTGTGTGTATGTGTATGTGTGTGTGTGTGTGCGAAGGGCGAGGAAGGGGTTCAGCACTGTCAGCTCTCCCCCAATTCCGAAAACTGAATGCACCCATGCTCCATTACAGGAAGGAAGGAAATCCCACTCACTCAAACAAACAGAAGGCCAGCTGCGGTATTTATTTATCAGAAATCAGTAAGTCGAGAGGGCAACAGCGCACAATAGGCTCCTAAGGTCCAAGTGGGTCTGTTATTGCTTGAAACACTAGGCAGACAGGCCAAGGAATACAGAAATATCTATATACTAGCTGTGCCCGCGGCTCCGCTTGCATGGCTACGGAATTATTATTTAGGTTTTTATTAATAGCCCCCCCCCCCCTTTTTTTCCACTCGACGCTTCCATCCGCCGCCACCATTGCTTTCCACGTCCGCGTACGGTAAACCGACTCGCGAAAGTAAATTTTTTGAGATATTTTCTTGTGATAAATAGTAGCCAATATTAAATTTCAGTCGTCCAACTATTTCTGTGCAAGAAGTTACGTCGATCTGTTTCTAGGTTGCGGCGTTGCATTGTTATTGCGTTTGCGTACTTTTTCATTTTCCAATAAGAATTTCCCCAAGGGAACGGGAAATTTTCAGAAAGTAGCCTATGCCACTTCCCGGCCCTTTAACTATCTCTGTGCAAAAAATCACGCCGATCCGTTGCTCCGTTGCGACGTGAAAAGACAAACAAACATCCAAACACACTTTCACACACACACGCACACACACACACACACACACACATATATATATATATACTGTGACGCTGTATTTTACCGTGATTCCTTTGTTCTTTAGTGAACAGGATGTTCCATCCTTAAAAACCCTCTTACCATTAGCTTAAATCCAACATGTACTTTCGCGTGCATTTTAAAGTAAACTGTATAAATTTTTCTAAGCTCAGAAGAACACTCTGCCTCTTTGTAATCAAGTAATATTAAACATACACTAAATTTGTACTGTATTTTTTAAGCCATCGTAATATAAACTATAGGAAGATATTAATTTTAAAATAATACTTTTGGAACTGATAGATATTTTGATACTTTCCTCTGGATAGCTTGCATTGAAACGTAGTTAACAGTGTAAACTTGCTTTTGGAGTTGGTTCTGTAGCGAATGAGTAGGGTTGATCCTCATAATTAATTAATTTGCTTTTCACACTGACTAAAATATTGTTTTCAAATACGAATTAACGTATAAAAACTATATGTCTTGTGATACTGAACTTTTTATCAAGCAACGATCAACACTTGAGTATCCCAAACTCAGCGCACCGAACTTTTCTATATAAAAATAAACCCTCGGAAAACTGTGGAGATATTTCCATCATTTTTAGAAATAACCCAAAACTAGCACAAGTTTTTCTGTTTTTCAACATCTGATTCATGCAACCGCAACAATCGATTGCGTTTCAACGAAAAATCACAAGATTTGTGATGTTTAAAACACGTTGAATGAGGTACATGTAATAAATCTAGCCTTTCCTTCAGCAGTTCGGCCTTTCACGGATACGTCTTTTATCATTAATTTTTACTGATGGTTTTTTTTGTAACTCGTAAATTGAATTCGCAGAATAACGGATTCAACTGGAGAATTTATGAGACCAATTTTGTCAGGACCAGGAAAAGGATCGGAAATTTCCCTACGGTGTAGAAGCGGGAACAAAAATTGGCCATACATGTATAATGTTTCAGACCAACTCTCGTGGTCTCAATTACGTAATCTGCGACGAAATATAGGCGCTTGTCGTGTTATAAACCATGACAGACATCGCTGCAGTTTCATTTTCAGAAAGGGAAATTCAGCTTTCTAGGAGTCATTTCACCATCAATAAAAAAATTACGTGTTATCGTAACCCAGTTTTTTCAGAGCTAATAATGATGATCTATTTATTTGGTCTCGATGTTGTCTAAACGAGCAATGAATGCGTGCGCAGTGCTAGTTTTAATAGCGTGAAAAAACTTTGAAAATAATAGTGTTACAAATTATTTAACGGGTTTGGCCCAACCGAGATGAAAATTATTTGTCTGTTGCATATCTGTTTATCCGATTGTTTTCGAATAACGCATACAAATACTGTACGTGTTTTGATGAAATTTTCACTCTAGGTATATTTTTTAAACCAACTTGAATATGTATCATCGTGGTTGTGACAACATAATGTTTATACTAGTCACGTATCTGGATAAACTTAAGTTGATAAATTGTTATACGATTGGATTACACCTGATGAGTATATTATCATGCTTTACCAGTAACGAAGTAAGCGATAGTAATTTTATAAATACTAAAATAATTTTTCATTGTATCATATTAGTGAACGAATTTTGAAGTGGTATAGTATTCATAGTCTAATATTTGATTTCCTTTACAATTCTCATTTACTAGGCCTTGAAAAACATTACCAATACGACCTTCCAAAACAAGTTTCGATAACTAATTAAAATCGTGGGCGTGCGAAAACACAGGAAAAATTTATTGTTTACCGTCAAACTGATTAACACAAATCCGTATTGAAAAATGAGTTTCCCTGCGGGCTAAACAGCGAGCAAAATAAAGGCTAAATTTCACACTCAAATTAAATTACGAGTTCAGATTTCGTACGGCTGAATTCGCAGGCAGAATTTTTTTTTTTTTACTTTCAATCTACCAAACAATAATTTCATTGACAAATTCGTTTTAAATGCTACAGCTAGTTAATAAATAAATATTGACGCTTAAATGTAATCGTATATTGTGTAATTGAGAATTTGCAAATAATAAATTCAATTAATATTTTCGCTGTTCCGAGAGCATAACTGGCTGGAATCCCAGCTGACGATGCGAAAAGTTCTGTGTTTGAGTCTCAGTTAGGGTATTGCTATATTTCCGATTGCGAGCCACCGGCGGATTACCATTGCAGGGGTTGATACGGTTATGATAGCATGGGCAGGCCTTAGTTCCGCATTGCACATTGTTACCAGGCCAGCGTACAGAAAATCGTAACATTCGAGACGCTATTGTCGAAACTTAAAACAGTAATAATCCTCTCCACCAGACCGATAATGGGACGAAGACTGCGCGATGTACAGACAATAGACACTGAAACAGCTCGCGAGAGTTCTTTCTTTGCTCGACGACTGCCAAGTAAAAGATGGACCACAAAGCAGCCAATAAGTCTGATTGCCGACAGCTGTAATCCAGTCTCTAAAGTTCGATAGGAGATTTGTAAAACCCTTACGGGGAAACCAGTTGAGGTAGGTACACACTGTTTTCGGCACATTTAAGTAAAACTCTGGATGCTTTTACTGGCCTTAGTAGACCTCGTTGTGGGTCCCTTTTGCAGCACCAATGTTCAAACTACATTCCAGCTCTTGCCGTGTTCTGTGGAGCATGTCTTCTGGTATTCCTGAAACGGATCTTCAGATCGTCAATTCCATGAATTGGTGTTCGGCACACATTGCTTTCGGCAAAACCCGACNTGCTGGCATTCCTGAAACGGATCTTCAGATCGTCAATTCCATGAATTGGTGTTCGGCACACATTGCTCTCGGCAAAACCCGACTACCCGACAATAAAAAAATCCAGCGGGGCTATGTCGGGTGAACGTGCAGGCCAAGAAATTGAATTGTCTATGCCAATCCACCTTCGTGGAAATGTGCTGTCTAGGTAAGCATGTGCCTGCAGGCCCCAATGAATTGATGCACTTTCTTGTTGCAGAATGATGTCTGGCAGAAAGTGATCAATTTGTGATGCTGCGCACAGTTGCAGCCTGTCCGTGTAGGTGTTCATGTTAATTGTCTGTTTTTGAAAAAAGAAGGGTCCAATAACCTGGCCATGCAATACAAAACACCACACATTAACTCAAGGGATATCGCGTTCGTTCTCCCTAATGACACGTGGGTTTACGATGCCCCAAATATGCAAATTATGGCTGTGAACCTGCCGCGATACGTGAGAAATATTGCCTCCTCTGTGATGATAATTTTTTTCCGACAACTCACCATTACAGTCAATGCGGGCAAGCATTTCTTCTGCGAATTGTTGTCGCGCGATGTGGACACCAGGTTTCAACAAGTTGCACTAACTGAACTTGGTACGCACATAGCATCGACCTCTTATGCAGCACTCTATGTATGGAAGCACGTGGAATCACCAGTTCTCGCGAAGCTCTGCACGTGGGTTTTGTAGGGCTTCGTGCAAAAACTCTTCGCCCATTCTTTCGACACATTCATCACTTAAACCCGGTCGACCACTCCTTTTGCGATCATTGGACACCACCAATTTCTAAGAAACGCCGTTGCCAGTCTCTTTATGCATAGTCACGTTGAGGTTTCTTGTTAGCTACACAATGCGCACGTTCTTGCACAGTAGCTATTTCACAAAAAACTGAATGAGTAAATTTAATATGGCCTCTAATGACATCTGTTGGTGGCAAAACAAACCATCCAGAGTTTTACTTCAATGTGCCAAAAACCACGTGTAGCTAGCTATATTATTTTACTCGACAAGATTCTTTAAAAACCACTAGTAGTCTTTGGCATCAGTTTTAAAGAGGACTTTTGTAAACATTTCAAACTCTAATGTGGCTCACTAAAAGGACATTGCGGTAAATTAACCATAAGATAGTATAACACAAATGCTGTTTCAAATAAATAAGCACCCTACCGTGTAATTCCTATAGACTTATTTTTTCCTTATAGTAATGCATCTCATTATAAATTCACGGGAGTTGCTCATCCATAAACTGGTCTCTCAACCATAGGTATAAATTGAAAAATTAATATTAATAAATAATGCAGTTTTTCAAATATTCAACAATAAAAATAGCTGATTCATTCAAACGTGAGGATCATGTGTCTAGTCCATTCACGGTTACTTGCAACGTTCTGAAACACTGCTGAAGTTCTACTTCCAATATATTCCTATGTCTCAGGCACACAAAGCTTAACAGAGTCTAAAAATTACAGCAAAGGGACGACGCGCCGCATTCGTGCGCACTCACTTCAATAATATTTTGCATAAGAACTATTTCTTAATAGGCATTACCAACACAGCTATTTTCTCCCACACATTTTATTCATATTTTTATAATTGAAATAATATAATAAATAGATAAAATATAAAGAAAGTTTAATTTAATAAATAAAATAACGTATTTTTTATGTAAACACGAGTGCAGAACACTTGTGATATATGACGTATTTAGGAAACAGCCCAGCAGGTCCTACATGGGGTGATTTTTCAAAGGTTGGATTCAAAAAGTGTGAAGAAACCGCAAATAGACTATATTCCGGACTACGCTTATACTAAAATGTTCTTCCTTTTAAGATAAAACTAGCACGGATGTATATATATTTTTTTTCATACATACACACAGAGAGATACATATATCCTTACTTTTAAGATAAACCTAGCTCGGATGGTTATATATATATATATATATATAACTAGCACGGTTGGCTTTATATATATATATATAACTGGCACGGAGGGTTATATATACACATTCATATAAACACGCACACAGAGATATACATATATTTAATAATTTATGTAGTGTTTGTCAGGGTGTTGAAAAGTTCGCTACAGGCCAATAACAACAAATGTCGTAAATAAACAATATTGTGCAATATCAAAATTGAACACTATCGATTGGAAATCATGATACAGGTGAATATACATTTACTCGCATGCAGTCAACTTACCACTCATTTAACTGATAGCTAGCCGAAAAAATTCTTGTACAGTGCAGTAAGCATTTGCAGGGCGGTGACGAGCAATTTGATAAGAGTGGTCGATGTACGTGTCACTTTTAGCTTATATTGATTGTCTTTACATTGTATTCAGACCTCACAGTTGTAAAGGGGATTCATACCTCGCATTTCGGATTTATCAGTTTTTTTGTTGCCCATGTTATGTTAGGGCACATATCGACTTTTCCAGCACGACAGAGTATTATAATAGCATCGCTTTATTTATTTGTTACACATTCGATGCCTCGGTTATTTTCTAATTTTATTGCTGCCAACGGAAAATTTCAGTACTCAATAATACAGACTTCGGTCAATATGTTAAACCGATTCCCTCTACCTTGTCTGCCAGGAAAACTAAATTNAAAAAAAAAAAAAAAAAAAAAAGCAAAACTACAATGCATCGATGGTCGTCTTCGCTTGATACTGCATCGTTACACTAATGATATCTAAAATTCTAGTAACTTCTATGGAGGAGTTAACTACAATAAAAAATAGACCACGTGATGTATGAAGTTTTCTTGATATTATTGAGAAATCTCACGTCCGAGCGAGCAAGTGTACCGTAAACATAATTACGTGCCCCAAAAAATAAACGATTAGTTTTTTTTTTGCGGTAAAGAACAGCGAGACGAACACCCAGCTTGCTCCCGTGTAGAGACGCGCAGAGAATAGTAGCGGGACGAATGAGGGAGAAGGAGTGCAGGAACGGTAGAAAATCTGTGTTAACCCATTATCCCCCACTCTCCCCAACCAACCATCACCAACCCCTCTTCCCTCCGTCTCCTTCATCACAGCAAATTAGTCCGTGATCGATCAACGCAACTGGGAAAGCCACGAGAAAGCGAAAGAAAGAGCTTAAAGCTACGCATTTGTTAAATTGCGCTCGGGGCGCAGCGGAACGGTTTGCTGGTGGCAAATTGTTTCCAGCGAACATCAGTGCTCGCCTGGCGAAGCTGCTTCCAGAGTCCTGGCGTCTTTCTTTACCCAGCAGCCAGTGTGATCAGCCGCACTGTGGAAACTACAACTTAACTCCATTGGTTAAACAAGATTTTCGAAACAAAATTTTTAAAATTTTCGTTGTGCAACTGTACGTATTTCAACGCAAATCTGACCGAGATACATATTTTGTTACCTTGGCAGAAAGTAACCAAAAGTAGTTCCACATTTTCAGGATTAATACGTAAATTAGTTTGTGTTGAGATAATTTACTTTTTTTTTTTTCACCACCGCGGAACAATTATGAAATAAATTTTTTTTTTATGTTTCCAAAGTTTTGTAATATCTCTTAACCGAGTTCTCTATGTACCATTTCGTGTATTTAAGCGTAAATTTGTACACGAAGCGAAGAAATACACAAGGGCAGAAAGAAGAAATTGGTNGTACCATTTCGTGTATTTAAGCGTAAATTTGTACACGAAGCGAAGAAATACACAAGGGCAGAAAGAAGAAATTGGTAAGGGCTGCCGAATTCGTTAAGCCGTAAACCAGCTACATATATCAGTTACCCACATAACAAAAATTTGCATGTCTTGAAAACTAATCGTGAGCTACATACATGGAGTTATACCAAAACTATTATATTCAGTTCGGTCATAACTGAGTATTTTTGTTGAAAGCACGAGGGATGTTTGCCTTCTATCGCTTCTTCTCACTTGCACAAAAAAACACCACAATGGTTACTCAAAACAATTCCCTGTATTCGTATGAGAAACAACAAAATACAACGTCCTTTTCAAATGATTACTAGACGCAGGGAACGGTATAAACGAACGTGATGCATATTAACGTGTATTTACCATTAACTAGGTCAGCCCTTCTGGTTTGAGGAATGAAATTCAGTTATCGCTTGATTCGAAAATCGAACTCGTGAAGTTTTCTTAAAGTCACTGCATCCTACCTCACTCAACCACAAAACGTTAATCTTTATAATTTGAATTTCAGTAAAAATTAAGTTCAAATATATTTGATGCCAAAAGAACTATTGCAATAATTCCGAATACCAAAAGAAAGGTGTTAACTGTAAATGTATTGATATATTGTAAGTTTTGTTTATGATTTAAAGAACGCTTTCGAAATCAGTCTCACGAGAAATTTTTGACCTCATTGATTCACATATTGAAGTCAAACATTGAATGAGACATCTGGTGTAACGTTAACAGCGAATCCTGGAGAATAATTCGTTTCGACTTCTGATAAAAACTTAGCGTTTAACGTGTAGCTACAGAAATGAGGCTATATTCGTCTTATGCACGTGAGAGTATAAAAAATGGTGTAATAAAAAGAGTTTTAAATCTTTATCACAATTTCTCAGTGTTACGTGCTACGCGCATATATACTTATCATGTACAGGGAATATTTAACGTCGTAAAGTGATATAACAGGAAGAAGAAACTTAACAATGTTTAAACATTTCTTTTAGATAAGTCGGTTGTAGCATACCACACATTATAAGCTGTTAACGGTAAACTTAGCACTTTTGAAAGTACTTCTTAAAATCGACTTGTATGCACAGTGTGTATTCTTCCATCGTATGTACAATTAACATTACATTTGGCCTCATTACATTATTCATGCGTCGGGCAAGTGAAACTGCNATTCTTCCATCGTATGTACAATTAACATTACATTTGGCCTCATTACATTATTCATGCGTCGGGCAAGTGAAACTGCGAAATTATTACAAAAGGAAATATTTTACAAGTTAGCCAATACTTACTCTTATATGCATTGAAAAGCAAAAGCAATCATCTCAGTATTCATAAATACTTGCGTAGCACCTTTAATACAATTTTAAGACATGGCACTAAATTTTCTCCGATTTTACCAACTTTACTGGATGCATGCCAGTTGAAGTTTAAGTTAAAACATATGCGGTGGGAGTAGCTAAATTTTTGCAAAGGCTGCTTTAAAAAGTGCACAGTTAATCGTGAACAGCGTATAATATCTAGCAGTCTCTTGTGAGCACTTTTCCCACTCATCTCCGCTGAAGTTTTTCACTCGCCTATTTTTTGCCTTTAGCTGTGTCAAAACTAAGCGCCACACGGTGTAGCTGTACGACCGTTTCACACGAGCGGAAATTCTGCGGAGCGGACGCGGCCCGGAGGGTTTTCCAGGCGACGATTTGCAAGCGGCCACACTGCGGAAGACGCGCGGATGACTGCAGTTTGTGGTTGGGCTGGCCACTCGCCATGGACGATCGTCACCGTGCGGTACTTACCTGCATGGGACTGCGATTGTTGAAAAGAAAGAACAAGAATGTAAGATACTGGATAGACCCAGTACTGAGCTGTCGCTTGTTACAGGGAACATTTTATGTTTGTTTTAATTTACTTCGAGAGGACGAATCGAAATGTTTTAATTATTTCAGAATGTCGTTAACAAGCTTCCACGAATTGTACTGTTCTCGGGAAATTATTTTGAAGAAAAAAGATACGAACATGTCACAGGCGATACCGCCAATGGAAATACTTGCCATAACACTGAGGTAGGGAGATTAATTTTATACTGGTATTTTTATAAGGGTGAGATGAAATTAACCATGTCATAACGTAGAGTTTATTTTAAACACTTGAAAAATGTATAACATTGAGTTTGATTGTTTACTGTAAAAGAAAAACAGTTAACCTCCTCAAAGTATTTAAAAATGTTAATTGATGTCAAATACATATTTTAGTTTGACATTAACATAAAATAATTTATAGTTAGTCATTCCCAATATTATTCTGAAAGAAGTAAGTTTTCTTTTTTTACTTTTCGCGACAAGGCATGGACCACAAGATGAAAGTAGCATATAACTGAAAGAAAAAGGCTCATTTATGACTAAACATTACATACAAATTAAGTTTATTACACGTGGTTATCATCTGAGAATGGGAACAGCTCAGTATCCGTTGCTTAATAAATCGAGTCTTGTGAAATCACAGTCGACTGTCCAGGATGTGCCAAAGGTAAGTAATTGCAAGTGGGTTTCAGAATCATGTAAGATTCCCGAATTGCTTAAGGGCCATCAATGGCAAACATATGCAAGTAGTGAAGCCAAAAATGAGCTGCTCTTTGTGTTATAACTACAAAGACTTGTTTTTAAATTGTACTTCTAGTCGTCGCTGACTCAACAAGTTCGTATTTGTTGATATTGGGTATTTTGGTAAAGATTCTGACAGTACGATTTTTAAGAATTCTGCTTTGTGAACATGCCTGAATGCAAATAAACTAAATGTACCTGGTACTGCCCCTTTGCTAAAGACAAATGGTATCACTACTCTCTACAGGTTTATAGGTGACGAGGCGTTTGAGCTGTCAGAATTTGTACAACGTCCTTATGGAAAGAAATTGTTACGTCACATGAAAAAGATTTTCAACTACCGTTTGTCCGGGCTCGAAGGTACTGTATATTGAATGTACGTTTGGAATGTTGTCACACAAATGGCGAGTGTTCCATCGAGCGATGAATGTGAANAGGTACTGTATATTGAATGTACGTTTGGAATGTTGTCACACAAATGGCGAGTGTTCCATCGAGCGATGAATGTGAATGTGGATTTTGCTGTTGACATCACAAAGGTATGTTATGTTCTACACAATTTTGTACGTGCAAGAGATGGCCATTGAATCGAAGACACTCTTACCGCGTCTGGTTTTACATCTTTCACGAGTTTGGATGAAAGGAGAAGTAGTATGTCAGCAGTGCAAAACAGAGAAATACTTGCTGATTATTTTGTAAGTGATGCTGGTAAATTACCGTGGCAAGACAGCAAAATTTGACTTCTGGCCAATTGAGTGTTTCGACATTCATGTCATTGTGTTGGTTTCAATTATGTACTGGTGCTATTTGTGTGGCAGACATTTCATGAAAACATGAAAAAATGGGGACTGTGATCTGCAGTATCTTGTAAATTAACTGAAGCGTCGTACATCGTTAAAAAAAAATCATGATTGTTGTCTACAATATGTTGTAAATTAATTAAAGTGTGGAATATTATTTGAAAAATATAAAACATATCATTAAAATTTTTATTATATATTGGCATTTTTGCTGTAAGTGTGGCACAAATTTAACAGGGAATAAATTGGTACTGTTGTTTACAATAACTTGTAAATTAACTGGAGTGTGGTGCATTATTTTTAAACAAGGTATTTTAAACATTTGTATATCCATAAGACTTTTCTGAATTATACATGATTTCCACTATATAAATTAACTTTTAAACTAATACAATCTAATTAAACATCTGGCAAGAAATACTTATAAACATTTTTCCTTTGTGTGTCACTAAATTCCTAGAAATGTGGACAAATAGCGCAACATACTTCATTTCTGGCTGAATCCTTTTGGTTTCTGTCTTTGTACTCTTCCTTTCTCACATCCCAGATACACGCCCTGTTCTCTATTTCCATAAAAAAAAACACTTCCACATCAATTTCCTCTACGTAAAAGTCACTCATTGCACCGAAAACACCGCGCCGCTACAGGTAAACAACAAATGCCTCACGTGCCGAAGTGTTGACGACAGCTCTCGCCGCCAGTTCACGAGAACGATGCCTTCAGACGCGACAGTCGGCAGGAAACGTGCGATCTGCGCGTCTTCCATTCCGTCACGGGCGATGCGGACGGCGAGCAGAGGCGTTCCGCTGCCGCAAACGTGAACGACACCGTTTAAACCCGTAGCCATTGCGAGGCGCCGTGTTCGCTCCGCAGAATTTCTGCTCGTGTGAAACGAGCCTTGGACGGCGCGTTCCGGTTTCCTACACGACGTGCTCGATGGAGTCACAGGAGATTGTCATAGACTGAAGATCAGGTAGACCGACTTTAGTCTCCTACACAAGTCACCACTGGTGCTCGAGAATTGCCAGAAAAAGAACCACAAGTTACTGATATAACTAATAAGCTTTCTTTCCTCTACATGGGTGCGAATATTTTTTTACTAAGTTTTCGAAAGCTTAGATGGTAGGTAAGGACTTGACTTCTCGTTGATAGCAATATCGTCAAGAGGGAACCAGGGACATATGCAACTAAATTGATACAAATACGCCTTACCAGGGACTTTAACCCACAAACCCTCGTACCATAACCTAGCGTGCAATCAACTGCATTACGGAGTCAGGATTTTGAGCACCAATCTCGGATATAATCAGTCCGATGTTTTGAATTATGGGGTATACTGAACTGAAATATTTACAGTGCCGTATTTTTTAAAATAAGTGTCTGGCCCATTCAAAACGTAGCAGTTTACATGGCGTGCTGTAGTGATACCAAATTTGGTAGAAATATATTTATTTTTGCTAAAGTGATATGGCACAAAACTTTATTTCTTCACGTGAAGATGTTTTACAAAACTTCGATTGTTCAACCCACGGAAACGTGTATGGTAACAGGTTCGCGTGAGCTGAGCTCTTCAGTACACCGTGCCTAGTTCCGTAACATGTCAAATTTTTCTATAGTTTTAAGAATTCTGTGGTCACTTGTGTAAATTTGTTTACAAACATTATTGGCTTATCAGTTTTTTCTGCCGTTACTCGAGTTTTACAAGCCTTACATAAACATTTAGCGTGAGATNGTTTTACAAGCCTTACAGAAAAATTTAGCGTGAGATGGCGTAAATTATAATTTCCTAAAAATTCGTAAAAATCTGTTCATCTTTCATCATATTCGTTATTTCCGAACGTGTAACTGCCGAGAAGAATTTTTTTACCACGAAAAACTGTATGCCTGATGATAAAACCATCAACTGAACCATAGCGACTTGATAATATGTACTACTGAACACTCTGTGTCCTGTTCGCAGATACATCGAGTACCAAATATGTGCTCGAAGCTGTAGCGGAAAAAAAAAACCTAATCCCAGTAGTAATTCATGTACTTTGACAAGTATGTTTGTAATTGAAGTGAAATATATAATTGCTGGAGCAACGAAGGAATGGAAGGTGCCCTGGGTAAATCCGCCGGTCATCAGCAACGTCCGCCTTGTTTCCTACTCGAGGTAGTGACCTTGCCCGGAACTGGACGCTAATCGCTTTTGCAGGTGCGCTAGCCACTCGAGTGCCGCGACCCCTTCGTCGTCGCTACGAATCGGAGCGGGGCAGGTCTGTCACGGACCGCAGGGACACCTCCGGCGACAACCACCGTACTTCCAGTAATTTCCTGGAGGAAACTGCGAGGTCGCCTGGCAACGGCCGCAGACCCACGTCAACAGTCGGACGTCCCGTCTCTAGGGCAGTAGCAGCCCGCATTCCCGGCGCGGCGTAATGAAGCCCGGATGCCGAAACACTTGCGCGAGCTCTTGGCTGTCCCCGTGTTCGAGCTCCGCGCTCTTGTCGCACGAGCGTTTGTCGAGTTACCACTGGATATACAAATAGTCTATTCACAGTTTCACACTTTTTGAATTAAACCTTTGATATATCACCCCATGTAAGACTTGTTTGGTTGCTTCCTAAATATACCACGTATGGCAAGCATCGTATAATTGTTAGAACATAACAGTCTTTTTCACAAAATCGAAATTTTACTTAAAATTTATTAAACATTATGGTATTTCATTTATAAAATATGAATAACATCAGTTAGAAAATAGGTGTGTTGGGAATGCCTAGTAATAAAAGTTCTTATGCAAAATATTATTGCACTGAGTCCTCACGAATGCGGTGCGTTGTCGCTTCGGTAAAATTTTCCAAACTTGGTTAAGCTTTGTCAGCATNGTGCGCTGTCGCTTCGGTAAAATTTTCCAAACTTGGTTAAGCTTTGTCAGCATGAGGCGGAGGAATATCCTGGAAGTAGAACTTTAGCAGGACTTCAGAAAAGTTGGAAGTCACCGTTAATGGATTATAGCATTGTAGAAGTGACCACCCTAGTGGTTTGTCTCATCTGACGGTTCTAGGTTTGGTTCCCGACACTGACCCTTGGACTTTTTCAATTGTTTTAATTGAAGGAGTCCTAAATATGGTTTCCTCCCAGAATCAGGCACTACATACTTTTAGAAGTATGCTTGTCAGTGGCACGCCTATATCTGTCAAAAAAAATCTTGAGTGCAGCTATCCCTCTTTTTGCGGAGCAAGCAAAGAATTTCTCCCAAACTTTCTGTAAGTATACCTGAAAGCATATGGTTTAGAAGAGCTTTTTTTTAAATATGTCAAATCCCTTTGATGTCTGGTTAACAGATAGACCGTTTCTTACTGCCTGGACTGCATCTTCCGCATCACCTTCATATCACGGGGCTCAACGCTGTTTCAAATTGTCTTCATTCTTGCTTGACTGCAGTAAGATGCAGTTGATTTACAAAAATTATTATTTTAAAAAATCATATGTTAACAATTTGGATATTCCGTATGACACATGGTCTAGTGCATTTATAAAACGGAAAATTGTGAAGACCATCTACCGCCTGTAGTATTTGTGCTAGGTGTACGAAATTCGGCTGTTGTAGAGATTTTAAGTATAGGTAAACGTTCTCGAACCGAAGACCAGTGGATTCTTCCAAAAGGCTGAGAACCACATACGTCTTTCCGCAGTTGCTCGGTCCCACTATGATACCCCACACAGTGGTAGGTAGTAGCTTCCCATGATGTGATCCACAAGCGTTAGTTTCATCATCGGCGATGGTGATGCGAACAGGAATCTGGTGGACTGTGGCAAGATCTCCATTGAACTGATACGCGAATGATTAAATCACGATACGTATGCCAGTCATCCCCCATTAACGGTCAAGTTCGAGGTTGGGTGATTTGGTCAGCCACAAAATATATAAAGTAGACCTAGAGATAAAGATGTGTGTTAGTATGCTGTAATGCGCCATGAGAATAAGATCAAGAGCGGACTTTGACTGGTGAATTCACTTATCAACAACCTCCCTTTCAAAGTGCACATTCCAGGCTTAAATATTACGGGCCTGGTACACCACTAGCAAGGAGATTGAATCGAGGCGACGTCCCTGTCAATTCGTTGGCTGAAGCGTGCAAGGAACACGATATTGCCTACGCGATCAGTAGCAAGTTGGAAGATTGGCACATGGCCCAGCGTGCCTTCTACCTTTTTCCCAAAATGAAAATTATAGAGTATATTGAAAGGAACACATTATATTTGTTGAAGAGATGAACAATTGGAAAAGCAAACCTGTTGAACAGGGTGAAAATTTATATGTTAAATAAATGTTCTGAATGGTGGAAAATAACTTGTGTAACGATGGATATGGAATAGGGGCTTACTTTGAAAGGATATTNCATAAATGTTCTGAATGGTGGAAAATAACTTGTGTAACGATGGATATGGAATAGGGGCTTACTTTGAAAGGATATTAAAAGTTTGTTGAAATATTTCAACACTAAACCACTAATCCTGTTACTTATTAGCAACACCTTTTATACTACCCATATTTAAAACCAAATAAGAACGTTTATCATATGGTAACAAATTTGACTCACATTCCGGATGTCGTGGTTCCAGCCCGTTGCAGCACATAAAGAGGGGGGGGATGAGGCAAGTTGTTTAATACCCAATATTGTTAATCAACAGTCAACGAAATTTTGGCACAATTCTTTCTAAGATCATTATAGAAGATGGTAGGTAAGGAGGTAGGTATAGCTTGACGTCTCATCGACAGCTAGAGAGAGCATTGGAGACGGAGCAAACTGCTCAGAGAAGCAGGAACAGGGAAGGAATCGGCCATGGCCTGTAGTAAGAAACTATCACAGCATTCGTCTGGAGTTATTTCGGAAAATGGCAGAAAACCGATATCAGGATGACTGGGCCAGAAATCTAACACGGATCCTCCGAATGAGAATTCAATGCTTAAACTCTACATCACTTCGCTCGGTGTAAAAGATAGTAGTTAACCTGAAAGCACAAAAGGTAATAAAGATGGTCGATATTAAAACCAGCCGTGAGGCGATACGACCAAGCAGTGAAGGTTTTACGGCTAGACATTGGTAACCATGTTGCTCGTCCGCAGATCCTACTCCGTCAGAGTGGGGTCGCGGTGGTGTAGTGGCCAAACTGCTCGACTCCCACCAAGACTAAACGGCTTCGATTCCCAGCGGGGTAGCTCCCGGGTTTTCGCACGTGGGAATCGTGGCGGACGATGCCGCTGGCCGGCGGGTTTTCTCGGGGATCTCTCGTTTCCCCGCCTTTGCATTCCGGCGCTGCTCTATATTAACTTCGTTTCACCCCCATCATCTTTCAAGACCTCGTTGTTAAGAGCCGCTCAAACATATCCACAACTTTATCAGAGTAGCGTTGCACCATATGCNTTTAATACCCAATATTGTTAATCAACAGTCAACGAAATTTTGGCACAATTCTTTCGTATATGCCCTCCTAATTCCTAAGATCATTATAGAAGATGGTAGGTAAGGAGGTAGGTATAGCTTGACGTCTCATCGACAGCTAGAGCATTGGAGACGGAGCAAACTGCTCAGAGAAGCAGGAACAGGGAAGGAATCGACCATTGCCTGTAGTAAGAAACTATCACAGCATTCGTCTGGAGTTATTTCGGAAAATGGCAGAAAACCGGTATCAGGATGGCTGGGCCGGAAATCTAACACGGATCCTCCGAATGAGAATCCAATGCTTAATCACTGCGTCACCTCGCTCGGTGTATAAGATAGTAGTTAACCTGAAAGCACAAAAGGTAATAAAGATGATTGTTATTATTAAAACCAGCCGTGAAAAGATACGACTAAGTAGTGAAGTTTTAAGGCTAGACATTGGTAACCATGTTGCTCGTCCGCAGATCCTACTCCATCAGAGTGGGGTCGCGGTGGTGTAGTGGTCAAACTGCTCGTCTCCCACCAAGACGAAACGGCTTCGATTCCCAGCGGGGTAGCTCCCGGGTTTTCGCACGTGGGAATCGTGGCGGACGATGCCGCTGGCCAGCGGGTTTTCTCGGGGATCTCTCGTTTCCCCGCCTTTGCATTCCGGCGCTGCTCTATATTCACATCGTTTCACCCCCATGATCTTTCAAGACCTCGTTGTTAAGAGCCGCTCAAACATATCCACAACTTTATCAGAGTAGCGTTGCACCATATGCNCATCTTTCAAGACCTCGTTGTTAAGAGCCGCTCAAACATATCCACAACTTTATCAGAGTAGCGTTGCACCATATGCATGGCTGCATCGCACGCCACTTAACCACGTACACGTCAAAACTGGTTGGAGGGCCACTTCAGTAAATCAATACTGCCCTGGAAACATGACATGCCTGTCAAGTGGAGTTATGAGCGCGTCCAGTTCGTAATTATAAGAATTACCCGACCTGTGCATGTACAAGTTAATCACGTCACGGGAGCAATATCTCGCAGCGAGTAGCCACGTCGTATATTTACCTACATAATGCGCAAACTCTTGAACAAAGTGTACTTCCGATTTGTACGGCATACAGCTACAGTCTTTTAGTATTCTTTGTATTAATAATGAAGCACGGATAAGTCATAGCTTTCTATATCTCTCGGTCGCACTCAAAGCAAGTATTTTACGTAAAAATTCTACGTTCGGAAAAAATAAAGACAATAGGATATTCAGAGAAAAGCGGGAACAAAACCACGTGCCTACTACTATAGTTTTCATTGCAGTAATTTTACAAACTGAAGGATACAAGGAGGGGGCAGAAGAATATTTCCCGACCCCCAACNTATAGTTTTCATTGCAGTAATTTTACAAACTGAAGGATACAAGGAGGGGGCAGAAGAATATTTCCCGACCCCCAACGAAGAGCTACATTTTGCTCTAGAAATTGTATACATATTTTCTTTCTAACACTGAGCGGCAAAGTTATGTTATGTTAAACATTATTCTCATTAAGTTATGCATTTGAATGAAGAGAGTAGTAGTAACTTTATGAATTATTTACATGGTGAAATAGAATAAAATCAAACATGTCGACGTGTTGGAGTTTTTAATATTAATTACAAACTTCCCCCTCCCCACCAAACGACTGCCTCCTGGGTCCGCCCCTGATATTATACATCCTCTTAACATGGTCGGTTTATGAAATTTTGAGAAAGTGTATTATATGTGAAAAAAAAACATAACATTGGAAATGTAATGGGCGCGATAGTGGAAATGGAGAATCTCTATCCTATGAAGGGGGAAATATGTAGTGATTAAGTTGTTAGTTATTAACAGCTCGTCGTTTCGCTCATACGCATGCGTACGTCCTTAAAACATTTGTACTCCGGAAGTATGCGCAACAGCGTGTTGCCTAAAATCGTTTCGCCTGATAGAATTTTGCCTAAAATCATTTTACTACTGAGTGTGTTTTGCAAAATGGGCAAAATCTATGCTCTCTCTTTAACGCTAAAATATGTGACAATTATAGTTAGAGTTTTACCCACCAATGAATCCATTGTCGAATGCAAAAAAAAATATATTACAAATAAGTTTATTCAATTTAGTTGATGTTTGTGGAATAATAAGAGTAGACCACGAAATATTACATGTTGGAAAGAGACAGTCAGAAGTAACATTTTCCATCAGCGTTAGCATAATATTATTAAGAATCAATCATTAAAAATAATGATTTGTAATGTGGTAGTTGGTATTGGAAAGGGGCTTATTAACGTCCACCGGTGTTATGCCGGAAGGCTTATCCGGAGACGGCTTGTAAACTAACTTATAACATAACTTAAGCTTACTCCCATGCATTATCTAGGATTCGAGCCCATAACCTCCTGCACCCAAGATCGGTGGCGCATCAACCGTCTGCGTCACTGGAGGTCGGCGTGGTAGTTAATGGATATCCAAAAATTATTTTATCTGGAAATTTAAATGTCGTGATATTCGATGTTACAGTAATGGAAATGCATTGAAGAACCACTAGTAGACATCTTTCATACCAAACTGGTTTTGCGACACAGTTTTTCCCCTGTGTAGATGCCATTCTGATCGTGTCTTTTTGTAGGTCGCGCGACAACACGAGTGCAGTGGCTGTGCGACTTCGATGCGCGTGCATCATTGATTGCGTGTGCAACGCCTGGAGAACTCCGGCCAGCACCGACTGGACAGTTAATTGGCAAGTGTGTTGGGAGTATTCTGGTTGTACCTACCCACAATGCGTTGTGCTCGCTGTAGCTTCCTAAACGAAGTGAATTTTCAAAGTAGTGCAGGCGAACGTGATTAAACGCGTAGGGTGTGCAACCAGAATACTCTCATCATGTTGCGGGTAATTTAGAGTGGCCACAAAGCAATACGGTTCCTGCTATTGAGCAAAGTGCAATTGCCACACAACGTAGTGGGCATTTTCTAATTCTCAGCGGCCGAGATCACTGCGCAGAACGCGTTGTGGAAGTTTATCACTACCCACGTCGCGTTGTGGGTAAAAATGTTGTCCAATGGACAAATTCGGTAATCACGATTAGCATATACATCTTAAAAAAAATCACTCAAAAATAAGAATTCCGTATCCCCAAATTTCCGGTCCTACCTTTTTCTTTTAGTTTAGAGAGAGGGAGGGAAGTAGGAAGAGGGTGAAATAGGATTCCAATAAAAATTAATTACTGGGATTCCCAAGACGTTGTTAACAGTTTCCCGTAGTTTTGNAAGGGTGAAATAGGATTCCAATAAAAATTAATTACTGGGATTCCCAAGACGTTGTTAACAGTTTCCCGTAGTTTTGCTTTTCGACAGATGGACAAGTTAATGACTCCCTTTTGTAAGCCAAAAAAAATTGTGCAAAAATACTTAATGCTTTTACGTTGTAAACATAGTATCTAAAACTAAGTTGAAGTAAAGTTATTAAACTGTATATAAATAAATCAGAAAAAAATTAAAGTGCAACGTAAAGTAAAGATTTGTTGTCAGAAACAAACTAATGTGAACCGCTTGAACAGTTAAAAATATGTTAAAGGCAAATTAATGGATTTGAAACGCTTTAATGGTAATGGTTAAGTTATTGTTATGTGTAAACATAAGTCAGTTCTATCCCTGACCAGTTTAAAAAAAAGAGATTCATCATTCATAAAAAACATTGAACGATGATAAAAATGATATGCACTAATTGTTGTATCTGAAGTGTTGCCGAACGAAAGAAGTGCTTGGATATATAAATATATTTCGATATTTAAATTGAAAATGTTAACTGTCATGTTACAGGAACCTGCGCTCGGTCGTTTTCCTCCTGGTACGAAAAACATTATTTTAGATATTAATTTCTTTACCTTAAAGATTAAAGTCGTCTTAAAAACTTGAGAAGGAATTCAAAAAGTAATATAAGCTATTCTGTATTTCTGTAATCGAAGATTATTTTCTTAATCACACTACTTCGGCAGTAATTATTAAGCCAGACTTGGTATTCACAAGTTCCACCTTCAACTATTTTGCTCATTATNTCACACTACTTCGGCAGTAATTATTAAGCCAGACTTGGTATTCACAAGTTCCACCTTCAACTATTTTGCTCATTATTTGTGCTCCTGGACGCTGCATTCTAATAGAAAATGCTTTACGAATCTTCAAGTTTCCTTTGTGTTTCAAAACATATGCGCGGTATACTGGCCGTTGCGTATTTTCTTGCATTTCCGACGAACTTGTACGGTATTACTTAGATTGCAGTTTAATAGCACTAACGATAAACTTGTACTATGTAATGAGACTTTCAGACTTGCACGTGCAGTGGCAATTTATANTCACACTACTTCGGCAGTAATTATTAAGCCAGACTTGGTATTCACAAGTTCCACCTTCAACTATTTTGCTCATTATGTGTGCTCCTGGACGCTGCATTCTAATAGAAAATGCTTTACGAATCTTCAAGTTTCCTTTGTGTTTCAAAACATATGCGCGGTATACTGGCCGTTGCGTATTTCCTTGCATTTCCGACGAACTTGTACGGTATGACTTTGATTGTAGTTTAATAGCACTAACGATAAACTTGTACTATGTAATGAGACTTTCAGACTTGCACGTGCAGTGGCAATTTATATNAGTTTAATAGCACTAACGATAAACTTGTACTATGTAATGAGACTTTCAGACTTGCACGTGCAGTGGCAATTTATATGCACAAGACGACGAAACTCGTGGATATATCGGCAGGGACCGGCGCCGAAATTGAACTGGATATGAAAATTATGGATCAGGAATTAAATTTCACTGTGAAATTGCTGAACTGAAAAGGTAAAAAAATCCGTTCGTGTGAAAATTAATTCAGAAAAATATTTCAGTCCAGATCCATTCGGAGTTGAATACCAATCTGAACCGCAGCTATATTTGGACACGTAATAGAACTGGAATATGCGAAAAGCATTCCACAGGACTGAAACTCGTAAAGAAATTTAATTTCGATTCAAGTCCGGATTGAAATTAGACAATGTTGCCCCAATAGTCCGAACTGGAATTAAATATTCAGCGTGGCTATATAAATGCTAATACTAAAATTGAACTGATTTGACTGAAAATCCCACTTTCCGGAATGTAATTCACAAGGTGGTTTCGTTTCATAATACGTCCGAACTGAAAGTAGACAATAAGCGCCAAATTTTCCGAACCGAAAATAAATGTTTTATGTGAAAGTACTTAATATTAGCACTATATCTGAACTGATTTTACTGAAAATATTGCTTTTCGAACTGTAATTCAAAAGATGCGTTTAAGTCCGAACTGAAACTTAACGATGACCTCCAAATATTACCGAACTGAAAATAAATTTTCTATGAGAAATTAATTTATATAAAAACTAAAACTGAACTGATTTCATTGGCAATCCGTCTTTCCGGGCTGTAATTCACCAGGTGGCTTCATTTCCGTTCGAGCACAAACTGAAACTAGACAATGACCTCCTAATATTACGAACTGAAAATACTTGTTCTATGTGTAAATAGATAATACAAGAACGAAAATTGAACTGATTTAACTGTAAAACCAGCTTTTTGGATGTGAGAATCGTGCCGGTCAATGCCGCTGGTCAGTGGGTTTTCTCGGGGATCTAGTTTCCCTCGCCCTTGCATTCGGGCGCTGCTCCATACTCATGTCTGCACTTCACCCTCATCGGCTCTCAAGACCTTGATGTTAAAAGCCACTCAAATCTCTTCACTCCCTCACTAAGCATTCAGGCTACAAGGACATATTTCGTGTGTCCGTGGCCCAGAAGTGCGTGAGCTCTGAGGACGACCCAGGCATGCACACCACATGCCTTATCGCCTCAATGTGAAAAGCACTGAAAAATTATGGATACATTTCCTTCTAAAACTTCCCTCTAAGGCAACTTTAAAATTATTTAATAAAATATTTGGAACAGTTTCTGATTACTAAAAATTAAGTAAAAAATATATGTAGCTTCTAGTTCTTTGTCGTGCATTTACTGAGTAATCCTCGTTTTAAATAAAAAAAATAGTATAGTTATAAACTGAGCTTTCACCCATGCACCAAACGGTATTGTAGAACACCTGTTTACATTTAGACTGCTTCGTTTGGCGTGACCGGTGTACATGTGAACTGAACCAGACTTTGGTGTGAAATCATCCAACTGAATCCTTAAAAAAAATGCTTTCAGTTAAGAGTATAGATAACCGTGCAGTGAATATTTACTGTCCGCTGCAGCACCCGTCCGTGTCCAGACCATTACTGAAGCACGAGGGAGCTCAAGGGCCACGATGTCTGGCGCGAGCAGTAGTGAGAGCTGTGAGCGGTGGCGACCTCACACAGCCAGGCGGGCTATGAAGCGGTCGAATGGGGGAAATCACCTGACTGCCTGTGCGTTTTGTCTCGGCACGAGGCGCACCCTGTTAAAAAAAGAAAAAAAAAACGTTGAATTGGCGTACTTGCTCAGACAATTTTTTTCTTAAGAAATAAAATCGACGTCGTTATTTTGCGTGCAAAAATAACTTTGGTATAATCTACAGCAAAGTTAGTCTGCAAACATGTTGAGACTGTTTTATATATTTCAAGCTGCTATCTGTAAAAAAAAAACATTTGTTCGTAGTTACAGTAACAGAGTAGTTGTAATACACTGCAAATGCATGATATTATTTGCTGCATAATTTTTAACGTCATACATCTTCTCTTTTCCATTTTTGTTATTTGTTTTTATTTTCTCAACAAAGGTTTAATCTTTGAACTGGAGTATTATCACTAACAGGGAACTAGAGTCTCTGTGTTGCAGACCACAAGATTACCCTAAGCTAAGTATTTNAACTGGAGTATTATCACTAACAGGGAACTAGAGTCTCTGTGTTGCAGACCACAAGATTACCCTAAGCTAAGTATTTGCGAGTTTCATAGGAGAAAAAATTCTCCCATAAATATTCATGGTTCCGAACATAATCATAATTCAGTTGGCATGTTGAAACATTAACGGGATTATTTCGCAAGGCATGTACAAAACCTATATTTCTCTTCATAGCCTACCTAAGTGTAATCTGCAAGTTATATCTGATATTAGATGACCNAACTGGAGTATTATCACTAACAGGGAACTAGAGTCTCTGTGTTGCAGACCACAAGATTACCCTAAGCTAAGTATTTACGAGTTTCATAGGAGAAAAAATTCTCCCATAAATATTCATGGTTCCGAACATAATCATAATTCAGTTGGCATGTTGAAACATTAACGGGATTATTTCGCAAGACATGTACAAAACCTATATTTCTCTTCATAGCCTACCTAAGTGTAATCTGCAAGTTATATCTGATATTAGATGACCACAAAATTATAGGCCATTCACGGTAGAGTAAGCATTTTTCAAAGCCCTCAAATTTGAAATAATAGTCAATAAATATATTATATTTTAGCCTTACACTTTAACTCCCGAGTGTGGTGGAATGTACACACTGTGTTTATTACTAACATGGCAATTTATATTTTAAAAGGTGGTTAAAGTATAACAAATGGCTGGAAGTAAAGAAAAANGTGTTTATTACTAACATGGCAATTTATATTTTAAAAGGTGGTTAAAGTATAACAAATGGCTGGAAGTAAAGAAAAACTAGTGCCTCAAAGATGCTCACTTTACCGTGAACAGCATATAACATCAATTGAGAACGGACATGAAAAATNAAAAAACTAGTGCCTCAAAGATGCTCACTTTACCGTGAACAGCATATAACATCAATTGAGAACGGACATGAAAAATGTATGTTTGTAATTTACTAAACGATCGATATAATATCAATTCAATGTATGTAGATGTGAAATACTGTATGCACAGTAGGTAAAACACAGTCTTCAGTTAACACCATTGACATGAGTGAGACGTAAGCGGCGCTTAACAACTAAGGTTTTCACCGCTGATAGTGGCGAAGAGAGGTAGAGATGGCGCAGCGATGGAATGCAATAAACGGAGTATCGGGAGTTCGGAGTACCGGGAGTTCCCCGACACTACCTACTGGCCAACAGCAATGCCCGTCATGTTTCCTACATGTGAAAATCCGGGCGTGAACAAAGGACTAACTTTTCCTTTGCTTTTGTAAAAGCGACAAGAGAAACGTGAAGCTGCGTATTAATGTTGTTTGTCTTGTATTTTAGTGCTTCGTTAAATCAGCAAGAAAGGCCAAAGANGAAACGTGAAGCTGCGTATTAATGTTGTTTGTCTTGTATTTTAGTGCTTCGTTAAATCAGCAAGAAAGGCCAAAGACCGTGCTTCCTTTAATACCACTATTTAGAAACATAGGCCCTACTTATATCCACGTCCAATGTCATGCCATTTTATGAAAAATGTTTGAATGCAGACAGTGCAAGGTGACCTGGTCGGCACTTTGGGTTGATATGAATGCTACAAAATATTTTCACTTTACTTAGAGCGCACGAAAGCGTGAAAATGCCTATGGAATTACCCAGTTCAGCCATGTTTATAAACAGATATACCGATTTCCAATGCGCATGACTGCTAACTGTCTAAAGCGAGCGAAGAGGTAGTGGTTCATGTTGGAGATGCATGCAGCAGTGAAACGAATGCTGCAGCTCACATCATTATGTTTGGACTACAGTAACGTAGAAGGGCACAGAGAGTTCTTTCACCTCCCGCCGTGCTTTGTAACATTTATCGTACTAAGAGAAGAAAATATACACGTTTTGGACGAGCAAGTGAACTAACTTATAACGTTTTGAAATATGCTACTTAAACTTGTCAAGGCTGTCTCTCATTGCGAAATGGCTGCAGATCAAAGTATTTAACATCGTTTTTAACAAACAGCTACCATACGTTTCTCTACATGGGGAACTGTGTGCGACATAAATTAAGATAGTAAAATTTTCTACAAAAAAGTGTTTTGTTTCATTGTGTCGATATTTTAATGGCTGAGAAAATTCACCCAATATAACTCTAACAAGTCAATACATTTGTCCCTATGTGTACCCACTTTAGCAACGATAAAAAAGATAGTTAAGCTGAATGGCTTTAATAATCCCAGTATTAGTTTACGTTAAACAACATTTAATGTACCAATATGGGCCCAGAGACTAATTCTTCCAGACATTATTAATGTACAGCATGTTTTGCTTAAAACACTGTGAGTCTCATTTCATTCGAAGGTTTATTTTTTACAAAATGCTGTGTTATTTGGCTCGAAAACATTTTATAGGGATTTAAGACAACATTCACTAGTACATGTCAATATTTCGAAATTATATTATGCCCCCTCCCCCCCAAGACCACCACGTTCATTGGTTACACGGTTCCGTGGGTATAGAATATTAATAAAAATATTCATAGGGCCGCCATTTTAATCAGTTTATTTTGTCACCGTAGTGTGCCTTGTTTGCCAAATTAAGTAGTTATATGTTTATTATTTCCCGAAATATGAACAAAATTAATTTTATTGTAGTGCTACCTTACAAAATTGCAGACAGAAAGGGCAATGTATCAGCATGTTTAACACTTGTAGGTGATACTTTCAGTATACCAAGTTCGGTTGAAATAGTTAAAAAATATTATGGTACACTCTGTATACCAAATAAACCTAAAATATTTATATTGTCGCCGTGCCGAAAGTAAGTTTCTTAACCATTTAAATCGCATATGTTAACACGGTACAAATAGTAATAGATAGTTGCCAGTAAATAAAGTTTGCTTGAAATTGGTCACATCGTTTCATAGATACAGCATAGTTATCAAAATGTTTATATGGCCACGAATTGAAAAATAAATGCCCAATCCAATTAATACATATCACCATGCTTCTTGTTTGTCAAATTTGGTAGGAATGGGTTGATTGTTGTTCAAGTTACGAAACAATAACTTTAATTCATCATGTGGCGCTACCTTAAGAAATGGTGTACAAAATAATCTATGTATTAATGTTTGTAGTTGATACTTTCGGCATAGCAGTTTTGGCCGGATTTGTGTACATGGTATGGTATATACACAAAATTAAGTTACCATATTTATATGACCGCCATATTGAAAATTAGGTTTTATACATTCCAATTGTAAATGCAAGCATCGCCTGTCATAGTACCTGCTAGCACACAAAGTTTGGTTGAGGTTATATCGTCTCGTAGTTGTACCATGGTAATAAAAATGTTTATATGGCGGCCATTTTAAAAATGAATGTCTGACACATTTGAAACTTGTCAGTTTACATGGCGTACCGTATTATATTTTGTGTAACAATTGTGGTAGGTATCGGTCGATTGTTTCCCGAGATATGATTAAAAAACTTTTATGTTTTCATGTTTGCCCTAATGTACAAAATGAACGAAATTAGTTTTTATTGCCATGTTTAATGCTTTTAATCTATACTTTCCCTGTAACAACTTTAGAAGGAATTAGTTGAACGGTGATATATTTATATATGTGTATATACACCAAATTAAAAAAAATATATTTGTGTGGCACCATGCTGAAAATAAGTGCCTCATTAATTTTAGTTGTATATGGTACCACGGTCACTATAGTTCTAGTTCCCTGCGAAGTTTGGCAGGAATCTATTATGCAATTTCCGATATATGATCTTACAGCTTATTGTTTTCATGATGTGCTATCCTCCAAAATGGCGAACCAATAATAATGTATCTTCCTAAATTAAATACTTGCATGATTAACTGTTAAAATACGAAATTCGGTTTTACGTAGTAAAATGATTCCCCAGATGAAATGGCGACATAAATTTTAAAAATATCTACCATTTTGAAAATAAGCAAACGGCTTGACAGAAAATTGTAAAAATCGGACATCCGTACTAAAAATTTGTGTGTATACCGAATTTGATGAAATAAGATTCATGGGTTATAAGGTTCTTATGGGGGACATACAGTACATCCCAGACAGGCATTCGTATGATTACATATGTAAGCCTACTTTTCCTACGAAGGTGGCTTAAAAATGAATGGAAGTGAAAGTAAAGTGAATAACTAAAGTTATTCAAGGAATAATGGAGGGAAAATCCTTTATTTGGAATTATTAAACAACTGTCAAATTCAGCTGCACCATAAATGTTTCGAAATACATATACTGTTTACGACGCCAAATATATTTCTCACGGCAAAAAAAAATAAAGTTTAAAAATATTATAAGTCGAGTATAAAGTTTCTTTATTTTTAATTTTTTTAAAGGATTCGTAAATTATTTTGTACAACTTGTGACATGCCCTGTTGTATTTCTTGGATTCACATAATTCTTTGTGGATGTCATTATTTTAGTTTTTCCCTGAAGAATATAGTTAAATAATATGTACTTAAGATTTTGTCGGCTCAGCGATGCAATGAGATACCGTGTAAACTAAAACGTTGAGTTTAACTCCATGCTACATACACTTACGCAAGCGGAAACAATAGGAATAATACGTTAGGCGGAAGAAAGTTTGCTTCCCCTTGAGGTCATTTAGGTAACGCCAGACACAAAAATCTCAACTGGCATTATTCCCTCAGATTTTTTTTTATTTTCCCTAAAATTTGCTGTACAACCAGTACAACAAATAATTGCTGAACTCTGGCGTGGGGGTAATTGTATGAAGTACGTTGAAATCGTATTTTTGCTTATATTCACGGAAAATTTACACGCCACTCTTTATGGGTCTTTAATTTTGTTGGGAGTGTACGAATTGAGGAATGTCTAACGCACAGTGTACCCACAGGCTGACGAAACATACAGTATGTGCTGAAAGGATTACGGGCGGAACACATAGCGACGTGCTCAGAGCTCAAGGCAGGTGTCAGTGCATACACAGAAGTTAGATGGCGCAGTTGTAGCAGCCTGCCTTTCTATGTCGAACACTCGCAGATACAAGTGTTAACATTGCCTTTTTAATTTCTCTATTCACACCGTCTCTCAAACCCAGACACAATGTTTGATTGTTGAATAGCATTTCTCCTACGGACACTATTTTCCGTTATTATTTTTGTTTCGAATAAGCACTGTATATACAGTATATGTTATAGTTTTGTTTCATCTTATCATAGTTACACTTTAACACACAGCTAACAATTTCGCAAAATTGCAATGAAGTTAACATGCAGCAAACGAATTCTTCTCGATTCTCTAAAATTCCGTCTTCGACTCGCAAGGAGTATAATCATCATTGCCCTGCAAGACGGCATTTGGATAGATAACAGTTAAATCCGTTTTAGTGAATAAGTTAATAATATACGCATAATTAGTCTTCTGTTAAACTTTCGTCATTATTCGGTTTCAGAAGTTTGAAGTTTTTCGTTGACTGCGTAATAAACTAATTCCAAGATAATGTCCATTTAACCGTAGTTGTAAAGCAAAAGGAAAGCTTTGTATTTTATTTTTATCGAAATGATTTGAACTCGATGTGGAATTGTCTGTTTCTTAGGTGTTTCCTTAAGAATTTTCAAGGTAAAAAACAAATTAAAGTTCACAAAAGTCAGTAGGTATGCCTGCCACAGAACCAAAATTACAGGTATTAGTAATCAATAATTAGTAACTGTAATCCACATTCGTGAATGTTGTATTAAATTTGCGAAAACAGAGATAAATTGAAATAGGTAAATTTAATATTTGTAATACGTTGTGTAACTGAAAACAACATAATTTTGACAGGACTCTGACTGGATGGATATGTTAGGATGATATACTGTAGTTGGACAGGAAAGAAACGTAAAAGAAAATTTCTGTTCGTGGTACAGTTTTACAATATCCCTATTGCTCAAAAAAAGAAAGTAAATGCAATTGGATAAGTGATTTTCTGTTTTCACAAAATTTGAACATGAAGTGGAACAATGTGCTGTACCATTTAGCTACAAAGAAAACAAGAAAGTAATTTTCAATTCGTCATTTAAAATATCAGTGTACAAAATGAAGTTACCGACTGACTGACTCATTCACCAACGTATAGATAAAACCGCTAGATTCAAAAGCTTGAAAATTTAGTGATGGCTTTCCTTTAGGGTGCAATAACAAAATATTTTTAGAAATGTAACCACTAAATAGCGAAAAGAGGTAAAACGTGTTTCAGAGTACTCGTCAATACCTGAGTAATCCTAAGAGGTATGATTGTGCTCTTAGCTTCAAAAATGTAGCCTGTACACATACATTAAAATTGATTTCAGGATTTTTTAANATATTAATCAAAATATTCATAGGGCCGCCATTTTAATCAGTTTATTTGGTCACCGTAGTGTACCTTGTTTGCCAAATTAAGTAGTTATGTTTATTATTTCCCGAAATATGAACAAAATTAATTTTATTGTAGTGCTACCTTACAAAATTGCAGACAAAAGGGGCAATGTATCAGCATGTTTAACACTTGTAGGTGATACTTTCAGTATACCTAGTTCGGTTGAAATTGTTAAAAAAAATAGTATGGTACACTCTGTATACCAAATAAACCTTAAATATTTATATTGTCGCCGTGCCGAAAGTAAGTTTCTTAACCATTAAAATCGCATATGTTAACACGATACACATAGTAATAGATAGTTTCCAGTAAATAAAGTTTGCTTGAAATTGGTCACATCGTTTCATAGATACAGCATAGTTATCAAAATGTTTATATAGCCACCAATTTAAAAATAAATTCCCAATCCAATTAATACATATCAGCACACTTCTTGTTTGTCAAATTTGGTAGGAATGGGTTAATTGTTTTTCGAGTTACGATACAATAAATTTAATTCATCATGTGGCGCTATCTTAAGAAATAGTGTACAAAATAATCTGTTTTAATGTTTGTAGTTGATACTTTCGGCATAGCAGTTTTGGCCGGATTTGTGTACATGGTATGGTATATACACAAAATTAAGTTACAATATTTATATGACCGCCATATTGAAAATTATGTTTTATACATTTCAATTGTAAAGGCAAGCATCGCCTGCCGTAGTACCTGCTAGCACACAAAGTTTGGTTGAGGTTATATCGTTTCGTAGTTGTACCATAGTAATAAAAATATTTGTGGCGGCCATTTTAAAAATGAATGTCTGACACATTTGAAACTTGTCAGTTTACATGGATTGCCGTATTATATTTTGTGTAACAATTGTGGTAAATATCGGTCAATTGTTTTCCGAGATACGATTTAAAAATTTATTTTTTCATGTTTACGCTAATGTACAAAATGAACGAAATTAGTTTTTATTGCCATATTTAATGCTTTTAATCGATACTGTCCCTGTAACAAATTTGGAAGGAATTAGTTAATGGGTGATATATTTATATATGTGTATATACACCAAATTAAAAATATATTTGTATGGCACCATTTTGAAATAAGTGCCTTATTAATTTTAGTTGTATATGGTACCACGGTCTACTATAGTTCTAGTTCCCGACGAATTTTGGCAGTAATCTGTTATGCAATTTCCGATATATGATGTCTCAGCTTATTGTTTTCATGAGGTGCTATCTTCCAAAATGGCGAACCAATAATAATGTATCTTCCTACATTAAATACTTGCATGATCAACTGTTAAAATACGAAATTCGGTTTTACGTAGTAAAATGATTCCCCAGATGAAATAGCGACATAAATATTAAAAATATCTACCATTTTGAAAATAAGCAAACGGCTTGACAGAAAATTGTAAAAATCGGATGTCCGTACCAAAATCTTTGTGTCTACCGAATTTGATGAAATAAGATTCACGGGTTCTAATGTTCTTATGAGGGACATACAGTACATCCCAGACAGACATTCGTATGATTACATATTCCTACTTTTCCAAGGAAAGTAGCTTAATAATGAATGGAAGTGAAAGTAAAGTGAATATTTCAAGTTATTCAAGGAATAATGGAGAGAAAATCCTTTATTTAGAATTAAACAACTGGCAAATACAGCTGCACCGTAAATGTTTCGAAATACATATACTGTTTACGACGGCAAATACATTTCTCATGGCAAAAAAAAAATTTAGTTTAAAAATATTATAAGTCGAGTATAAAGTTTCTTTATTTTTAATTTTTTTAAAGGATTCGTAAATTATTTTGTACAACTTGTGACATGCCCTGTTGTATTTCTTGGATTCACATAATTCTTTGTGGATGTCATTATTTTAGTTTTTCCCTGAAGAATATAGTTAAATAATATGTACTTAAGATTTTGTCGGCTCAGCGATGCAATACCGTGTAAACTAAAACGTTGAGTTTAACTCCATGCTACATACACTTACGCAAGCGGAAACAATAGGAATAATACGTTAGGCGGAAGAAAGTTTGCTTCCACTTGAGGTCATTTAGGTAACGCCAGACACAAAAATCTCAACTGGCATTATTCCCTCAGATTTTTTTTTATTTTCCCTAAAATTTGCTGTACAACCAGTACAACAAATAATTGCTGAACTCTGGCGTGCGGATAATTGTATGAAATACGTTCAAATCGTATTTTTGTACATATTCACGGTAAATTTACACACCACTCTTTATGATTCTTTAATTTTGTTGGGAGTGTACGAATTGAGGAATACCTAACGCACAGTTTACCCACAGGCTAAAGAAACATACCGTATGTGCTGAAAGGGTTACGGGCGGTAAACGTAGCTACGTGCTCAGAGCTGAAGGCAGGTGTCAGTGCATACACAGCAGTTAGATGGCGCAGTTGCAGCAGCCTGCCTTTCTATGTCGAACACTCGCAGATACGAGTGTTAAAATTGCCGTTTTAATTTCTCTATTCACACCGTCTCTCAGACCCAGACACAGTGTTTTAATTGTTGAACAGCATTTCTCCTACGGACACTATTTTCCGTTATTATTTTTGTTTCTAATAAGCACTGTATATACAGTGTATATTATAGTTTTGTTTCATCTTATCATAGCTACACTTTAACACACAGCTAACAATTTCGCAAAATTGCAATGAAGTTAACATGCAGCAAACGAATTCTTCTCGATTCTCTAAAATTCCGTCTTCGACTCGCAAAGAGTATAATCATCATTGCCCTGCAAGACGGCATTTGGATAGATAACAGTTAAATCCATTTTAGTGAATAAGTTAATAATATACGCATAATTAGTCTTCTGTTAAACTTTCGCCATTATTGGGTTTCAGAAGTTTGCAGTTTTTCGTTGACTGCGTAATAAACTAATTCCAAGATGACGTCCATTGAAACGTATTTGTAAAGCAAAAGGAAAGCTATGTATTTTATTTTAATCGAAATGATTTAAACTCGATGTGGAATTGTCTGTTTTTAAGGTGTTTCCTGTAGAATTTTCAAGGTAAAAAATATAACAAATTCAAGGTCACAAAAGTCAGTAGGTATGCCTGCCACATAACCGAAATTACAGGTATCAGTAATCAATAATTAGTAACTGTAATCCGCATTTGTGAATGTTGTATTAAATTTGCGTAAACAGAAATAAATTGAAATACGTAAATTTAATATTTGTAATACGTTGTGTAACTGAAAACAACATAATTTTGACAGGACTCTGACTGGACGGATATGTTAGGATGATATACTGTAGTTGGACAGGAAAGAAATTTAAAAGAAAATTTCTGTTCATGGTACAGTTTTACAATATCCCTATTGCTCAAAAAAAGAAAGTAAATGCAATTGGATAAGTGATTTTCTGTTTTCNTTTTACAATATCCCTATTGCTCAAAAAAAGAAAGTAAATGCAATTGGATAAGTGATTTTCTGTTTTCACAAAATTTTAACATGAAGTGGAACAATGTGCTGTACCATTAAGCTACAAAGAAAACAAGAAAGTAATTTTCAATTCGTCATTTAAAATATCAGTGTACAAAATGAAGTTACCGACTGACTGACTCATTCACCAACGTATAGATAAAACCGCTAGATTCAAAAGCTTGAAAATTTAGTGATGGCTTTCTTTTAGGGTGCAATAACAAAATATTTTTAGAAATGTAACCACTAAATAGCGAAAAGAGGTAAAACGTGTTTCAGAGNTTTTAGGGTGCAATAACAAAATATTTTTAGAAATGTAACCACTAAATAGCGAAAAGAGGTAAAACGTGTTTCAGAGGACTCGTCAATACCTGAGTTATCAGACGAGGTATGATTGTGCTCTTAGCTTCAAAAATGTAGCCTGTACACATACATTAAAATTGATTTCAGGATTTTTTAAANGAGGTATGATTGTGCTCTTAGCTTCAAAAATGTAGCCTGTACACATACATTAAAATTGATTTCAGGATTTTTTAAAATCCAGCACCTAAGAGGGTGAAAAGTGGTAAAGTATATTTATATTTTCGAGGACCCCCTCAATATCACATTAAGCCTGATGAGATATCGCTGTGCTCTTAACTTTAAAAGATAACCTACACAAATACCAAAAAAACTGCTTTGAGAATTCTTTAAAATTGAACCGATAAGAGGGTGAAAAGGGTTCAAATATGCGTTCCAGACCTCCTTAATCGCGCATTAACGCGGTGAGATATTGTTATTCTCTTTATGTCAAAAGCTACCTATACAAATGCCGAAAAATAAATTTTAGAATTTTTAAAATTTATTACCTTAGATGACGAAAAAGAGTAAAATGTGTTTTTGAAGACTCCTCAATAGCTCAGATAAGATATCATGGTCTTTGCTTTGAACGTTTGGTTAACTAAATACCTAAAAACNTGAAGACTCCTCAATAGCTCAGATAAGATATCATGGTCTTTGCTTTGAACGTTTGGTTAACTAAATACCTAAAAACAATTTAAGAACCGTTCCAAATTAAAATCCCCAAGAAAATGAAGGTTCTAATGTGTTCTCGATGATGTGCGATAAGTACATAACAGCGTTTACTCGACTGTAAACTTCTAACATGTTATGTAAACTTATAAGACAAAAAATTATGAATAAAAACACCTGTTTCGCTGAAAAAAAAAACACTTTTCGTACATTTATAGAAAAATTTGTTAGAGCCGAACAGGATCAATAATTAAATAGTCAGTGAAATACATTGTGCTATGTTTTTTCCCTTATGAGGTTCTGTATACGTACATGTGTTTAGGTCGCACTTTATGCCGTGGTTAATAATTTCACACATGATTTCCGATTATGAGTGAATTGGGATATAAAGCTTATTCCATCTGCTCAGTAACTGTCTTTGTGTAGCAATATTTGGAAACAGAATTTGCCGGAATTAAAAATTTGTGAATTTTGTAGAAAACTGCTCAATAAAAATGTTGTAACAATGGCGAGGTCATTTGTTTGTGTTTCGTTTTCCTACATATACCTGAGCTTTCATTCACAACAATAATATTTAACGTAACTTAAATACGTTCCAGTAGCATTACAACTAGATATGCTCAGATAACAAAAATAAGTTTATACAATCTTTATTATGTATTTTCGGAGTTAATCGACAAATAGTTGGCAATATCCACAGAAGAAGATGCTACGATAATTGAGCAACATTAACATTATAATACATCATTAGAATGGATTGCTTAAGTTTTCGAATGGGTAGAATTGGAGTACAATCTATGGACTCCGTTTTAAAAATGGTCGATACAGTCCATTACCCCGAAGATTCATCAAAGCATTTACACTCCTTGCCTATCACCACACAAGTTTCTTCTTATAGTTGTTGGCAATTTTAACTTTAACATAAGGAGAATAGCGATCCCAATTATTCTCAAATTTTTTAGATAACAATTTTAATCCACAACTTTGGAAAGATTTTCACATCAAAAATAATGGTAATGAAATCGATATTTTGTTTTTTTATACGTAACACATAAAATTTATCTTTTGAATATTTGTTGTCCCAGAAATAAAAAAAAACAGGTTATTTAATTCAACGGGACAATTTTATAGCAATATAATACTAAACACAAAAATTTAAAAAGGTGGCAAGAGCATATCTCTGTTAGGATGCTTCAATACTATACATTGTAAATAGAGAGGGAAGAGTGTACAGAAAGTGAGAACCTCGCAGGGTTGCCAGGTGTACATATCCGGGCGAGTCAATGTCTGGCACTTATGACAACCCAATACTCCATGCTTCGAGGTGCGTGGCAAGGCATTTTAATTGTACTTTAACACGCGTGAAATGAGGGAAAGCAGACATATGTCATAACCACGACGAAAATACGTCGTGAGTGAAGTGGCTCGATTTTACGTTGTAAAGAAAGCGGGAAATCAGTTAAAGTATAATTTATTTCTTGCATGCATGCCGACTTACCTACGTATCTGCTAAAATGCAAGCTACCACGGCGTAGATAGATACACGCAAACTTACAAAATAAAGGCTTTTGGCAAGGGTGTTTGTGCTGTTAAACCGAATGCATTCCATCACCGTGTGTGTAGTGTGGGAGAGAGAAAAATACGTACAGTGCCGAACAATAGTTAACAAACACCACGCCGTTCGGTATAATCCGCAGACATTTTGCAGGAAATGCTTGCAATAAAACCTCACATTGTGTATCGGGACAGTAAATTGTAGGCGTGAGAAATACGAATAGTCTATACATACAAAAACAAACATAATGAATCCCCAAGGAATTCATACAACCTGTTATAAGTTAAAAATATCTTCATACGCTCATATGATTCCCGAAGTACTTCCCATCTGTAGTCTAAGTAACAGAGGAAAAATAGGGGTAGGTTTTGTTGTAGTCGTGATTTTTGGTACATGTATGTTTTTTGGGTCGCTGAACACGAATCTTAGGTTTGCGAACGCTGATTTTTCCCGGAAACATTTTTTTGTTGCAAAGAAAAGGTTTCACATTTTGGCACTTTTTTTTTTTCACATATATCTCACTAAGTATGCGTTTTTTTTCTTTCAAAAAAACCACTCTATACAAAATGAAAGTGGACAAAATTTGCTACATTTTATTTATATGACATTTTTTCTACGATCAACCAAAATGACTTTCGCGTAGAGAGTAAAGGACAAATTTGTCAGATCTTTTGCCAGTGCAAGCGCTATTGCAAGAGACCTAAGAGATACTTTCATAGTTAGTGTGTCACCAATGACAGTCAGAAGAGTGCTCAGCAATAGTGGCTATAACGAAAGACATCTTGCACAAGCAAATGCAATTAGAAGAAAAGAGTGAACTTCGCGAAGGAATGTGTTCAGCATGACAATGATTACTAGTCTGGTGTAATATTTCCAGATGAGAGTAAATTCAACGTTTTCGGTCACCATGGTCCGCCAAAAGTGTGGAGAAAAACCAATGAAGAGATGAATCCCCAACATCCTCGTCCTACCGCCGAGCATTGTGGCTGTTCCGTTATGATGCGGAGGTGCATGAGTGCACGTGGTGTTTATAGGAGGACTATTGGATCAATATACATATATTGAGCTAATGAAATAGAATTTGCCGCAAAGCGCCCTACAACTTGATGTAATAATTTAAATTTTACCAGGATAATTTCTATTACAACGAGGACAATTGTACAACGGGCCATCATTGATATGGGCTTTCAGAGCCGAAAAGGCCCACTCGTGTACCGTTGTTGACTGCACGACACAAAGCTTTACGCTTAGCCTGGGCCCGCCAACACCGCCATTGGACTGTTGATGACTGGAAACGCGTTCCCTGGTCTGACGAGTCTCGTTTCCTATTGTATCAGGCGGATGGACGTGTACGGATATGGAGACATCCTCATGAAACCATGGACCCTACATGTCAACAGGGGACTGTTCACGCTGGTGGAGGCTCTGTCATGGTATGGGGCGTGTGCATTTGGCGTGAAATGGCACCCCTGATACGTCTAGATACGACTCTGACAGGTGACAGATACGTAAGCATCCTGTTCGATCTCCTGCACCTATTCATGTATATTCTGCATTCCGACGGACATGGACAATTCCAGCAGGACAATGCGACACCCCACACGTCGAGAGTTGCTACCGAGTGGCTCCAGGAACACTCTTCTGACTTTAGACACTTCCATTGGCCACCTTAATCACCAGACATGAACATTGTTGAGCGTATCTGGGATGCCTTTCAACGTGTTGTTCAGAAGAGATCTCCACCGCCTCGCACTCCTATGGATTTGTGGACTGCCCTGAAGGATTCATGGTGTGAATTGCCTCCTGCATACCTTCAGACATTAGCCGAGTCCATGCCACGTCGTCTAGCGGCACTTCTGCATGCTCGCGGGGCCCTACACGATATTAGGCAGGTGTACCAGTTTATTTTGGCTCTTCAGTGTATTTTTGAAGAAGTGTGTGTCTTGTGTCTATACTTAAGTCTCATAACAAAGGACCTCTAGCAAACATTTTTCGACGTTAATTTTTCGTGTACCTTCGATACAAGTCACATTAAGCAGTATTATACAGCATAACGACTTAGTGTTTTGTCAATGAATTATTCCGTAATTGATTGTGTGCTGAAGTTTTAACATCTACTTAGTAATTGTAATTCTTCTGTGCGACCACTTCTGTACAGCACTGTGTGTTGTCTTGTTAGCAAATGCTCTGTTTTGAGTGCCTCATGAAACACATTCACAAGCTCATGTCGATGAGTATGTTATCCGAGTACTTCCAGTAATTTTAACGAATGTAACAAATATTTACATGTTTATCATCTCTTGAAATGTACACTCTAAATGTGAATCACTGAGATTTTCTCTTTTTAAATCAGTGAAAAGCACTTGACTTATTCAACAGTCACTTCGGTAAATTAAACTGACAAATTAATGGAAAAGTGCCACTTTTCCTTCACTCATTGATTCAGTAAAATTTTTCCACCTATTTATTAACCATTTAATTCGCTGTTTTTCAGTGATTTGTTTTTAGACTGATGGCTCGGTTAAACAACGTGTATCAAATGAAATAATGCATAAAGTAATAAAACCCATAAACAATATTTTTTAAAAATGTAGTTTCGTATTTTATAATACCATTTTAAGAGGCACCAAAAACTTTCAGTTTTTCCTTAAGATTTTACTTCTTCCATTTCGTTTTCACGTCTTCCATTTCGTTTTCACGTAATCATCATTGGAGTAAGTGTGGCGGCTTTAACTGCATCAAATGTGGTGAAGTGAGTGCACTCAAATACTATTTGTTTTAACAATCCTGATGTTACAATTAAACTATAACGAGATAAAAGCATACAATTCAAAGCTTCTCATTTTCCAAAGTCCATCGTCTCCTACAATCCCACAAGTACTTTGCTGCTTGTCTTCAGAATCAGAAATGTTCATACACCTTCATATGAAGAACAAAAGTTTTCGTTCATCAACATAAACAATACAAATGCTATATTTAATATTAAGTAGGCCTCCCTTTAGATTCAGTAGGCTTATCAGACGCGCTGGCATTGTCATTACTAGCGTTTGGGTAACACTGGAAGGGATTGTTCCACTCATGAAGTATTTTCTCCGGCAAGACTCCGACAGTGGACCTCGGCATATTCAAGTGCTCCGCAATTTCTCGATGAGATTTATTCTTTGCATGATGAAAAATGACCAGCTGCCGCTGTTCAAACGTTGTATTCCGGCCCTACTTCCCATTTTACTGACTGACGCAGTAAACAAAGCACAGAGAGCGTGCAGGGAACGAAACTAGGTACGAACGCAATGTGCATCGTGCCTGTGCCAAGCGTCCACCACAACTGGCCGAATATTAAAGTGAGGTACTTATGCAGCAACGAGGAAAAAATATTGTGTTTCATTCACTTACACTGCTCATTTCAGTTATTGGCTACTATTGCATTTCATTTAAAGCACACAAGAATGATTGTGCAATATGTTTTATGTTTATCTTCATTTGTAATGTAACATAAGGCCATACAACTACGATAATAATCTATGGCCTTATATTAATGTGAGCCACTGTATGTATTATAATCATTTACAGAAAATAAAGTGTTTGAGAAAATCTGTGAAAAAATTGCCTAATTTGTTGCTATTGAATGGGGTGATAACATTTGCCTTGCAGTGACGAAGAAATGAAACTTAAATTCAGCAGGAAAAACGACAGNGCTATTGAATGGGGTGATAACATTTGCCTTGCAGTGACGAAGAAATGAAACTTAAATTCAGCAGGAAAAACGACAGTTAGGTCAACTTCCCGATGCAGGGTTGGCTTCGAACTGCAGCCAGGAAATGCTACGCTTTTATCGTATTCTTGAATGCAGACTTATTTGTTTGAGGCATAGAACGCGACAAGAAATTGTAGGGTGAAATACTACATCCCCTAATGCATACATTTTACTACGAATGTACATTATATTGTCGGAAATTTTGAATGGTAAGATCCCTCCATGATTAGGGTTAGGGAAATTAATTTCAATTCAGACGGTACAGACAAATAACAAATGTGAAGAATCAGTAGATCTGCATATATCTGTAAGTTTAGCTATAGGTGAATAGTTAACTTTTATCCTACATTTTCTAAGCAGCTATCACTTTGGAAAGATATACATATAACAACATTTTTAGGAAATTTATACGCAGTAAATTTTTGTGAAAGTGTTTCGCGGTATGTATCTGGCATGAATTTTGAATCGTAGATTGCTCAATCACGTTTACTTCACGTAAGTTCATCCCAAAAACTTGGTTTACAATACTAAACTAATTGTCATTTTAACGGTGACAAACGTATTATATTGACAATTTGTGGTACTGCTTGAGAGAACAAAATAATGTGCAGTTTTACGTCACGCTTATGTCAGATGTTAAATTTTATGTGTGTTATGTCTTGGCCTATAAAATATAAGTTATCATTACCTTTGGCTACTAATGCTGTCAACATAAAACTTCTGAATAGTTTTTTGTGCTTATTGCTGGTGGTTAAAGTTTGTCGTAGGCCTATTGAAAAATGTATGTTTATAGTCAAAATTGCAATTGAAATTAAAGCTGCTCTAATTAATTTCATTTTCTAACAGAGTATTGCAATTTTTCATCATAAATTTTAAGTTTAATTTTGAATGCTTTTGGTCTGATATAAAAATGTTTACAATACTTATTTGCATTGTTATTTCAGTGTTTCATGTGATAAAATCTTTTCCAAATACATAAAGATTCAAAAAATTAAATAGTTCACTTCCTTTAAAGGTAATTTTCCAAATTGAAGTAATCTATACTATTAACTACTCTTTACTTGGTTGTTCAAGAAGGGGATTTGGTGGTTTTGTGTTTAGTGCACCGGCGAGTCCCACAGTATTGCATCTGAATCTCGGACACACATGAACACGGTTCGGATACTAGAATAGTATAACTGTGGTGACTATTGTCGATGGCTGGATGTAGTTTTTCCGGTAGCTTTCTGTTTTTCCATAATAANGAATAGTATAACTGTGGTGACTATTGTCGATGGCTGGATGTAGTTTTTCCGGTAGCTTTCTGTTTTTCCATAATAACACCATGTTAGTATTTCTGTATGTGCTTCACTTGTTGTTCATAGGTAAAACTTACATTTTATCATATTTATTGATAACTGTGTCACAATTTCACTAAACATTTATTTTACTGTCCCAATGCTTAATAACAATAATATAACCTTACAGGTTGGCTTTTACAAGAAATTAAAATATACTATTTTTGAAGGGACTGAATTTACTCGCATCACAAAAGCTAGTTACCATATTTATATGTATCTATTATTTGATGAGTTTCTCTTGTTCCTGCAATGTGTGACTATGTCTGTTAAATTTTAAATCGCAAGATTAAATGGAGACCACGATTACTAGTAGCAAAAGTTAATTATATTATTATTGAACTTCATTTCTTTTACGAGTTCTAGCTTAAATTTTTTTTTTGCACACTAATTTGAGATGAAAATAATTCTATGCTGGAGACATTCGTAGGAAACGCGACATTCGAGNGAATACTATAACTGTGGTGACTATTGTCGATGGCTGGATGTAGTTTTTCCGGTAGCTTTCTGTTTTTCCATAATAAGACCATGTTAGTTTTTCTGTATGTGCTTCACTTGTTGTTCATAGGTAAAACTTACATTTTATCATATTTATTGTTAACAGAGTTTAGTTTCACTGTGTCACAATTTCACTAAACATTTATTTTACTGTCCCAATGCTTAATAACAATAATATAACCTTACAGGTTGGCTTTTACAAGAAATTAAAATATACTATTTTTGAAGGGACTGAATTTACTCGCATCACAAAAGCTAGTTACCATATTTATATGTATCTATTATTTGATGAGTTTCTCTTGTTCCTGCAATGTGTGACTATGTCTGTTAAATTTCAAATCGCAAGATTAAATGGAGATCACGATTACTAGTAGCAAAAGTTAATTATATTTTTATTGAACTTCATTTCTTTTACGAGTTCTAGCTTAAATTTTTTTTTTTGCACACTAATTTGAGATGAAAATAATTCTATGCTGGAGACATTCGTAGGAAACGCGACATTCGAGTACTAAAGCAACAAGAGCAGCGGACGTGTTTCAAGGTTCTAGCCCCTCAACCTCCTGCAAAACAGTCTTCAACGCGGTAACGTCGCATTACTAACGCGTCACAGCTGGGTCTGCTGCTGCGAGCGGCGGATTCACTACACCCGCACCGCCTGGGAGTATTTCACTGGAGGCGAAGTCGTACTGCTGTCCTTTGGGGCTTCATTAATGTCGCCGAAAAAACGCTGCTATANGGCGGATTCACTACACCCGCACCGCCTGGGAGTATTTCACTGGAGGCGAAGTCGTACTGCTGTCCTTTGGGGCTTCATTAATGTCGCCGAAAAAACGCTGCTATAACACTGTGCTCTAAGGGAAGGCTTGGCAAAAAGATGTAATCAAGGCCACATTTTCCTGTTCAATTTCAGTTTGTATTATTTTTTTGCCACTGCATGGGGAATATTTTGTATGCTCTAGGAACAAACCATTATAATTGCACTTCACAGATATACAGTGGCTCACATTAATATTTGACCACCGATGATTATCGCAGTTTCATGGCCTTATGTTACACTAGCGAACCGGCCCGGCTTCGCCCGGGTACAACTGAGTTTTACAGTTATACACTAATGAATAAATAGGGAAAAGACAATACATTAATGTGAAAACAGAATTATAAAATTATGCTATGATGGCCAAGGTTTTTAACTGATTACAGCAACCCGAAAGGAATGAAATATTTTTTACCCGATAGCCAAGAAGTAGGGTATTGTTTTTGGAGTGTATCTGTGCAACTATCGCGAAGTTANAATATTTTTTACCCGATAGCCAAGAAGTAGGGTATTGTTTTTGGAGTGTATCTGTGCAACTATCGCGAAGTTACCATATTTACGCTTTCCAGAGTCGATGTATGAAAATCAAAACTTGAGTTTCATCAAGTTGTAGCTTTAGAAATATGTGTACCTAGGTACTAATTTTTGCGATTGGGTGAGGGATCTTAATCGATCACCAAAGTTAAGCAACTTTCCCAGCAGCACACATTTTGATGGGTGACCGCTTAGTGGCATAACATCTGAGAGCTTCTGGGCTTTGGAGGGCACGTTAAATATTAGGTCCCAGTTGTTATCGATTGATATCAGTCGTTAAGCCATTTAAGAGGTCCTTGGATGGCCTGATNGTTAAATATTAGGTCCCAGTTGTTATCGATTGATATCAGTCGTTAAGCCATTTAAGAGGTCCTTGGATGGCCTGATGAACTCTTAAAACAGAGGAAAACAATATTTCGGTCACGTTCCCAGCCATTGCAGAATTTGGTTCTGTTGTTATTCCACAGGAACCGTACAATTTTCCGGGATAAAAAGTATTATATGTCCTATNGTTAAATATTAGGTCCCAGTTGTTATCGATTGATATCAGTCGTTAAGCCATTTAAGAGGTCCTTGGATGGCCTGATAAACTCTTAAAACAGAGGAAAACAATATTTCGGTCACGTTCCCAGCCGTTGCAGAATTTGGTTCTGTTGTTATTCCACAGGAACCGTACAATTTTCCGGGATAAAAAGTATTATATGTCCTATNGTTGCAGAATTTGGTTCTGTTGTTATTCCACAGGAACCGTACAATTTTCCGGGATAAAAAGTATTATATGTCCTATTCCAGGCACTAAAGTACCTACAGACCAAATTTCATCAAAATCCGTTTAGCCGTTATGGATCTGAGTAGTTACAAACGTACACATACACATACACAGACTTTCGCATTTATAATATTAGTATGATTATAAATGAAGATAAACATGAAACATATTGCACAATCATTCTTGTGTGCTTTAAATGAAATGCAATAGTAGCCCATAACTGAAATTAGCAGTGCAAGTTAATGAAACACAATATTTTGTTCTCACATGCTTCATAAGTACATCCCTTTAATATTCGGCCAATTTTGGTGGACGCGTGGCGCAGGCGTAATGCACATTGCGTTCGTACCTCGTGTCATTCCCTGCACGCTCTCTGCGCTAAGAGGTTGTATTGGGTAGCTCTGTTTGCTGCGTCAGTAAGGCGAATGGGACGTAGGGGTAAGAATAAAACGTTTTAACAGTGGCAACTGGTACTTTTTCATCATGCAAAGAAGAAATCTCAACGAGAAATTGCGGAGCACTTGAATCTGCCAAGGTTCGCTGTCTCAGACATCATAAGAAGGTTTCAGAAGGAAGACAGAATAGATTCGGTACCTCAAAAAGGATAGCCAAAGAAAATAAGCGAGACAGAAGAACGTTAAGTAATTCAGAAAATAAAGAAAGATCCGAAAATTAGTGCTTGCAAACTTACCACGGTGGTACTCAATGAATGTGGAAAGAACGTCCATCCAGAAACCATACGACAAGTTATCAGAAGAGCAGGATATAATGGNTACTCAATGAATGTGGAAAGAACGTCCATCCAGAAACCATACGACAAGTTATCAGAAGAGCAGGATATAATGGCAGAGTACCTAGAAAGAAGCCTTTTATTAATGAGGCAAACAGAATAAAACGACTTAAGTTCGCAAAAGATCACGCTAACAAATATGAAAGCTGGCGGAATGATGTAATGTTTGCTGATGAGACGAATTTGAATTGCAAATTCGTCTCATGGTGCAATCCATATGAGGAGCTAATACCTGGGAACATACAACCTACTGTGAAACACATTGGGGGTAGTATTATGATCTGGGGATGTATGTCTTCAGCAGATGTTGGAGAGTCTGTACGTGTCGATGGAACAATGGAAAAATAATACTATATGTACATCCTGAAAGCAAACCTACACAATAGTGCTGATATTCTGTGCATTGGGAACACGTTTAAGTTCTACCAAGATAATGACCCTAAACACAAGTTGTACATTGTGAAGAGCTGGATTTAGTATAACTGTCCCAAAGTCATTAACACACCTCCTCAATCACTCGACCTGAATCCCATAGAATATCTGTGGAATGAACTCAAAAGAAGACTGCGTACTACAACAATTGGGTCCACAAAAGAATTAGAGAAAAGGTTCAAGGAAGAATGAAGTAAGAGTGGCTCCAAATATACCAGGAAAATAAATGCTAATATGCCACAACGCCTGCGAGAAGTAATTAAACAGAATGGCCATGCTACCAAGTACTAAAAGACTGTTTGTTTAGTTTGCAAAGGGGATTATGTTTGTGTTAGAATGATGATGGCCGTATATTAAAGTGGCGTACTTATGCAGCATGGGATGACAAAATCATATTGTTTAAGTTGCATTGCTCATTTTCGTTATTGGCTACCGCTACATTCCATTTAAAGCACACAAGAATGATTGTGCAATATGATTTATGTTTATCTTCGTTTCCAATGTAACATAAGGCCGTGAAACTGCGAAAATCATAGGTGGCCATGTGAGCCACTGTAAATGTATTATATCATACACACGTGTAGGTATGTTACCGTCATAAGTTTAACGTTCGATATCTGTCATAGTACCCGGTTCCTAAACCCACCTTCTCGGTGTTCTTCTTTAAGTTATATTCAAGTAATGTTAATATCTGTCCTTATTTCTATCTATGAAAATTAATNCCTTCTCGGTGTTCTTCTTTAAGTTATATTCAAGTAATGTTAATATCTGTCCTTATTTCTATCTATGAAAATTAATTCCCCTACATCAAACGCGGCCGTACAACCCCATAATATAACTCCACCTCCGCCATGCTTAACAGTAGTTTGCCTATCCTGGATGTCAAGTTCGGTCTTGGACCTCCTTTACTGTATATCGAAATGCGGCCATCATTGTGTAAAATGTTAAACTTGGTCTCATTCTAGAACAAAAAAAAAGTCCCATAAATTCTGAAACTTCCTTACATAACCTCTTTTCAATGCTAATGTCTTTCGATTCAGCTTGTTTGTGTAGGGCTTCCTTAATTCTTGGTACCCTGGTTCTGCTCCGTGCAAGATTGAGAAATCGTCTTATTTTTCTTGGAGTTACTCGTTTTCCGAATTGCTCTTTCACATTCGCAAATAATGCAGAGGACTTAACTTTTGCATATTTCCTCATCATTCTCACCACTTGCTGTTTTTCCCTGCCTGTTTTTCCCAGACTTTGTGGATAGCCTCTCTTGGTCTGTTTATTAAAGCTGNCTGCCTGTTTTTCCCAGACTTTGTGGATAGCCTCTCTTGGTCTGTTTATTAAAGCTGTCGATTCTTTAAATCACTGGATTACACGTTGCACAGTCGAATGACTTTGCACAACACTGTTTCCAATTTCAGGATAGGATGTTGTTTGTTTTTACGAAGCAATGAAATNTGTCGATTCTTTAAATCACTGGATTACACGTTGCACAGTCGAATGACTTTGCACAACACTGTTTCCAATTTCAGGATGTTATTTGTTTTTACGAAGCAATGAAACNGTTTTTACGAAGCAATGAAATAATGATTTGTCTCGTTACACCAGTAGTTTATTTTTCTTTACGACACCTTTTATCGATCTGTAGTCAACTAGTCACACCATACACCACGTTTGAAGTGCATTATGCAGCTGTCAACGACAGAATGTATCAGGGAGTCAGCCTGTAATTTTTTCCTGTATTTAAAACAAATTAAATTGTAATTCAATACAAAAAAATTGTAATTCAATACGCATATTTAGCATAACGTTCATCGATACCCCACCGATATTACAAAAAAAAATTGATAAATTTATTCAGATTCACTTAGCATATATAGCAGGACTAAATCATATGTTATACACGTAAGTGTAAAGGAAAATTTAAATCGGTTGGGAAACACGTCTTTACTATTTACGATTTTGTAAACGCTGTCCTTATAAAACAAATATGGTCGCCGGCTTGCGGAAACAATCTGTGGATCACGACCACGGCTACCTTCCAAAGTTAGTAATATGCGAAACGACCGTTGTAGTTGAATTGAGAGATTTGGGCGGCTCTTAACGTCGAGGTCTTAAGAGCCGATGAGGGTTAAATGAGGTGAGAATGGAGCAGCAAGGGAATGCAAGTGCGGGGGAAACAGGATATCCCCGAGAAAACTCGTCATCGTCCGGCCCGATTCCCACATGAGAAAACCTGGGAGCTGCCTTGTCGGGAAAATCAAATCCAGTCCCTTAACTGGGAGGCGAGTATTCTGACCACTACATCATGACTGCAAATATATAAAAAGATACACGCAAATACAATGGTCGAGGTGCTGAAAAAGAGGTTGTTCCGACTATCGGGCCGACAGTCAGGACAACACACTTGCCAACCTGTCGGCAAGTGTGTGGCCGGCTTAAGGGACACTTAGCGCTGGTTCTGACATTATGATAAGTTGTATGTGCACTCCGTGTCAGTCAACTATTTTAGAGATTTTGTGCTGGAGTAATTGTCATACCCAAAAAGTTTTCCGAGTCACCCATCTCAGCCATTTCGAATACCTGAACAAGATATGTTCTCGTGAAGTACATATAATATGACACTACGATATATGTAATAGTAAGTTTTCTTTTAAAGTTGTAACGGTTTTTCACCTACTTGAGTGCTTGTTCTCGAAAAAAAAAAAAAATCTGAAATTTACATGACGTTTTTAGTTTTTAAAGAGTTTTATAAAATTATGTTTGTTAATTCNAAAAAAAAAAAAAATCTGAAATTTACATGACGTTTTTAGTTTTTAAAGAGTTTTATAAAATTATGTTTGTTAATTCCCGCACACCACATAAAATTTACATCGTTTGTGAGAGTTATGAGTTTTAAGATACGTTTTGTTAGCAAAACCTTTTGTACATGACGTTTAATTATGAAAGTGATCAGATTTTTAGGACACTAATTTAGAGAAGAATATATTTTCAAAATACTGTGTGGTGCTCTAGGCTTTATCATAACTTCTTGTTTATTTAATTAAAATATTTAAATAACACTACAGTAAACGGTCACCTACAGTAGTTATTTCGTGCACCAGTCAACCTAAGATTTTGAGCAACATAAGGCTTACGGCTGGCTCTGTTGAGTTTTATTCTAAATATCTGAGAACATTTCCTCCTAATACGGCATAGCATAAGCACCAGATGTCACAAATTTGAATATTTTTGAATATATACATTTTTATTACAAGTATGACGGTATGAAATGTTTTATGAAGTACACGTACGAGAAATGGCATGTCACATTTCTTGTTTCATTTCGTATCGAAAGTATCACTACGATTGTTAATCTGTAATGTTTGTAGCAGAACACAGACTAAGTCAATGATATAAATTTTTAGGCTTCCATAAATTTATAATGTAATGATTCGTGTGACTTGAAAGACTAAACATTGCCGGCAACTATTATCTACAATGTTATTACCTCACACTCGTCATTTTGTTCTTTTTCGCATTAATAACATTTCAAAAGAGACGCTATTGGAACCACTCATACGCTGTCTGCCTGGATTACCTGCTGTAATTATTTAAATATACAGAGACTATTGTGCTGATTTACAAATTCACCTAGTTAAAACCGCTCTGCTAGAAGTTTTTTGGTTATATTTTCATATATCTTGTGAATAACTAACATCAAAATGAAAGGCTGTAAAATTATTTAAAACTTAGTCGAAACGTCGAAATAATTATTGTCCAAAGAATTCTGTGACGTTCGTCTGTGTTGTCTATTTTACGCCATCTAGATTTATTAACATATATCAGTATATACCGTCCAAGTTTTTTATTTGATTACTCGTTCTGGTATTTTTGTCCCGTTACTTTGTGATAAATTATATAAATGCTTCTGCGGAATTCTTTGTTTTATTTACATGTATAACCAACAATTAACATAAAAGTTCGTTTATTATTTTTATTTCACTCATTTCCTGTCTATATTTTATGCGACATTCAGAGTTTACTACAGCACACAACACATCTCTTCAGTGGCTTATTTTCTAAATAACAGTCCATTCTTTCACTTACCCCACTGTATTCAATCACTCAAAGAGCAGGCCTTGTTATATATTTACGCGCATCCGTTACAAAGGATATTTGAAGACTATCACCCCAACATAGCCAATAGTTAATTATTTTTTAAAATCTTTAGTTAATGTTTTGATAGCAGTTTATTTTTCATTATAAGATGTATCTCGCAAGAGGTTGGCAAGACTAACAGCGATGCCGAGATCTATTACGCCTGACGTGTGGAGAGTTGGTACACTGCTAATTAGGCATTAGCTATATCTACTGCTGCGACATCTGCTGTAACAACAGCTGTGACATCTGCAACAACACAGGGCGCGATTAGCGGCACGCAAGAAACTGCGACACAGCGCGTTGCCAACACAAGCAGGACAAGATCGAAATTTTAGTTTGCTGAAATCAACTGGTGATGGAAGAAAACCGCGTATTGCGTCAGATGATCCTGGAGTAACTTAAACGTAGAGCGTGAAAAAATTTCATGTTTTTCAGTTTGAGAGTAGAGCGCTGTTCAATTACAAAAAAAAAAAAACTGTAGAGCATATGGAATGGCCTTCTAAATAAGGAATTATATTTAAAAAAATCTAATTTGCTAATTGAAACAAGTAAACAAATTTTTGCTAGTCGCATGCCTGGGTGGACAAAACTTGCAAATTACTCCTACAGAAATCAATTATTTGAAATACTGGTCAACAGTTTGAGCGATATCGTAAAATCACACCTATATTTCAAAAATATCATCTTCTCGATTGTTCTTTGAAATGTTTTTTATGTCACTAAAACGGTGGTTTTTAGAATCCTCTTTCATGTGAAAATTCAGATACGTAAACTTTAACGTTGACGGGTTGCCGTTGTTTCAGGAGCGTGGAGAAGTGAGGTTAGATTTCCGGTACAGGTGTTATGGTACTTGCAAGGATGGAAAAGGGCGCCAGAGCATGAGATACTCATCCAGGAATGGGCCGATCGCCCATCTGGCTTCTCCTGAACTCACCCTACGCGATGAGGCGATGTCGTCGGTTAAGTTGTGAAGTCCTTCCTGTGTCTACCCACGAGGGTGTAGGCCCCCTCATATGCTTCTAATTATCACGCGAGACTGTTAAGTGGCCGTCTCACACGCCACGAACACCCTGAAGTCATGATCGAGGATGCGGTGCACCAGTGGGTAGAAGATCCAAAGTTATATTATGCGGCTATTAGGTGCCATGTAGTGAAATAAAAACAAGAGATCACTTGCGCTGATTTTTACTCACTATTTATTCCCTCGTACGAGGCACTTACACGGTTCCAGCATTAAGGCGTGCTGGCAGCCGACACTGAAAAAGCGGCACGTTGCCTACGAAAAAGAATTAAGTGAATTGAAACCCCGGCGCGTTTCGAGCTGGCGAGGCTGAGAATGGCACTGCCCCCGGGCTAAGCAANGTGAATTGAAACCCCGGCGCGTTTCGAGCTGGCGAGGCTGAGAATGGCACTGCCCCCGGGCTAAGCAAAGAAGTGAAGTCAATGAAGTTACAGCATAAAATAAATAACTATTGATACACTAAGACCGGTACAAGATGTTGAAGAGCCCAAGGGTGTGTGGCGCGCGTCCATTGTCTCAGCGTGTGCAGAACCAACTGGCCAAGCATGGCGGGCCCGCTAGGGACCTCTGCTCGAAAGCGCGCCAAGTGTATCAAAATATACACCGGCACATTTACTGGGAAAACAAATNCCCGCTAGGGACCTCTGCTCGAAAGCGCGCCAAGTGTATCAAAATATACACCGGCACATTTACTGGGAAAACAAATGCCTACAAAAACACTTACACGTCACTAAAATACAAGAACACTTTACATTATTCATTTGCGTGAGCAAATTGATCATACAAAGAAATTTAATTGGTAATAAATTTGATACACAGCACTAATTTAAATGTGCAAACAGGGTCTGTATCCTAGTATCGTTGGGTTTCTTTACATTTTAAAGCATTTTTATTTGAATTAATGAAAAAATCACTCGCACCCTCATTTATGGAAATTTGATGGTGGCAACAGGTGGCTCGCGGTAGACGAGTCCACTCTGACCGCAGGAGGGGTGTGGGTAGCCATGCTCGACTACGTGTTTTACAAAGCCCGTTTTTACTGTGGCGCAAAAATAAGGGGTATGTTTACGTGTTATTAAAGCCCAAAAACTACTGAGAATTTCACACACTCGCACTACATGCACAGCACACGCACGGATACGTAATCAGTGAACATATGTGGTACACGAGGCGTTTTGTGAAAACTGTAACCACTGTGTCCCCCTCGCTGCATTCATTTCCCCGGCGGTAGTCGTACTGGGGACGTCTCTTGGTAGTGTCGGTCGGCCCGAATTATCACTCGCTCAAAAGATCTCGCTTGAGGGCATGAAAGCCGGACGGTCACCTGACACCGGCAGGAGCCAGATGGTCGCAGAGGGGTGGTGCACTCCTGCGCACGTCGCCAGTGTAGGAGTCGTGGTGACCGTCGCGTTCGGGCCGACTGACCTCAGTAGAGGGTACTTAGAAGCTGCGCTGTTGAAGCCGAACGAACGGTCTATGGGTGGAGCGATGCGGCACGCAACATCGTAGTGCGGACATGCACATATACGCCTTCAATTTTTATTATATCTCCATGAAAGAGTGTGTTTACCACACACAGCATAGTTAGGGCTGCATTACAGTGTATGGTGCGAGGGTTACCGAGTGCTAGTCCTGTGGTAAAGCGTGGCAGTAATGCTGGAGTTTATTGGCTGTTAAATATTACAAAGAATATGAACATTTTGGAATTTATCAAAATTATAATATCTGAACGTTTAATGCAAAGTATTGACGACGAAAAGATTGTGCGCAGTTAAATATCTTGGGCGTAGAAGAAATGAGACCTCTGATGCCCGTATCCACGTCACCCTTACCAGGGCTGGGTGAAAATGTTTCTGTTTTTATATTCGTACCCGAGCACTATTCCACTTCTAGCCATTGCATGGCATGCCACTTCAAGAAATTAAAATAAATTATTAGTCTGTAGATTTTGAATAAATACATGTTAAAATTACAGTTGCATTTCTTTGTTCCATAGGAAAAAACTGAGTTCATAGAACAGATTAAATGACAATTATATTGAAAACTATATTTCGAACACTTTAACATTTATGCAGGATGTCCCATATATCTTCACCACCCGTAATTCGTACCAGGGCTCAAATTTAAAAACTATTTAACAAAAAGGTTGTATAACTGGAATGGGGAAATAATACTGCTGGGGTGTCACCCTTACAGCATTATTAATTAGTGAGATACGAGTACTAATATCAGTTATTAAGATGGGACCGTGTATCTATTCGTCAAAAGTTCAATGAAGCTTGTCAAGACCTATTTAAAAATGTATCACAATGTACCAGTTTAATAAACAGATCATTGAAATCCACCACAGACATTGGGACTTAACAAGGGTTCATGAAGACCCGTTATGTGATGCCTTGCGGCACGATTGCGTTGCATGGTACAGTACCGTATGACGTTGACTCTCTGCATTTCATGTAGAGGTGATCTAAACAGTGCCGGTACCCAGAGTTGCGTACCCCATCCCACAGAGGGTGCGCTTAGAGGAAAAAAGGAGACACACATGACATGGACCACTCAATGTCATCCATCTGCAGTTTAATACAGTACACTGCAAGATGAGGGTTGTAACGAAAATGTACTCCAACAACGAGAACGTAGAAATGCTGTTCATTTATGCAGAATGTAAGTTAGCAGATGAATGTGTTCATATTATTTTACAGTACAGTGTAGTTCGTTCAAGTGAGTTGTACTGAAACGCGCGCACACAGTTTCGTCGTAGAACTCGCACAAATGAAGTTACTGAGGTTGCTATTCTCGCTGCAGTAGCAGTTAATCCACACATCAGCATACGCCAACTTGAAGCCGAAAAGGGAATTCCGAAAACAAGTGCACATCGAATTCTGAAGCATCATACGTTCCATCCCTATCATGTACTCTTAAACAACCAAGAAAAGGAAGAAAATAAACATAAACAAAGAGGAAAAAAAAAGAAAATATATATCAACACGGGAATCATTTACATAATCGTGTAAAGTTCTCTCAGTGGGCACATCATAAAATTATCGCCAACCCGAACTTTTATTTCTAATGTTCTTTGTACCGATACATTTTAGTTCTCCAACTCAGACCAAGTGAATACGAGGATCGTGCATTATTGAGCCGTCGAGAGCCCACGATGTCTTCGACAGATGGACAATTAGCGTCAATATGGAGAGTTAACGTCTGGTGTGGGATGGTTAGCAATAAAGTTATAGGGCCTTATTTCGTGAATGGTAACCAAAAAGGAAGGGAGTACAATTCTTTCTGGTCTCCTCGAGGAGATAACTCTAAGAAACATAATGATAATATGGTACCAGCACGATAGATGCCCAGCACATAACGCCGTGTAAGCACGTCGTGTTCTGGACCGAAAATATCCTGTCGTGCAGTACCAGTTCAGTGGCCTGCTCGGTCTCCTGACCTTAACCCCTGAACTTCTTCTTTGGGGTTGCCTCAAAGGCGCTGTCTATCTAGATATTCCAACAACTCCAGAGACATGCAGGAACGTATTGTGGGTGCTTGTGATGCTCTTCAGTAGGCAACACAGGAGGAATCAGTGGTGTCATTCATTTAGCGACTAAACGTGTATCACTGCAAATTGTCACCACTTTGAACATCTAGTGAGAATGTTCTACCCCTCGCGGTACCCATATGGATAGTACTACAAACGGACAGTAGATATTCGACTTTCTGTATCGTATTTAATGTGCATGTTATGAAAGTTTACATTGTGCTACATGTTTAAATAGGTCTTGATGAGCTTCATTGAACTTTTGACCAAAAATACATTGCGCCATTTAAAAAACTGATGTTAGTACTCGTATATCTTTAATAAATATTGCTATAAGGCTGACTCCCCAGCAGTATTATTCCCCCCTTCTAGTTATACAATTTTTGTATGAAAGATTTGTTCATTTGGAGCCCCGTTATGGAGTTATTGTGGATGCTCTAGATAAATGGGGCAAGCTGTATATCTTAGGTAAAACTATTTTTTTAAGTTCTTAACAAAAGAATATATATTTGCATGTTTTTTAAATAATTAAAAGCCATGAATAAAATTTACGAAAAAACAATAAGTTCTAAGCACATCTTAAAATTTATTGATACGATGGTTCTGTTTGTGTAATTGTTGTGACAAAAACAGTTATTCTAAAGGTGACATGTCATTTTTGCAACACTACGGGGAAATAAATTTTTTCATATTATGGAAAAGACGTTAACATTAATGTCCACGTATTGCATATTTTTTCAGGTATTTATTATATTTATATTTTTATTCAACGCCCATAGCGTTTCAGCATCTATATCCCTGCAACACGCTTCATACGCCCCTCTGTTTGACCAGGTTAAGCGATCGTTGGAGAAACGTTATAGTGTTAGCGATTTTGCTTGAAAGCAATTTGGTTGTGCTTTGTTATTGACATTTTAAGACTGGCGAAAGAGAAAATAAATTTATACACAGTTAAAAATAACTTAGTTTAGTGAAAAATTGCAGTAATTTAGCGTATAAATTTGTCGTTCCCTCAAGTGCAACACTTATGTTTTAATAAAAGGAAATTTCTGTCCCACATACATGAACTTCCTGACCAGCCTGACGAGTGCACAATATGATACTAGATGAGGTGAAGAGGCGGCAAAATGTAGATGGGAGAATATCACAAAGCACTAAAAAAACCGCCACGTTGGTAACTATTTCTAGAGAATAATGCGTCTCATTAATGAGTGAAATCAGGGAACAAATAACATGGTTATAACTACTAAGCTAAGCATATGTCCTGGTAAATATTGTTGTGTGAAATTCTATCAGTTTCGTTGCTTATGTGTAAATCGCTGAAAATAAGAGTGGGTTATTTTAAATTGTACGTTTGATGTAGGCTAAAGGGTTCCTTCAGCGAAGTTTCCAAGTCGAGACATAATCCCCTTAAGAAACAACACCCCGTTGCAATTCAAGCAGTCGGAAAACCGTCTCGTGTTTTACTTTATTTTCGCCAGCTGCGGGTTCATTATGCACTTACAACTCGGCGCATGCGAGTGTGATCCCCAGAGCCAGTCTCTGTAAAGACCGTATCTCTTGAATAATTCACTTGCCCCCTTGTGCAAGGCGCGCGCGCAAAAAAAAAAAAGGAAGAGCAGCTCGACTCGCGGGCGACAAAAAGGCTATCTGGTAACCCAGAGGGGTAGCTAGGGGGTTGGTTGGTCTCGAGCAGCCGACGACAACCTGGGAGAGGGTGTCTGCGTTGGTTGGGGAGACAGGGTGTGTAGAGAAGAAGGGGCGATTTATTGTTTTGAAGGGCGTGCTGTAATTAAGCCCCCGGTAATCTCGCCCGCCCCTCAAGGAGGTTTTTGGCCGGCCTTAGCTAGTCGCCAAGGGCTTACCACGACCACTGCGCTATTTCATTACGACCACCCCCCTCCCCCTCCAGGCCGACGACACCTCCATCCTTCTACTCCTTCCTTGGAGAAAGAGCATCCTGATTCAACCCTTCCACCCTCTCCACTGCCCTTACTTGTTCAGAGGCTCTCGCTTCCTCCAGTCCTTATCAGCCCATGCATACAAACGGATGTCTAATTTGCTACAGTGGCCGTAAATGCCGGCAAACTACCTGAGAACTAGAGGTCTTATCGTCATGTCCATTGTTTCCTTTGTTTTTCCTTAACGTCAGACTAGGTGGTTTTTGGTTCTTACCTGAAAAACCAACGAGATTTCTTAATCATTTTAAATACATTAGATGCAGTTAAATCTTCACAATTGACATATTTCTTGCATTTTCTGTTTTGTTTCATGTTCAAAGATTGGGTTTTCTCATAACCTGAAAATTAATCCGAACGTCATAAAGTTGGAGAACATTATTAGCTTAAAATGAGTTTGAAAAAGAAATAAACCAACATACAATTTGGTTGAGATAGAAAAAAAATAATTTCATCAGCAATGACAAGTCAAAAATTTGCTGTTAATAAAAGACACAGAGTTGCAAATATCGAATTATTTTTAAGTGTGCGTATCAGTTTTTCCTTCACCAAAAATCAAACCATGCCAGTAATCGAACATTGAGGGTACGTTATGTTGTTGAGCAACTAATTGCTTCTTTGCATGCGAACCAACATATAGAGCTAGTTCGAACTTAGGATTCGTTTTCCGTCAGTATTTTTTTAGCCCAACAAATAGATTTGGCCTGCCGAAATATTACTTTTGTCTGATGGACAGAATTAGTTATCTTGCGTTCAAGTTTTGGCAACAAAATTTATATAAAAGCAAATTTGTTTTTCCTTGCTGACATGGAAACAAGACTATGACTTAAGAAAACTCTCTCTTTCGTTGAACCCACGATGTTTCAAGCCGACTGTTTTAATTCTAGGATTCATGGAATTTCTAATTTTTTCTGTTATTTCAGTGACTACGTTATGCTCATTCGATAGTTCTTTCTCCAAAATAGAGTACATTTCGTATGGCCATACTTATTTGCATCGTACAAGCAGAAGCACGAATGAAAATATCCACGTTAGCGTTGTCCACTCATCAATATGTTAAAGTGCAATCAAATCAGTTACTGACAACCTGCTTAGCTATCTCAGAACATTTGTGGCAATTTTCACACTATAATACCCTTTTAAAAGTCGCGCCGACTTCCCACGCTCAACATCCACAAATTGTTATCCCTCCACATGCCTTCCACTTATAGTTAGTTGTATCTTCCCTCTCGACGTTTTGACTTCACCCACTCACTCTTGTCGTAAGGAAACGAAAAACTCATCATGTTTGTTCTACTTGTTTCAGAAGCCCGCTGTATACTAATTTAATTTGTGTTTACTGTAACAAATATTTTGATTTAAAAATTACGAAGTGTTTTTAAGAAATGATAAAAGACTCTTTTAGCAACAGATCGTAATTTTCCTTTAAAAAAAATTGGCTTTGAGAGAATTCTTTATGGTATACATGTTAAGTGAATTTTCTGGAAAGAGATGCCACTCAGTGTTCAGTAGTGTTCGAGAAACACGGCAGATTCCTGTGGTTTCCAACCTTTTTTTAAGTATTAAAACCACCAACGTGTAAGCATTATAATGCAGTTATCTGTGAATATAAATCGCACCTATACAAGATTCTCCGCGAGAATATTTACTCTCCAGAAATGTGTGGGGACGTAAAATTGGTAATGTTAGGTTAATCTAAGTAATGTAAAACAGGAGTATTTTGACATTTTTCCCCATTGCCTAAAATTAAGAATCTTTTTACCAATTGAGAAAAGTAAAAAAAAAATTTTGATATGTTTACAAATGGGCAGTTAGCATTTAATGCATAGGTCATACAGCGAAATTTCCCATTGTTAATCCAGCCGTTTCCATACTTACATTTTAAAATTTCGTGAGCAGTCCTGCCGGGATATTCTCTCTCCATTGGAATCAGGCCGGAATTTTTTCATCCTGTCAGCCCCAAATACAGATATCAGACGACAAGTTTAACAACAATGAATACATCAGCGACACACCTTGTTACACACAAACATGTATAGATAGCATTCTTACAGTAACGGACTGGGGCGAAAAAAGATTGGAATAGTGAAACTACTGTTTTCACACAGAGTTTCTACGCTCGTTTATAAAAAATGCAATAGGAAACTAATAGAATTAGTAATAATAATTTGTAACAGTTTTATCAGATACACGGTAATTTTCCTAAGTACCTTATATTTACAAACAAAATAAAAAAAATGTATTTAGAAACCACGAAATATTTTCGTTATTTATGTATTTTTCTTCGTTATACCGAGTTTCCATTAATACACACCTGAGTGAAAATATACTGTACAAATACATTGGTGTCAAAATCTTGTACTGCTATACATGGTGTTTGTCAGCCAGTCTTTTCGCAACTGTAATCACTAGTATTCATTTATATATTAAATTTTTTTTATTTCAGAAGCGCAAGCCATTTTTTCGGTGAAATTTTCTTCGTTTTAATTTCCGGAAAAAAATAGTACAATGGTAGTAGTTTTGTGACAAAAAAAACTTTCTTGAAAAAAGCGCTCAAGTTCTAAGTACCTAACTTTTTCAGACATTACGGACCGCAAGGCTAATTGAACTTCGTGACTTGTTGTTACGTAAACGACCCAAGTGGAGTGCGCAAGCCTTTTAAGAAAGTAATTAAATGCAATACTTGATGTGAGTTAGTGAAACTGAGAAATGGGTAAACGTGGCGATAAATTAATTGCGGTTTGAAAGAGCCTCGACAAACGCGAGGGGAAAATTAACACTACTAGTTTATTTTTTAAGCATAAATGTGTAAATAATTCTATAAGAATCTCGGCAAAATTCAACACTTTGTTTAATTGGCACAACACTTAAATTAACACAATTGAAATTATCTTTATTCAGATTTTNCCACTCACTCTTGTCGTAAGGAAACGAAAAACTCATCATGTTTGTTCTACTTGTTTCAGAAGCCCGCTGTATACTATTTTAATTTGTGTTTACTGTAACAAATATTTTTATTTAAAAATTACGAAGCGTTTTTAAGAAATGATAAAAGACTCTTTTAACAACAGATCGTAATTTTCCTTTAAAAAAAATTGGCTTTGAGAGAATTCTTTATGGTATACATGTTAAGTGAATTTTCTGGAAAGAGATGCCACTCAGTGTTCAGTAGTGTTCGAGAAACACGGCAGATTCCTGTGGTTTCCAACCTTTTTTTAAGTATTAAAACCACCAACGTGTAAGCATTATAATGCAGTTATCTGTGAATATAAATCGCACCTATACAAGATTCTCCGCGAGAATATTTACTCTCCAGAAATGTGTGGGGACGTAAAATTGGTAATGTTAGGTTAATCTAAGTAATGTAAAACAGGAGTATTTTTACATTTTTCCCCATTGCCTAAAATTAACAATCTTTTTACCAATTGAGAAAAGTAAAATAAAATTTTAGATATGTTTACAAATGGGCAGTTAGCATTTAATGCATAGGTCACACAGCGAAATTTCCAATTGTTAATCAGCCGTCTCCATACTTACACTTTAAAATTTCGTGAGCAGTCCTGCCGTGATATTCTCTCTCCATTGGAAGGAGGCCGGAAGTTTTTCATCCCATCAGCCCCAAATACAGATATCAGACTACAAATTAAACAACCATTAATATATCAGCGACAGAGCTTGTGACACACAAACATGTATAGATAGTATTCTTACAGTCACGGAGTGGGGCGAAACAAGATTGGAATAGTGAAACTATTGTTTTCACACAGTTTCTATGCTCGTTTATAAAAATTGCAATAGGAAACTAATAGAATTAGTAATAATAATTTGTAACAGTTTTATCAGATACACGGTAATTTTCCTAAGTACCTAATATTTGCAAACAAAATAAAAAAATATGTATTTAGAAACCACGAAATATTTTCGTTATTTATGTATTTTTCTTCGTTATACCGAGTTTCCATTAATACACACCTGAGTGAAAATATAATGTACAAATATAATGGTGTCAAAATCTTAAACTGCTATACACGGTGTTTGTCAGCCAGTCTTTTCGCAACTGTAATCACTAGTAATCATTTATATATTAATTTTTTTTATTTCAGAAGCGCAAGCCATTTTTTCGGTGAAATTTCCTTCGTTTTAATTTCCGGAAAAAAATAGTACAATGGTAGTAGTTTCGTGACAAAAAAAACTTTCTTGAAAATAGCGCTCAAGTTCTAAGTACCTAACTTTTTCAGACATTACGGACCGCAAGGCTAATTGAACTTCGTGACTTGTTGTTACGTAAACGACCCAAGTGGAGTGCGCAAGCCTTTTAAGAAAGTAATTAAATGCAAAACTTGATGTGAGTTAGTGAAACTGAGAAATGGGTAAACGTGGCGATAAATTAATTGCGGTTTGAAAGAGCCGCGACAAACGCCAGGGGAAAATTAACACTACTAGTTTATTTTTTGAGCATAAATGTGTAAATAATTCTTTAAAAAACTTGGCAAAATTCAACACTTTGTTTAATTGGCACAACACTTAAATTAACACAATTGAAATTATCTTTATTCAGATTTTNTGGCAAAATTCAACACTTTGTTTAATTGGCACAACACTTAAATTAACACAATTGAAATTATCTTTATTCAGATTTTCCTCCTGCAATGGAGGCGAAGCAGAGGAGTTTCTTTCAATCCCGGCAATATTGTAGTGTGTTAATTAACTATAAAAAATTTAGATTCTTGGGGAAGGCAAAATCTCCCCCCCCCCCCTTCCGCTCTATGTTACTTGCGTACGTCCCGGCAATGTTGTTATTATCCGCCAAAAGTTTCACCAACTACGAAAATCTTCAATTTCAGAGACCACATACTGAGTGGCCAAGCCCTGCACAGGCAAATTCCGTCCGATGTCAATAGTAGCCAGAAACAAGAGAAACCCGATAATTGTCAACACACGTTAGGGATCTGAAAATTTGGCGTTATTATCTGGCAGCACACTAAACTGCTGGATGCCTTACTCTCGCTTTACTTCTGCTGTTGAGCGACTATTTTTATGGCACGCTCAAATGTCTCCCACAAACAATACAAATTCAACGTTAGGGTGACCAATGACCTGTAACGCGGTCACACATTCTAAAGAAACTGCATAAAGCCCAGCAGCCAATCAAATAACGAATTCTGCTCAAGTGCGAATAGGATAGTGAAGTCTAGAAAATAATTAAATAATGATGCGAGTATCTGCATCATGTTCTGTACACGTATCTAGAGTAATACGTTATATCCGGAACAAAAGAATAATGGAAAATAAAGTTAACTCAGTGTAGATAAGGTCAGGTTAGGTGACATTACTTTAGTTTAGGTTATGTTGAACTATGTTAAGTTACGTTAAATTGTGTTATTCTACGAAGTGCATATAACTGTTCTTCAAATAAAACCATTCACCGCTGAACCGCAGAAGGTACTGCTGTACAGAAAAGGTTTCAACTGGTCTGTGCAANTCTTCAAATAAAACCATTCACCGCTGAACCGCAGAAGGTACTGCTGTACAGAAAAGGTTTCAACTGGTCTGTGCAAAAGACAACAGGTCCAAACTTGTCCTGACGTGCCCAAGATTGTCTTGACATGGCCAAAGAGAAAGTATGAAATGAAAATACACACTGACTTTACGGAATACCATGTGTTTCATTCCGATGTCTTTTTGCAATACGCCTACTGTCCCAGCTAGCATCCTTCATGCGCAAGCAAATTGCAGGTGGAGCAAAACGTTTCTTAAGTTGTGTGTATGGAAATAAAAAAAATATTTTTTCCTAATTATCATTTTTTAATTACTTTATTGAGTTTGGAATATATTATTTTGTCATTATTTTGATTTATTTATTTATATATATTAGTCAGTATATTTGATATATTTTTTATAATGATTATACTTACTTTTTGGGTTTGTGAATCTGTTTTAGGTTTATCATTACTTGTTAGATTAATTCGTAGTTATGGTAATGATTATTTTTCATCTTTTAATTTGCTTCAATGTTAAAGTTTTTAATATTTTCTGAAAAATTGTTGACTGGGTCAATAGTAGACACACATTACGTGTCTTAGCTGGAATGCGAATGTGGACTGTAGATACGAGAGCAGTAATGACGAGCGACCTGTGCCATGGATGTGGACTCTCTTCTGCGCGGTGTACTACTACGCGCCAGCGCGCAGCGATGAGACATCGTCGTCGGAGCCCCGGGTTTTGTTTACAGAACCGCGCTGCGGTCCCCAAGCCCCGCGATCTGTCGGGATGAAGTGCGAGCGGCGAGCTCTCGAGGGCGCCGTTACGCTAAGCCCCGCGCCGCCTTGGGCGCGTCCCTGGTCGTCGGTCATTAGGGACTACGGCGTGGGCCCCTTCCCTGCCCGTTGAAGTATCAGCCAGTCTACTTACTGTAGCGATTCCTCGCGTCCACAGAGTAACGAGCTTTACAATCAGGAAAGTCATGTGTAAAGTATGTTTGCGGCTTCGTCACACTTTTTGAATTAAGCCTTTGCAAAATCACCTTATGTTTGATGTATCTGGTTTTTTCCCCTAGATATGCCTTGCATTACAAGCGTTTTATACTACTCTAATCATAAATGTACCTCATTTTCGGTTAAATTCAACATTCACTTATATTTTATCTGTAAATTATAATATTCCATTTATAATTAATATGCATAAAAAAAAGAGAAAAAGGTGTGTTGGCAGCGCCTGGTAATAAATAATTCCCATGGAAAATATTATTTAACTAGGAGCGCACAAATATCAAATATCATGCGTTGCCCTTTTTGTGTAATTTTCTAGACGTGGATTTAGCTTTTTTTTCCATTAGGCGGAGGAATATCCCGAAAGTATAGCTTTAGCTGAGATTCAGAAAATTTGGAAGTAACAGTGAATGGACTATATAAGTCTCGAACAATTTCAGTAGCGATGTTAGGGTAGTTTCTACGCATTTTAAGAACAAAACGATATTCCTTATAGGAGAGTTTGGAATATGGGAAAATTTTCCCATCAAGTTTCACTGCTGTTTCGAGAGGTCGCTTTTAAGCTGGCGTTAAATGAAGAATTCCAATTTATCTGCGTGTAAAAGTTCTTGTTTCGTTTGAATTGTGATATTTGCTTGCCCCACCAAAAATGGTCAGCAATAATTTTTTTACATAACTATTTCTCGCGCCCTCTTATTGTCTTTACAAGAGCAAACAGATAAAGTTCCCTTTGGCATTGAGAATTTATACGTAAGATCATTGGACTGGAAAAATGTTGCGAGCTTAAGTGCGAAATAAATATAACCGTAAAAAAACTTACAATTTTCTCCTTTACCTTAAGGAAAATGCGCAGTTAAGCCCTAAAAATTATGTTTTCAACCATTTTATTTCTTATTCACTTGCCATACTTAAATAAAGTGATTTGTGTAAGCCAATGCTTTTCCAAATTTTGTTTTACAATAGAATATTAAATAAAATGTGAATATAAATAACATTTATTTCCACTGTAATGCGGAGAAACAAGCTTATTTTTTACATAGTTTCTATCACAATATAAATGTGAAGATTTTGACCAATTATATAAACTTTATGAAAACTTCGATTATCCGATATATTCAAGATTTTTTTCAATTGTTATAAGGTATTAAATTTCATATGTCATGAGATAGTCGTGAATCAACTCCATTTCTGCGACATTTTCTCTTATGTTATTTGTTTGAAGGAGGAGTTCACTTTATAGTACGTTAGTTCATTATAATTAAGCACTAAATAAACCACGTGTGTTTCTCTGTTTTACTTAGATTCTGGCTGGTTGAAGACGGACACCTGACAATTATCGTTGTTGAACACTAGAACCAGCTATTTTCTGGGGACACAATTTTTCGAAATCTCGATGCAATCATTCTGCTTGTTAGAGTTTCTCCACCCTGATCACATTCAAGGCCCACAGGCTTTGAACCAGGGAAAGTAAATTGCAATAGGTGAAATGATTTCATCGTTATTTCAAGGAGTAAATTCAAGTCATAAGTCGTCAGAATTTCCTGTTTTTCTACACATAACGCCTTCAGCTGATCATAACATTCGCTCAAAAACCATGAGTTTAATGATACAGTCCATGTGGGATAATTTCTCTAACGTAATTTCCCGTACAATTTCCATGGTTGCTTCCAAATTAATTTGATTCAAACATTAGTTAGTACGCAATATGCACAAATGGAAGTTGATATCATGAAAAGTGAAGTGTTAAATTTGTACTCGTATCTACTCGTTCACACAATATATGGGAACACAGGCCTCTTCATTGATGTAGTGGATATGGGGGATTCTGGTTCGATTTATATCATTTATGGCCCAACTTCGTATTGCAAAAAGACACTACACAAAGTATCCTGCCTGAACTCCTTGGTCGCACTTTTGTTTCTCTACTGCACATTGTCTTGGGTTCTTACCATACTTCGGGCTGTCTACTAATCATGTTAAGAACACAGAATATACGGAAAGCATTGAGTTTGTCTTATAAAGGCAGTAGTTAGCGGTGCAAAAATGCATGTCTTAATTTTTATGATTTTATATGGTCTCCCATCCAGTGCATGGAATGGTAATGGGTAGTCATGCACATTAACGCATCATGCTTACAAGTAAAGAAGCCCGAACCTGTAATGGCTTATGCCCAACATCTATCTTGATTACCAAGTTGCTATGCGAGTGGTGTGTAGTCCATGTTCATCTTGAAGTTCGTTTCTAATTTTTCCGTGCATGGGTATTTACACCTCTACTTGAGAGTAAGCAAAACCGTAAGTGTTAGGGACTTGAAGTTGGTTAAACACTGTCACTGAGCTAGCCCCTGGTACAGTGCACAATGTCATCAAAACGACCCGCTTGATTCTTGCTTCGCTCTACTTCTAGCCTATTCCTAAAACTACCCACCCATTTTACACTTGGCTCCAGTAGTTCGGGTCCCAGAAGTCGTTAGTGGCAAATCTTTAGAATCCAGTGTAACTTACATNGTTTACACTTGGCTCCAGTAGTTCGGGTCCCAGAAGTCGTTAGTGGCAAATCTTTAGAATCCAGTGTAACTTACATGAATATAACTGTAATTTTTGAAATTATTTTAACAAAATATGTTTTGTATTTTGTATTCAAATTTCTTTTATTAGTTTGCCACCAGAATTGAGTTTATTGAAGTTATGATTCTAATGTATTTCTACTACGAAATAATTTGCGTGAGTGTATAGCTTGATTGGAATGTGCGAGTTCTACATTTGAGCACACATAGAAAAATTTTCTTGTTGAACTTACAGAGGAGGATATGCTGCAAGTATCATGCAGACACATAACCAAAATATAAGTCTGAATCATTGGTATCACAAGTGAATAAAATACTTGTCACTTTGTCAGGTAATCNGACACATAACCAAAATATAAGTCTGAATCATTGGTATCACAAGTGAATAAAATACTTGTCACTTTGTCAGGTAATCAAGCTGCTTCCGAATGGCAGATCAGTATAATGAATTGTGAAACCCTGTTATTCGGAGTAGTGAGGTGCGTAGGAATTACCATGAGTTATTTAGACGGTCGGGTGGTCTGAGCCGCGCCTTAATTGAAAATGTAAGCCGTGAAGTGTGCGCGCGTTGCGCCCCGGCCAGGGGTAGATAGGAGCGCGACTGCTGGCTGCCGACACGCAGTTCCAGAACACCCGCGCTTCTTCCACTAACTTGGCCACGTCTGCGATCCTCCCGTGACTCGCGTTTATTATTGTTATTATTTTGACATGGATTGCATGTCTTTCTCGCACGCTCGGGGGGTAATGCGCGCCGCACTCGCCGTCACGAAAACATGTGACATGGATTGCATGTCTTTCTCGCACGCTCGGGGGGTAATGCGCGCCGCACTCGCCGTCACGAAAACATGTACCTCGCCTCGCCTCGCCCCGCCACTCAAGTCTCCGTACGCACGCCGGACCGTGCACGTGTACCGATCGACGGAGCAAGTTTGCCCGCACACTATAAATACATTGTTTTATAACGTTCGCCTTATCGCTTCCGGTGGTGNCGATCGACGGAGCAAGTTTGCCCGCACACTATAAATACATTGTTTTATAACGTTCGCCTTATCGCTTCCGGTGGTGCGTCATCGAGTTTGAGACAAATTTAGACGCAATTTGCAATACGTTTATTCTTTCGCGTGCCATTGCTCCGAAACTACAAGTGCCACGGACGCGAGTGATAGCTCATTCAAAAGGGCTTGAAAGGGCCCTCCTTTTAACGCAGAAATCACTGATCTACTCTGAAAATTTTTGAATCAGCTGTGCTTTTAACTCGTGAAACAGCGTCATGCCACAAAAGAAGGGCCAGCATCCGCTTCGAAATGCGGCACAAAACTGACAACCGCCATTAACTTCGGCAGAACAAAGCTGTAGGTATATAAAAAAAGAAAAATTAAGAGAATCGGATAACCGAGAAAGAAGTTATGAGGCTCCAAATACTAGCGTGCAGAACGAAAGTGGCGCGTGCGTCGCTTCTCCGCAGCCGGGTCCATCGGGAATGCCACCAAAACGACCGAGGATGTCAGATATGTATTTGCTAAATAAAGACGAAGCTGACGAGACCACTCATGATCTCCCCTAGGTTACAATGGACCCCAACACAGGCCCTTCAATGCTGTTACTAAAGCAACCAGCAGCGTCGTCGCGCTACTCTGGCGCAGACAAACAGTTCGCCAAGCTATTTCTAAACAATTCCTTCGGGCATGTGTGCGGTGTGTGCGATCGCCTCTGTCACAAGGATATGTCGAACGATGTCTTTCATTCATTATCCAATACCCTAATAAGCCATACTTGTAATCCATGTTCGGTAGGTGCTACAAACGGCAATCTACCAAGGGCAAGGCGGTTTTTTTTTTTTTTTTTTTAAGAAGGCCACATTTGGGGAAAGCAAGATTTTGGTTTGACAGCTCTGTCTCAGCTTACCTTTAGGGAGAACTATTCGTAACATTGCAGACCTCTGTGGTCGAGTTCCAAAAGGCACCTTCAAACCACAAATTTATGAGTACGAATTTTTGGTAAACTATGAGTATTGTTTCTATGAATACTGCCTGGTCACATAAGCCATAATTTTATACTTAATTATTATATGTATATATTTTAACATTATTTTGTGTCAAAATTTTTAATGATTATCAATTTTGTAGCGGAAATACAGGTGAATATTAAATAAAATCCCAAATTTGTAGATCTATAATATCAAAACCAAAAAACTTACAACCTTGATTGACCAATAAAATGAATGGTAGGACCATTAAGTTTGTTTACCATACATTCATAAATTTTTAATGTGACCACCACGAGCGGCCTGAACGCCATCTATGCGAAATCAAACTCGTTCCACACTCTTGTCAGCATGTCTGGTGTTACGGTTTCGATGGCATCTGTAATTCTCGTTTTGAGGTCGTCAATGTTAGCCGGCAATGGTGGACGAAACACTTGATCCTTTATGTACCCCCATAGAAAAAAATCGCATGGGGTAAGATCCGGATTTCTTGGGAGCCAGTGATGAAGAACCTGGTCACCAGCTGCTCCTCAACCAATCCAGCGTTGTGGCAACGTCTCGTTCAGGTATCCGCGAACAGCTAGGTGCCAATGGGGTAGTGTACCTTCCTGCTGGAAAATGAAGTCCCCCGCCGCCTCTTCTAACTGAGGAAACAACCACTCTGTAAAAAAAGGCCAAATAAGGGATTCCAGTAACAGGGACTCGTGAAAAAAAATGGTCGAAAGCAGTGTCTTTGGATACAGCACAAGACACGTTCACTTTGGGGGAAGCGCGCTCGTGGTCGATGGTTTCATGTGGAGGCTCCTGACCTCATATACGCTCGTTGTGCCAGTTCACCTTACCATTTGTATACAACGTCGCTTCATCGCTAAAAACCAGTCATGAAGGCATCGTCTACCTCGTTCTGGGCAAGAACCAACGCGCATAAATCACGTCTCAGTTCTTTATCCCTTTCGGTAAGAGCCTGTACAAGCTCTAACCTCTATGGTCTGTACAGCGATCGCTTTAGAAACACTGTCCATAACTTCAACTGAGAGATTTGCAATTCCCGGCTAACTTATCGAGTTGATTTTCTCGGTCTGCGAACGAAAGCTTGTTGAATCCGTTGCACATTCTCTTCGGACACACGCGGCCGCCCGGAACTTTTTCCTTTGCAAAGGCATCCTGTGTCACGGAACTGACGAAACCAACGTATGATACTACACCCGGGAGGACGACGTTCGTATTTGCGACAGAATTCACGTTGAAAAGTCGTAACCGGTCCATATTTAGCAAACTGAGTAACACAGAACGCCTTCTGTTGTTTCGTCGCCAACGTGATGCGGACTAACACACAACAACACACTCTCATAGTGAGACGACAGACGCTCCCAGTGTCATCTCTCGGCCCATAAAGGAAACATCAGACCGTCCCCTTCACATTGACGTGTCGAATGCGAGCTCGCTACCCCCTCACGACCTCAAATCGAGAGTTACGAACGCCATCTAAACCGTAACACCGAACACGCTGACAAGAGCGTGGAAAGAGTTTGGTTATCGTGTAGATGTCGTTCGGGCTGCTCGTGGTGGTTACATTGAACTTTTATGAATGCATGTTGAACAATCTTCATGATTCCACGGTTCATTTGATTGGTCAATCAAGGTTGTAGGTTGTTTGGTTTTGATATTATAGACCTTCAAATTTGTGGTATTATTTTATACTCATCCTGTATATTTAAATCCGGACCACCAGCCACAGCAAACAGCTCCCATTTAATATACATTGGCCCAGACTTTCTTATATCCTTCTCATCAGAATGTCATATTTAAACGAAGATATTATTTATAACACGTTGAATGGTTAACATGTATATTTTATTCCGTTTGGCTAATCGGGGGCTGCTCTTATTTGCCAACTGTGTCACTTTGAGTGTTCTGCTAAGATTTCCAAAAATTAACATGTGTCCGTGGTTTAAATCCCGGTGGCCCAAATACTTACGATAAATCTTCAAGGACAAATAAGTTAAATATTTTAATATCGTATGGGAACTCAACTGTGTTGTGTGGCGTTAAATTTACATGTGTAACATTGAAGTAATTATTTATTTATTCGTGAATTTTGTGCCCCAATCAATATTTAAAACGTGCAGCACCGTAATAATGACGTACTAAAAGTAAAATTTATTTGTAATTACCCTAAAAAAATTGTGCGAAAACAATAAATCGTTTGCATTCCTTGTTCGCCAGGCGAAGTTGCGCGCACAGCTTTTCATCAACAGGGCCTTTCCACAATGTCCCGCGCGTTTTTGACGCTAATTTTTTTATCAGATGAGGAAGCCGCCAGACATGAAAGCGTAGGGCGCTAAAGCACAGCGGAAATACAAATGCAACGTCGAGCTGAATAGCTCGTTATGAATTGTGGAAAGTCTCTGCAACTAGTTGGAAAAGTCGTTTTTGCGTTTTTATTCGAAACAGTTATATGTCTGGTAAGAAGTAGATCATGGCTCTACTTCAATTTTAGAGCCAATAAAACTGGTGCACCTGCCTAATATCGTGTAGAGCCCCCNAGGATGCAGAAGTGCCGCAAGACGACGAGGCATGGACTCGACTAATGTCTGAAGGTTATGCAGGAGGCAATTCACACCATGAATCCTGCAGGGCAGACCACAAATCCAATCTGCGCCAATTTGAGAAAGGGTTGAACGTCTGTCACGTTTAATGATTCTCGTCTTTCGTCGTTTGTCCCGTTCTTTCACGATCTTTTTCCGGCCACAGTGATGTCGAAGATGTGATGTTTTACCTGATTCCTGATATTAACGTTACACTCGTGAAATGGTCGTACGCGTACATCCAAATGTTATCGCTACCTCGGAGATGCTAAGTCCCATCTCTCGTGCGCCGACTATAACACCACATTCAAACTCACTTAAATCTTGATAAACTGCCATTGTAGCAGCAGTAACCGATCTAGCTGCCGACCGCATCGCGTTACTCCGATCGGTTCCATACCTCTGTTATTTGCATACGCACGCTTATACCAGTTTTTTTTTTTGGATATTCAGTGTATATGGGTTAAGTTGTAATTCTTGGCATGTACCACACATGAAAACGGTGTTAGTGCTCTTATTTTTGTAAAGAACTTATATTTTTAATGCGTAGTCTGACACGAATAGGTTTCGAATCCAAAGTATTTTCAATGAATTGTTTCTACTGCGAACTAGAATACATACAAATAAATACAACAGTACAACACGAATATGTGGGCGAAAACGAAAGTAACACAAATTTTACCAGTAGCAACTATTAGAAGCTGTAAAATTATTGAGGATTCTTTATATGATCGGTGAGGTTAGTAGACACTGCACGTATTTATTCTGACTGATGGCGTGGCACACACTCACAGGTTTTCGGGATACCTTTCACAGTAAAACGACGAAGAAGGTCGAAGAAACAAAGGAGTATTTGAAAGAGACTCTTTGTACGTGGGATGCAGGTAAGCTGTAGCCTAACTTGTGAGTAATATTATGTGTCGACGTAAATAAAGAACATAGCTACCAACGGACCCAAGGTTTGGCTAAAAATTTACATTTTTGGGATTCCAAGATTCATTCTCGTTTCTCGGTGGGAAGAAAATATTTTTTGCTCAGGAATTCTTACGTGGGTCACGTTCCCAGTCGTCATTCCGCCGCTGCTCCATCCCTCTCTCTTTCACATCCTCCATTTTACGGGCTGGCCTAAATAGTCATGCTCTTCGGATGGTGCAGCCGATTCCACTTACCGCTAGCCGCCACTCAAGTTGAACCTTTCTGAAGAAGGGGGACAAAGCGTCAGATTTAGTGTCCTAAACAGCAAAAAGAAAGCGTCAGTACAAGTTCAGTAGAGAAATTATTATTATAAAACATGCTTGAATGAACCATTTATATAAACTTCTGTTTGACGAAATAATATTTAATTCACTGACGGCCACATTCAAGAGCTGCTGGCACATACAAAATACCGAAATACGCTAAGAATATATTTTGCAGCATTCTGGCTTAATATGTTAAACATAAAGTAAGATAATGTTAATGTTCAATTAAGTAAATAGTATTATGGTTCAAAACTTTGAAATTTTTTTAAAATATCGGATTTTTTTTACTAGTTTTGATGATATACATAGACTACAGTACATAGTCCCTAAAATATAAAGTATATGAATACTCGGATACATATGAAAGTCGAAAGATTGGTATATAAATGTATTCCCTGTTTTGAAAAAAAACAAGCTTAGACGTAAGAGGATATGTGAGACAACACGAGTATACAGAATGGGGTGGAATTCATCGGACAAACTTCAAGTGATTCCTTATGCAAATTTAAGAGGAAAATATATATGTCCAATTTTACTTAAGCTGAATATTAATATGAAAATAAGCAATTGAAAATATATTTTTTTAAACTGTGTATTTGCGGAACATCGGAAACTAAGAGAAATGAAATTAAAATTCTCCTAAAATGGCTTTATGTTATCGGGATATTTAACCTAAGAGTAAACTCACATTAATACGTCCCAATGTAATGAACATACAGCGGTCTCCGCCATCTTCTTGCGGACTGTCAGGATTTATGAACGTTTGATGCTGGTTTATTGAGCACCATTGCCTAATTAACGAAAATGTCCTGTGTTGCAACTGCCTAGGATCCACAGTTTTCGTGTAAAACGCAAACAAACCTTTCGGTGGCAGCGAAACAGTTCCGGTTACGTAGGCAATACCAGTGCTTGCTGCAGGGAATCACACACGGGTGTCACCAGGAAAAAAAAACAGGCAGCTTCATTACTGTAAGCTTATTGATGAACCGTGCATGTGGTTTAAAGTAAGGGTTAAAAAATCCACCGTCTGTGGAGTTGGCATACCATAGACGCATGCCGGTAGCATTTTCTGTGTGCTAAGCCGAAGCTTTGTGCGCTTTTTACACGAAAATGGTGGGTCCTAAACAGTTGTAACAAGAAGTTTTTTTGTTGTTAATTAGGTCATACTCCTCAATTAACCAGCATAAAACGTTCATTCTTGTGGTGAAAAAGTAGTATTCAATAAGAGGACGGCCACCCCTGTTATTTGCATTATGGTGAGAGGTGTTAGTGGGAGTTCGCTCATAGGTTGAACATCCCTATGACATAAACAATGTTCGGAGGGTCGTAATTTAATTTCACTTCGTTTCCGATAAAATGCAAAAAAAAAAAAAAAAAAAAAAAAAAATGCCGTTTAAAATCTCGATTTTCAGGGGCACATATTTCCTTTTATATTCAGTTTAGTTAAAAAAATGTCTCGTATAATTCACACTTGATTTTGCAAAATAAATCACGTCACGAAATTTGTTGGTTGAATTCCACCCGAACCTTTTTAAACACGTAGACACGATATCAAAGAACTTTTGCATCTAAATAAATCTATTTAATAGAAAAAAACTCAAATTTTACATGTTTGCTTCAGTTGTAAGATAAATATCATCAATACATATTTTAGGCGTTCGCTTGAGTATTATTACAATGGACTCAAGACATTATTAATTAGTATGGATTTAAGATATTGAGCAACGGTATATTTGTATTGCAACTACTTTATAATCTATTACTCTTTTCTTGATGCGCCTCTTTGGCGTTAAAACTTCCCCCCAGAACCTCCCTAAATGATAGGGTATCAATTTTGTAATCTTATACACCAAGTGAGTCTAAAGTTATAGCGTATATTAAAATTGCGCTCTGGGAACAGTTATCCGCCATAAAGAGAAAGAGAAGATAGCTCAGTTCCAACAAATGTTGCGCTGGGGCGTCGACTAATCAATTACGTAATAAAGTGGAGACATGTTCGTTAGTGAGGACAATGACATCAAAATTGTCTGTCACGACTTGCAGAAAAGGGCATCTTGGATAACATTATATTTGAGTAAGACAAGGCAGTAAAGTGGAACTAGCATAAAGTCTCTACTTTTTTATTTTAGAACAGAAACTAGTATAAATATATTTAATTAATGATATTAAGAAATATATTGTTACTTTGTTTCTTTCACTAGTTAAACACATAAATTGCGTTTAAAAATAGATTTTAGTGTAATGAAACATGTTTACTTAATTATTCTAATTAATTTTATGTTGGAGTATATTCTGACTATAGCAAATTCGTTTATTAGTTTATTACATTATGGTAAACTTATGTAAAATATTTGAATGAGGTCTTCTGATATTGATTTACATTTCATGAAAAAGAATTATGTTCACACGAGGAATAACAGTTTCCGACGGATTGCACTCATATATAAATGTATTAGGCTTCATATAAACATAGATGATTAATTTATACCGGTAAATTAAATGTTGAAAACAATAAGGAAATATATTTCGAAGCCTTGACATTGATGAGAAACACGGTATGACAAATAATCCCCAACGAAGAATAGCAAGCGATGATTACAATCCTCAAGAAAAACCCAGCATGCTGTCTCCCAGTTAAGTTGACAGCGAATAAGGTAAAGTAGTTCTTAGTCGTGACGATGTATTGCGAGTGTAATGTTCAGATTCATCTCAAATAACTTTTTTTCGTTTATACACATTATTAAGTATAAATTAGCATATATGTACCACAATTAGCCTCCTGATAGTTTCACATTTCCATTTTACACAGAACAGAGCCATTAGGCCCATGCTAAGGTTAGGTGCCCCGGTGTTCTAGTGGTTAGATTACCTGTCTTCCACCTAGGCGAACCGGAGTCGATTCTCGGTGGGGTCGCTCCTGGATTTTAGCATTGTGGTAATCATGCCGGACAATGCCACTGGTCAGCAGGTTTTCTCGGGGATCTCCCATTTTCCCCGCCATTGCATTCCGGCACTGCTCCATATTCGCATCACTTCAACCTCATCAGCTCTTATGACCTCGAAGTTAAGAGCAGCCTAATTAGCTCCACTTCATGGCAATGTTAATTTTTACATACGGTGTAAAGATACAAGGTGAAAAAAGTAGGTGTAGTTCAACCACGGTTACTTCCAACTTTTATGAAGCCCTGCTTCTTCCAGTATATTCCTCCGCTTCATGCAAACAAATCTTAACCGAGTCTATAAAATTACACCAAAGTGACCACGCACCGCATTCGTGAGCACTCACTTTAATAATATTTTGCATAAGAACTACTGTATTTCTTACTAGGCANTACTTCCAACTTTTATGAAGCCCTGCTTCTTCCAGTATATTCCTCCGCTTCATGCAAACAAATCTTAACCGAGTCTAGAAAATTACACCAAAGTGACCACGCACCGCATTCGTGCGCACTCTCTATAATAACATTCTGCATAAGAAGTATATCCTACTAGGCGTTACCAACACCTCTGTTTCCTCTCAGTTTTTATTCGTATTAATTATTCATGAAACATGATAATATTGATAAAATATAAGTAAAATTTCAATTGAACCAAAAATAAGATACTTTTTATTTTATCAGAACTATAAAACACTTGCGACACATGACATATTTAGGAAATAACCAAACACGTCATATATGGGGCGATTTTTCGAAGGTTTATTTGAAAACGTGTGAAGAAACCACGAATTAACCATATACTAAGAAGGGGTTTCAAAATTGCTTGATTAACCGTAAACAGCAATATATTAAAATTCGCACGATGAATCAGTGTATATGTAGGTTGTTCATAGTAAACTGATAATTTGGCAAACCCTGCTTAGCATGTACTTGTATGCACATTGTATATTATCCCTTCATATGGCAATCCAAATTTGCTGCTAGAAATATGCTTATTTTAAATTTGTATGAAGTAAAAAAAAAAAAAAAGTAAAATAAATAGTTTCAATATGTACAAAAGTATTCTCACTTTTAAAAATTCCACTTGGAACTAATTTCTCTCCATCGTTACCAACTTTACTGGGCGGGGTCCGGCGTAATGCTTAACGGCGTTATGTCTAACGGCGTTATGCATAACTCACTTTTTAGGTACTACGCCGGTAAGCACTGCACTGTTGGACATTCCGCCGTTAGGCACTCCGGCNCCCTTCATATGGCAATCCAAATTTGCTGCTAGAAATATGCTTATTTTAAATTTGTATGAAGTAAAAAAAAAAAAAAGTAAAATAAATAGTTTCAATATGTACAAAAGTATTCTCACTTTTAAAAATTCCACTTGGAACTAATTTCTCTCCATCGTTACCAACTTTACTGGGCGGGGTCCGGCGTAATGCTTAACGGCGTTATGTCTAACGGCGTANTTTAAAAATTCCACTTGGAACTAATTTCTCTCCATCGTTACCAACTTTACTGGGCGGGGTCCGGCGTAATGCTTAACGGCGTTATGTCTAACGGCGTTATGCATAACTCACTTTTTAGGTACTACGCCGGTAAGCACTGCACTGTTGGACATTCCGCCGTTAGGCACTCCGGCATTAGGCGTTACGCCGTTGGGCATTCCACCGTTAGGCGTTATGTCGTAAGGCACTACGCCGTTATGCATTATGCCGTTATGCATTATGCCGTTATGCACTATGCCGTTATGCACTATGCCGTTTGGCACTACGCCGTTTGGCACTACGCCGTTTGGCACTACGCCGTTTGGCACTACGCCGTGTACTCTACTTGGCGCATGCCATGTCAGTGTAACCGTTAAAATATACACAGTTAGGGCAGTGACATTTTTCAAATGTTGGTTCTAAAAATGCTCTTTTGATTGTGAGCCACCCATATCGGGTGTTTTTATATACATACTTGTATAATGGAATACACAGTTGCAATCACGCTCACCCGTGTGCATAGTTGCAGGGATTAGTGGGGACGCCTCGGGTGGGCGGAGACGCCGGGGCGCCAGATAAGAGAAAGCGCGGACCACACGCGCGCAGCGGAGGATTAGCATGACACGGTGGCGGGTGTAATCCGCGGCCGTAACCCGGGTCTTGATTGTGCAGGCGGGATGCCGCTGTGATAAGCACCAGTGTCCCCTTCACCCTCAGTAGGACAATCCCCTCCCCCCCCTCTCCACAAAGGTAAAACCATACGTGGGCTAGCGGACCGGCGATAAACCGGCGCCCAATTGTAATGAAGTGCACCGTGCAGTCCTGGAGCAGGAATGCGGTCTCTCAAAATCTCCCCTCGGCTACCGCCGGGTGCGTGAGAACACTGCACATGGAGCAGTGGTTTTCAGCTTTCTTACTTCACGACTCTCCTAGCCCTCTAATCGTTTTCCATGCCCCCTTCCCCCCTCCTTACGGATTATCTGATAAATACTAACATATATAACATTCAGGATGTTTCTAAGTTAAACCGAAAAACTCCGGCTGCGAGTTAAAACTCGGCTTTGCCTCTTTTGCAGAAATGATTGATTTTAGTGTCATAATTTTAGTTTCAGTTAATTGAGAAGTTCTTACCATAGAAAATTTGCAATTCACGAGATGTTTTATATTTTTAACTTTAAGATTAATTACATATTATTTGATTTTTTTGAAAAGGTTGGATGGTATTGATATTTTAATGATAATACTATAATATTTGGGAATAAATTTTACATTAATATTTGGATTTAGTGTCTGATCTGCAGAGTAAGGCAAATATAACTTTATCTTTAGTAGCAGTTTTAAAGTATTTGCTTAGCAAAAACTTTAATTATCATAAAATGAAAGCCTCACACAGTGGGTGATGCCAAGCCTAAATCACGAAAAAAGGAGAAAATATACACGGCTTATGGTCCAAAGCGAATCCTAAGGTGGTACACATCTTGCAAGTTGAACCTGAAACACTAGTTCATTGCAAATATTGGATGAAAGTTCTAAAATGGAACATTGAGTGTCTGGATAACTTGTAACGGAACAAAGATCTGTAAAGAACACAACACGTGTCTGTCAGTTTCATAAAATTATTTCATGGAAATAATCACGGTTACTACCATTATTTTGACTTAATATCCATGNCGTGTCTGTCAGTTTCATAAAATTATTTCATGGAAATAATCACGGTTACTACCATTATTTTGACTTAATATCCATGGCGCTGTAGCATACTTGGGATTTAAATGATGAATAGAGAGACCCGGAAATTTCGCGAATTCATTTGAGGACAATGTAGACTTCAAACACCTGTANGATTTAAATGATGAATAGAGAGACCCGGAAATTTCGCGAATTCATTTGAGGACAATGTAGACTTGAAACACCTGTAGGTACATTTTACTTTATTTTTAGTTGGATCGTAGTTTGTTAGCCACGCCCTGGGCGCATTTGAGCCAATAACTAATCAGCAAGAAATACAAAACCGAATCCCGTGCTACCTGGTCTGGGGTGGAACTGTAGCATCAGCCAATGAAAAACTTTCTGAAACTCGAGTACACAACGGATTGTGGAGTCTAGCTTGTTGTCATATGGATCTGCGAAATTTCCGCGTCTCTAATGATGGATTATCAACCTCCGTGTCAAGCAACTTTACACACCATCCAGACACTCTGTGTTCAATCTCCAGTAGTTGAAATCAACTAGTGTTTCAGGTCCAACTACGAAGATATTTATCGTCCTTAGGATTCAGTTTAGACTACAAGTCGTACACATGTTTTCGTCTTTTATATTTGGTCATTAACCTGCGGCTGAAGTTTGTCGGTCTTATTCAGAAACATCGTGTACAGTATCACGACGTTTAGTTTAGATTATGTTTCCGTTGTCACCGTCACATTAATTTATTTTAAAAAGTGGTATGGGAGGTAAGACATTATTATTTGTACCACGCCAGGTCAATTAAATAATTTCTAAGTTATTTCAGTTGTTCAGTAGTTTATCAAGACTTATTTAGAAACTACAACCATACCTCTGTANTAAATAATTTCTAAGTTATTTCAGTTGTTCAGTAGTTTATCAAGACTTATTTAGAAACTACAACCATACCTCTGTAGAAATATGTATTACTCTGTAGAACAACCATACTTTCGGAACCTTTGTCGAGTATTTATGACGAAATTAGTGCAGCATCTTGATTCAATTATTAATAGTCTTGCCGTTACACTATTACCAGATAACGTGTGGATAAAGTCTGGTGACATTTACAAGCACATGTAAAATGTAAATTTGCTGTCGTAATAAATAATAAGTCACGTCATAGAAGAGAAAGTTATGGCACATAAATGAAAAATTCAACATTGCAGATGAAGCCGAGCCGTAAGGACATACAATTCCAAAATTTACTTCCTATGTTTTGAGTGTATTTTAAAATCATTCATTACATGAAATAATAGACTGATAAAAGTAGAAAAAATATAGAATATTAATGTACAAAAATGTAATATTAAATTAATGATAATTTCTAATTTATTTATTTTCCCGTAAAAATTTCAAAATAGTTTGGCGGTATTTATTCATATTAATTGTGATGTAACTAGAATAAGATTATCAAATGACATAAAAAATTTTTAGGTGGCTCGACGATACATTTAAATTTTGCAATAGAACTTAAATTCGACATAACTAGAAGTTAAACTCTAATCACAGGTAAACTAAATGCCAGACTTACAAGGAATTGAATTTCCAACGTTTCTGAGACTTCCAAGGATAATTTCAGCTGAAATAAAACTTTGTGCAAGTAGTATAACTTTTTGAAATTTGTTTGGCACAAAATTTAAGGCTAGGGCAAACATATTTATAATAAAAAAAAGTTGGTTTTAATTTTATTTGGAATTTCTATAATACTTTATTGAACCTTGAAATAACTTAAAAACACAGAAAAAAATTATAAGCACTTGAAAATCTTTAAGGANGCAAGTAGTATAACTTTTTGAAATTTGTTTGGCACAAAATTTAAGGCTAGGGCAAACATATTTATAATAAAAAAAAAGTTGGTTTTAATTTTATTTGGAATTTTTATAATACTTTATTGAACCTTGAAATAACTTAAAAACACAGAAAAAAATTATAAGCACTTGAAAAGCTTTAAGGANTTATAATACTTTATTGAACCTTGAAATAACTTAAAAACACAGAAAAAAATTATAAGCACTTGAAAAGCTTTAAGGAAGAGATTATCTTGGAAGTCCGATTTGCGAAGAGCTCAATTAAATCGAGAACCATCCACAGCTGAAGCGGAACTCAGACGTCGTTCCACGACTCCAGTGCAACTCGCCTTCCCCTCTTCCTGCAGCGGCTGCAGTCCATTCGGATCACCCGCCATATTCCCCTCACGTCTTCAATATCCAGCCCTCGCTGAGGCTCAACCCCACCTTGCTTGTCGCCATATTGTTTTGACAGCCTTCTCCGCTCCCTTCTCACATATATCTTCCGTGATACGTCTCGCTGGGAGAGGACTGGCGTGGAGAATGGTCCTCCCGAGAAGGGGTGAGGTGGGGAATTGTAGCGGGGTGGGTTTTCTCGCCTGCGGCTGGATGGAGGGGGAAGAAATAAAATAAATACACAATATAACGCAATCCGCGGAGAGTCGTCATAAGTCGCGGCAGGGAGGAAGAGGACATGAAGATAGCCGGGGACAGAGAGAACCCTCGCACACATGCTGAGGTGGTTCTGTGCAGCTGTCAGTCTGAAGGTTCTGTCACAATGGAGCTGATGTGTCTCTCTGATCTGACCGTGATGTCGCCGACACAGCATCTGATTGGTTCGCGTGACCTATGCCGTCAGGTGCTGGTGACGCAGACGTGAGGTGAGGTGCCGACCGGCTGGAGATGGCTAATTTTCATCTTTCGAGGTCAGACAGGACGGGCTGCACCAACAGCATCTGACGTCATCATAGCCGAGACCAATGAGATGCTTTGTTTATACACAGAAGCGAGAAAGCGTACGAAAAGTTACGGTTCGTACAGAAGCTATTTAACAACTAATAGATTCGTTTAGNATACACAGAAGCGAGAAAGCGTACGAAAAGTTACGGTTCGTACAGAAGCTATTTAACAACTAATAGATTCGTTTAGATTCGATATGAAGAGCTAGACTGTTTGCTAAATAATATAATGTAGCAAAGGTAATCTTAACAGAATAAAAATAACAATCAGTGTAATATCCGGTGAATAAATGTCAAAACAGACAGTAAATTTTAACATATAAATGTAAACAAAAACGGTGACATGTTTTTTACAACTGCATAAATCAGACAATCACAATTATAGCACACAAGGCTCGTCGTGATCTGTAATCTGCATGGACTGACAGCACGGTCAAACCCTTCGGACAGACCCATTCGCACAATTGTGGCAGAGCCTTAACCATCTCTCCTCCTTTACTGTCCATCCTGGTAACGGCACCCACTGTATGCAGCAAGGCAGCACTGGAGACGAGTGAAGCTTACAGCTCTCGGGTTTAACTCGCAGGCCATGCACTAAGAGAATGAGCAGAGAAATACAACAGAACTGCCGCCCTTTGCAGTTAATTCAGCTTGTGTAAAGGATAAAATAAAGTTACGCAATTGCAGAAATTTAGATAATTTACTGAAGCATATACAATTTAGCTGAATTTGTCCCGGTGCTAACTATAAACATAAACGGGCCCATTATAAAAATACTTAGTCTCAAAATTACGTCAAAAACATTACAAACCCGTAATAATAACAAAAATTTAATTATGAATACCATTAATAGCCATGCTTTGTACATATTCAAAATATTCAAACCATTATACTCACACGGCGCTGATTTGGCCACATATCTCTACTCTCTCGGTATGAAATACTTTATTGGCGCGATACATTTCCAGGTGCTTTTTAACAATTTCGTGACAATTTGCTACACGAAGTATCAGTTTAGCTGACATTTCACGAATCGATAAACAAGTTTCTTCTTTCAACAGTGTCTCTGCTTTCAAAATGCCCTCGTCGTTCACAGATGTTACAACGCGTCCATCTTCTCGACTGATCCTGCACACTGCTTTCGCCTTTTTTCAAATGATTGTTGGATTTTACTGTACGTTTCCTGGTGACTTTTGCATAAATTGACACATAATTCAATACCGATACTCTGGTTTTTAAAGGCATTTCCTTTTCATTGGCAATTATAATACCCTAATACATACTGCAGTTCAGCATTTATATCGAGCAAGGGATAAAAACGAGCACTGAGTGTTGGCTTTACTCATATTATAAGGAAAACACGCCATGGTCAATTTTCAGGGTAGACACTTCCAAAGAACGGGGGGCAGTGTTGCCAGTTTGCAATCTTTCGCAACAGTTGTCGCGTGCGTGTGTGTGCGTGTGTATAAATACAGGTTGTTCGGAAACTAGGTGACCAAACTCCAGACATGGTTTTTTTTTTTTGGACCACTAGTAACACAAAATCCCTGTAGTACACTTATATCTAGTAACAAATAATTGTGTTCAAAGTCACGGCGCACAACACCTGTAGAACAATAACGCGCCGCCATATGTCGTTGACGCGCGACGCCAAACCATTACATCGGCTCTCAAGACTCTCAATGTTAAGAGCCACCCAAATCTCTTCACTCACTCACTAAACCATTACATACGCATCGCAAGTGGGAATCGAGCCGGAGGATGCCTCTGGTCGACCCTTTTTCTCGGGGATCTCCCGTTTCCCTCGCCCTTTCATTCCGGCGCTGCTCCACACTCACCACACTCACCACACTCACCTCACTCACCTCACTCACAACATACGCAGCATCGCATGCCTACTTCCTATGCAACTTATCCAACCCGCATGATCTCGCCGCCTTGTTCAGCGTTGGACACAGCAACTTTGAACACAATTATTTCATGTAAAACGACGTTACCCGATGTAAGTGTATAAGGTTTTTGTGTTATCATTGGTCCAAAGAAACTATGTCTTGAGCAAGGGCACTGAGGTATATATTAAGGGCACTGAGGTGTTTATATATATATATATTTATATATGTATGTATATATAATACAGCGCAGGTCCAACGCGAAGCGAACCTCTGTAGCACCAGCACGAACAGTCTGGACGTGTATGTGTGTCTATATGTATGTATATATGTATATACATACATATATAAATAGAATGNATACACAGAAGCGAGAAAGCGTACGAAAAGTTACGGTTCGTACAGAAGCTATTTAACAACTAATAGATTCGTTTAGTAAGAACTGGTATACAAGTAACATATTTACATTGCTAACAAGTATATAGGTTTCCATCGACCGGCACATTAANCCGTGTTGGGAGGCGAGTGCGCTACCAACACGACCACCTTTTTTTTTTTTTTGCCAGTGCGCGTTATAAGCTGTTCCACGAAAATTTGCTATTTGTGTAACCAACCTCTGAAAAAATTACCGTGCTCTTAAGTCGCACATCTTAACGTACACATTTAATGTCATGCCTCAATGAAGTTGGCCGCGAGATTTTAAAAAGAAGTCCAGTGTTAACATTGTATCGAAATTACTTTTTTGGAAAAAATAGTAAAGAAAAAAATTTATTTTTTTGTTTTATGCACATAATAGTAAGAACTGGTATACAAGTAACATATTTACATTGCTAACAAGTATATAGGTTTCCATCGACCGGCACATTAACGAAGTGATCCGGTTTTGGCTAATTAATTTTACATAAGGCGAAAGAAAAGATAAAAATTCGTCATAAAAGTATATCCTAAGCAGGACTTAAGTTCTCAATAAACCAAGAACAGCTTACTGTACATTAAAAAAAAAAAATTTATAAGTTTACAATTCGGCTTGTTTTTCATTCCGACATTCTTTCATAAGGTTCCAAGAATATTGTTTTGAATGGGCGAATGGGTCGTTTAATCAACTGTCTTATGAAAACGGACCTGCGCGCACTGCAGAGGCTAAGGAATCCCGTGAGGCACAACCAACCAGCGGCCAATTTAAGGGAGCGAATCAACTTCCCTCACAAAGTATTTATTTCAATGGACGTGGTACTCACGTAGCTACGCGGGATGGTAGGGGGTTGGGAATATCACTTGATTCTCGGCGGTTGTCTCTATCCGGGATGAATCTTGAGCAGGGAGTGAAATCTCCCGCGCCATTTCGTTTCCCCAACGAGTGTCGGAACTAACGGGTATTCTTGAAACTTCTGGCGGGCGGAGAAGAGACGCTAAGAATAGAAAAATATTCTCTGTCTCTTTCTCGACCACCCTCTCCGCCCCTTCCCGTGTCATTTTACCATTCTCGCTGGTAGGTGATGCTTCCTGTTTATTTTATACATTGCCACATGCCTGAATATATATTATAATAATCTAAAAGGAAAACTGTATAGCCTACTTGTAAAGATAATGTCACTAGAAATATTTTAGTGCAACCACAAGCTAGATTTGTTCTTTTATTGCCACAAACGTGCTTATTTTTTCCTTGCGAATTGTACATAATCAACGTTAGCACTTCTGGATCTCCGCAGCCATAGAACAATTTTTGAGGATCCTTAACTCGTGTAGTGCGGTCATAATACTTGAAAATCTCAGTAGTAATATCACAGATAATTTGTAAAAGATTTGTCTGGACTTAAGATACTTTCAGAAATTTAATAAGTTTCCGTACTAACGCGATATTTATCTCTGCACGAATAAGGGTTCTGAAATTTTCTGAAGATTCCCGTTCACCAAAATTATTTTGCCCATTCGCAAAATTTATATCTTTATAAAGATATTGTAACTGCATTAATATAACACGCATTTTTTTTTCTGTAACATTACATCCAACAACTCGGATAGCAGCCCTGCTCAACGCTCAAGGCAAAACTTTAATGACCAAAAAAAAAATTTGGTTTATGTTGCTTGCGTCATTCCGTACCGTGCACAACATAATTGTAGGTAGTTTGTGGTGGAATCTTGTTGCGTCATGCGGAAGCAATATTATTATGTGACATTTTACTCTGTATGTAATTATTGCTGTATAGCGGATGGGCTTCAAAATAACTGTGGAGATATGCCCCTGCCGTAAGGCTTTTGCCTGGTTTAAAAGCAGTGAGAATTTGGTATAGGGAAATACATGTTAAAGAAATTCGGTTTTTCGAAGACAATTTTGAAGCTATAAACTTGAAACAAAAACCTAAGTGTGTGAAATGGTACTCTCGAGATCTGTATCGTGGCAAATAAAATAATTTGTTTTTCAGTAATTTTTTATTTAATTATTAAATATTCTGTTATTTCTAGGAAACAGGATATACATTGGTGTTACAAAAGACATCGATAGTAAAAAAGCGCGTATTCTTACGCTCAAAAAATTAATGTGTGGTATTTAAATATCTTTTACAGGAACACCAAAAAACTGCGTTTATTTAATATGTATTCCCTTATGTCAAATTCTTGCTGCTTTTAAGACGAAAAACACAGCCTTAAGGCCCCCGTCTACCTGGAACTTTTTCCCACGTTTAGGCCGAGAAGCGCGGGAGCGATAAGGGCCACACTGCCACGCACATCAAGTACGCCATCGCCGCTAAGCGCAAGGCTCTGAACTGGCGTGCAGTTTTCTCGTCGCACTGCGTGTATCTATGGGACTTTCAGCGGTGACCATATTATTTTGTAAGTGGGAAGTCTTTAGGAAGGTTCAGTGCAGGCCCCTATAGTAGTTTTGTATGTATATGATGCGTGCATTTTGAGCTACAGCGCCTTGGAAAGGCCCTTTTTAGAGATTTGGAGTACTCTGAATTGATGTTTCTAACGTACGTGCTATTTTTAAAGCACTCAACAACCCTCGTCTGAAGTGTGTGTTCTTTTCGTAGATCAGCACGTTGGACACACGCTTAATAGTTTCTTTGAAAAACGTGTATTTGGAACACTNGAGATTTGGAGTACTCTGAATTGATGTTTCTAACGTACGTGCTATTTTTAAAGCACTCAACAACCCTCGTCTGAAGTCTGTGTTCTTTTCGTAGATCAGCACGTTGGACACACGCTTAATAGTTTCTTTGAAAAACGTGTATTTGGAACACTGCAACGCAGTTCAAGTGCCAGGTAGACGGGCGCCTTAAGGGGCAAGGGCATTTATGGAATAAGTCTGGAAATTAAGTTATGGAGAACGTGCAGTAAGTCTGTGGCGGAGGGAAACTGTCAAAGCTGGCTTTATGTCGCTTGCGGTCTTAACAATGATGCCTAAGAAATTCAGCCGCCTGGCATCACGTTTTCGCTATTCGCATTTGCCGCCACCAATCTATAGGAACTGAATTTCAGTACAATTTTCCCATTTTATTGTAGTGTTATATCTGGCCCTTCACACATCACATAACAACGTGAAATTGTTTAAACAACTGGTGCTTCGTACGTATGCGAGAACACTCAAAAGCCATCTCAAGGGAGTCGTTACGAAGTCATGACGATGACGTGATTGCATCTGGTTCCCTGCCAGGTACCTTTACAAATGTTGTTTGTTTCCTCGACAACCGTTTGCCCGAGACAGTTACGCCATGGCAACGTTTTCCCCTCTACATTACTGTACACATGACTACGACATCATTAAAAACCATAAACACACACGGGTTACACATATTTTTTGGACAATAACATGGCACCTCCTCTTTTTCCAATGTACGGGGATGATATTACACGACAATCTTTCGCAGATTTCAGGTCTCGATTCAAGACAACAGTTTTCACGGAATTGTTCTTTCATCTCAAGAAGGTTTTATTATTTTGAATGAAAACCATTTTAAATATCGATTTTCAAGGGAACTTACCCCCCTTACGAATTACCTTAGGACATTGGTCGTATAAGGTTTTCTATCTCATTTTGCGTAAGGAATCGCCTCACAGCGTTTGTATATGTAGTTCAGGATCACATTGCATGCAGGAACATAACAGTTTTTTTTTCTTTCAAAGATTGTTTTCGAGAGTGCTCACTTTACATATGAACAGCCTATACCAACCCTTTCGGCCGCATAAGCACTGTAACGAACATATATTTTGTTCAGGACTAATAGTATCGTTATAACGCTTTGTCATGTATCGGGGCCAGTAAAAAGTGTGTTTACAATTCGTGTTACAGGCAAAAGCTGAATGTGAAACTTCGTAGTACAGTCTTAACAATTAATGATACCTACCTCCCACACAATATAGAGTGAGTGGAGAGATTTGGATGGCTCTTAACAGAGAGGTCTTGAGAGCCGATGAGGGCGATTGAGGTGGATATGGAGCATCGCCGGAAAGAAAGGGTGGGGGAAACGGGAGATCCCCGAGAAAACCCGCCAACCAGCGGCATCGTCCGGCAAGATTCCCATATGCGAAAATACGGGAGTGACCCAGCCGGGAATTGAACCCGGTTCACCTTGGTGGGAGGCGAACAGGCTAACTGCTCATTCACCACGGCCCCGTCCCACAGAATAGATATTGTCCTCATTGAACGATGTTTTTTGCATTACCCGGTGCAGATTGTTTTAGGTCTTTTCCCGTGGAACTTCCAGTATACTATAGTCCATTCATGGTTACTTCCAACTTTTCTGAAGCTGTGCTTAAGTTCTACTTCAAGGAGATTCCTCCGCCTAATGCATAAAAAGATTAACCAAGTATAGATAATTACACCAAAGGGAGAATGCACCGCATTTGTGCGCACTCAGTTTAATAATATTTTGCATAAGAACTCTTTCTTATTAAGCATTCCCAATACTCGTATTTTCTATGTGGTTTTATTCAAATTTACAAAAAATTCAATATTATAATATATAGATAAAATGAAAGTAGAAGTTTAATTCTATAAGCTGAAAAATTGTACATTTAAAACACATTATTTTAGAAAACATACAAAATTGTTTTTCTATAGTTTTGCTTGTTAAAATACGTCAGTTATTTGCAGTGTCACAAAAACATCTTTCGCAACAAGTCTTCAAAGAATTCCTTGCAAAAATACAAAAAAAAAAAATTGACAGTGTAGGAATGAAAGTGTAAGGATGATGCCCACTCATCAATAAGCAAAAAAACTGGGGAAATGTACAAGGAAATAAAATATAGATGTCATTCAAAACATGAACCATTAACCTCTGGCAAATGAACCATCACCTTTGGCACTCTAGGACTTTCCGATGGAGCGATTCTTTAAGGAAAGGTGTCAAACACACTGTTTCCATTTGGCAGATATATGGAATGGAACACTGTAAAGTTTTATATTCGAGTCCATGTTGGGTAGCGTAGCGTAATGAGTAGTGTTTAGGGAGATGTTTACTCCTGAAAATAATATCGCTGATAGCATTGCCTCTTCGTTTTGGAGGTTCATTGGTGAAATTGGAAAGGAAGCCTTCGAAGTAAACTGGATTTGACGGTTCTCTCGCCTCCTATGACGCTGTAGGAAGTAAGTATTTGTTTACAGTGATTGTTCCAATCACTGTTTTCCCCTTTATTTACTGCTTCGGGCAATCTGTATATTTACCACAGTACAAAGTCTAACTCTGAAAGCTCCGACAGTCTTATCATAAGGCGATTAAAGGATTACGGTTTCGTTATTGAATTAGTTTACTTAACATAGTGTACGCAAATCTTATACTTGGAAGGGGCAAGAGAAAAAACTATAAACAAGCTTAACTCTTTGTGCAGTAATTGCAAATATCTGAATAAACTATCAAATTATGCTTACGTGTTTTATCATTCCCGTTTTATGCCTCTAAGTTATCATAACTAGAAGACCAGCTTATACGCTGAACTTCCGAAAATGTACACTTCAAAATAGTACACAGTAACTGATATTTAGGATTGCTTTTCTTCATTTCTTACCTGCTTTCCGAAGGAAATATAGACTCATGAAATAAATCTCTTATCCGTGTGTATACGTGTATGTGTGCCTGTGTGTGCCTCTTTATGTGTCAACGCTAAAAATTAGAATCGGTGAACAGAATTTCACCAAACTCGGTGTGTGTGTGTATATATATATATATATATATATATATATATATATATATATATATATATATATAGTACTTATTAATGATGCCCAACTTGTAACATTTTTTACCACGTCGGGTGCTTATTTTCCAAATGGTTGCCATTAAATTTACGGCGGCCATCATATCTCAGTACTCATTTAACCGTTTTAAACCTAATTTGGTATTTTGACAGTGCATAATGAATTCATTAAATCGGATACTGTAATTATTCCGACATTTCGAAAGACACCATTTAATGGAAAAATTTAACTTTTAAGTTAGGTGATGTAAATCTTTACGTTTTGAGTTCATAAGACACTTTTTTTCAAAATAAGCGTAATGATGTATATTTTTCATGTTAATTTGTTGTAGCTACCATATTGTTATACCATTTTCAAACAAACCTGGTATTTCGGAAATATGCATTATAAGTATAAAAAATGCAAATACGTAGACGCTATTATCCCCCACTTTGTGAGAGAGCGTAACATGAAAACATAAAGATTTCATGGCATATCTCTGGGAATAATCAACCAATTCCTACCAAATTTGGCAGACAAGTAGTACTACAGCATACCACATAAACCGGTATGTATTAAATAAGGGGGCACTTATTTTCAAAATAATGTTATAAAAACGAAACCGTGTACCGAATTTCCAATTAACTTTGTATCATCGCCGTATATATCTACACATTCTCTTTTGTCTGCCATTTCGTAAGATAGCGCTACGTGAAAGGAATAAAATTGTTAAGTCGTCGGGAAACATTCAACTGATTCTACCAAAATTTTGCACAGTTAACGCCACAGTAGGTCAGACGTTTCAAATGGCGGCAGTATACATAATTTAGATTTGTTATATTATATATATTTACAATTTTTAAAAATTCAACCAATATTTTCATGCTGACAATATTGATTAGAAGCCTCCAATACACGTATAGAAGCATATTTTGCCGGGCGTTTTGTATGATAGTGCCCGGTAGAGAAATATAACATTTGTACCCTATTTCGGGAACCAATGAACTGATTCCCATAAAATTTTGCACAAAAGTAGAGCTACAGTAGGTTTCAATTATTTAAGTGACTCGGATATTTTTCAAAATGACGTCCCTGTAAATATTTTAGGTTAGTAAACCGTCTCTACCAAAACATTAGACTGATTACAACCGAAGTTGCTGCTCCTAATCCTACCTTAGTGATGCACTTGTTTGTATGCCAGCTCACGGTACGAGTAGTTCTTGGTTCGAGTGCCAGTAAAGGCAGGTGTGTATTTGTGATTGTCTCACTAGTGTTGCATATACTTCTGGTTCCATCTCTAATGACACTTAAGTCAACAAGACATTCATACCTACCTAACCTCTAAGCAGCGGCGTGTGGTGAACTGTCGCAAGGTAAGCTGTTTTTTTGCTGTGTGCTATACCTAATCGTTTGCTAGTTTACACATCGGCCACTTAAACGCAGTAGTGCAGTTCACGTTACAGCGCGTGCGTAATGGGGGCCTCGCCGCTCTCTCGTGAGTGACCGCAATACATTGTTTCTCCCAGCTCCACTGTGGTTACTGGTTCTGCTGCGTGCGCAGAGTGTGTGTAGAGCACTGAGGAAGCACAAGAATACCTTGAAACACCACACCATATGCCACTGCATCTAAGCTTTCAATAACTTCATTAAAATTGTATGTATCTATGTAAAGTAAAATAAAGTAGTCTTAGTTAGTTATACTGGCAACTTCTTGTTATACGTATGTCGGCTTCCAGAAACCCGCAAGCTTCAGTTAACGTGTTAAACGTTAATTTATGTACCACGGTCTCTTAGCTTCAGGCTAACGGAGGGACTCGTNGCAAGCTTCAGTTAACGTGTTAAACGTTAATTTATGTACCACGGTCTCTTAGCTTCAGGCTAACGGAGGGACTCGTTGTGAAAAATAACATAGGCAAAGAGCTTGGAACATAACAGCATAACTTGCACGTGATCAGAAACTTTGTGTGAACTTGATTCTCAATAGAATCTTTTGCAAATGAAATTTCGCGGCGAATCTGTGTTTGACGTCAGTTGGCAGTGTTGGTGAATGATGGTATAATATTCTGTCTTGACATACGCAAAATGGGTTGGACATATTTAGTGTGATATTTTATTGAAAATGGGCAGTTATTTTTAAAGAGTTACAGGCCGTCCATGGTTACTTCCATTTTTTTCTGAGTCCTGCTTAATTTATAATTCCGTGACATTCCTCCTCGTCACATAAATAAAGCCGAACGAAGTATAGAAAATCACACCGAAGACACAGCAGAGCGTATTTGTGCGCTGTCAGTGTAATGTTATCTTGCTTATGAATTATTTATTACCAGGCATTGTAAACACACTTATTTTCTCCCAGTTTTATTCATATTAATTATAAAATAAATATAACTTGACTATAGAATATAAGAAAAATTTTATTTGAACTAGGTAGTACTTTATATCAATAGAAGTATAAAATGATTGTTATACGCGACATTTTTGGAAACAATCAAACACTCCATACATAGGGTGATTTTTCAAAGGGTTGATTCAAAACGTTTGAATAAACCGCGAATAGACTAAACCATGTTTGATTGTATTTAAATTCTAAACTTTCGTGACCGTAAATATGTCGATAGCCTATAAAAATTTCCGCTTGAACACTGCCATCTGTACTTACCTGCCGCCGACAGGGTTCCACAAGCAGNGCAAGCTTCAGTTAACGTGTTAAACGTTAATTTATGTACCACGGTCTCTTAGCTTCAGGCTAACGGAGGGACTCGTGAAAAATAACATAGGCACAGAGATTCGAACATAACAGCATAACTTGCACGTGATCAGAAACTTTGTGTGAATTTTATTCTCAATTGAATACTTATGTATTATCTTTTGCAAATGAAATTTCGCGGCGAATCTGTGTTTGACGTCAGTTGGCAGTGTTGGTGAATGATGGTTTAATATTCTGTCTTGACATACGCAAAATGGATTGGACATATTTAGTGTGATATTTTATTGAAAATGGGCAGTTATTTTTAAAGAGTTACAGGCCGTCCATGGTTACTTCCAACTTTTTCTGGAGTCCTGCTTAATTTATAATTCCGTGATATTCCTCCTCGTCACATAAATAAAGCCGAAAAAAGTATAGGAAAATCACACCGAAGAAACAGCAGAGCGTATTTGTGCGCTGTCAGTGTAATGTTATCTTGCTTATGAATTATTTACTACCAGGCATTGTAAACACACTTATTTTCTCCCAGTTTTATTCATATTAATTATAAAAGAAATATTACTTGACTATAGAATATAAGTAAAATTTTATTTGAACTAGGTAGTACTTTATATCAATGGAAGTATAAAATGATTGTTATACGCGACATTTTTGGAAACTATCAAACACTCCATACATTGGGTGATTTTTCAAAGGATTGATTCAAAACGTTTGAAGAAACCGCGAATAGACTAAACCATGTTTGATTGTCTTTAAATTCTAAACTTTCGTGACCGTAAATATATCGATAGCCTATAAAAATTTCCGCTTGAACACTGCCATCTGTACTTACCTGCCGCCGACAGGGTTCCACAAGCAGAGGAACAGACTATCCCCTGCAGAGCTACCCCTAGTCCAGTGGCTGCTGCCGTTCCTGCAGGTAGAGGGCGAAGCATGAGTAATGAGCGGGCGTGGGTCGGAGGCGGGGCTGGCGGGGGCATAATGAGGGTCGCCTACAATTACTGGCCGGCCAGCGGAGAGGGCGGACTGAATGGAACATCTCTCAGCGTAGGAGCGGGCAGGTCAGGCTTAAACACCGAAGGTCACTACTTCACTTCCTGCCGCCTCGCTGTTGGACACTCCCTCTTTTCATTTGGGAGCCAAATAACAACTTCGGTATTTTTATATGGATGAATATATCTCCAAAAATATATGTATTAAATGCACAGTAAATGTTAATATATGCACAATACATGCATTCGTGCATAAAAACACAAATGCTTATATACATTCACGCTTATATATGCACATGCATATTTTCTTAATAAATTGTTTATTTATGTTTTTCACGCAAGACACTAAAAAATAATTACATGCATGTTTAAATATATTCTCACTACGTTTCTCTACTGATGTAAATTGGCAGATCAATCCCGCTAAGGCCATTAGTCCAGACAATAAAAGACCTAAAAACATCGAATTTCTCGAATAATTAGGGTAAACCTAAATTTTTCTCATTTGATAGACCTATACTAGAAGAGCATTTACCCAAACTCCTCATTCCTACTAATGGAGTACTCCCCCCCCCCCCCCCCCCCCCCCCNGCCTCTATCACAAAAGTTCAAAAACGCAGGCCTTTACGGAATTGCTTATATATCGGCAACCAATTGTCGGATCAAGCAGTTTTTTATTCGAGTTCTTAATACATGATGTATAATACAAGTATTTTGCACTTCTGCGATAAACTTTATACTTTTGCTGTAATTTTAGGAAATATACGAAAAGAATAATAATTTTATTACATAGATATTTTTTGTTTCAGCCTTATATCTTTTTTATAAGTAAATGAACGGTAAAACGTTTCCTCTAGAAGTTGTAGCGTGCATTTCCCTGAAAGCAAAGCTATAAGGACATATTTTATTAGATCAATATTTACGGACGAAATCGGTTTCAACAAGTGTGAAGATCTGGTGGTTCGCGGCGCGCCTTTCACTGTGCCGCGTGCAGCGATGTGTTCTTTTTGAAGACATTATTCCACACGTAGCCGCCAAAACTACTGTAATTGGCGGGGACGCGCTGTGCAACAGCTAACACACGCTGTCAGAAACACCACGAAACACAGCGCAAACTATCTACCGTGTATTTCGTGAACTACTGCATAAGGCAACTGCTGCGATTTATGTATTCAGACGTGAACTAAAAGCTTCAGCGAACACTTCACAACGAACGGCGCAAAGTATGGGAACACTCGTTCAAAACAAGACAGAAGCAGCGATAGTATCGTATACGGGCACCGTTCGGGACAAGAAAAACTGTTGCCAGTAACGTATACTGGCATCGTGTTGAATGTGTTGATTATAAAAAGATGAGTGCTGAATTCAAAAACAGCAGAGTTGTAAACGCGATAGCCAAACTTGTGATGCGTTTCAGGAGGCCACCGACACCCCTCCAGCTGTTATGCCTCCTCCCTATCTCAGAGGGTCCGTGCCATGAAACCATAAACAAACAAAACCTTTTAGTGGAGGTGACAGACAAGATAAGTGGCTCTGTATCGTGTTTTTAAAACAGTGTAATCGTGTCCTGTGTCAACAATTGACTTTAAAATGTGTCTTAAGGATATAGAGTAGTAAGTAGCACAACGCATTCATCATGTCGTAGCATTTATAATTGCATTAGGTTTATTATATTGGGTACATAAGCAAATCAAAATACTAATTATTATGACATACTGTAGCAATTAAAAATACGTTTACTGAATTCTATAAATTTTTTAATGGATAACTTAAATTTATTGTGTATTATTTGTGGCAAGAGTCTGGAAGGGGATATTATATTAATCGATAAGGGATTGAAAACTGTTATTGCATCTAGTCTACAGCTAAACGATGGACTCCGTGAGAAGTTGGATGGGGAAACAAATGTTACAGTTCATATGTTGTGTAGGTCTAATTATTCCCGCCTCTCGAGTATTAAGGCTGCTCTAAAGCAGCTGGAACATTTTAAAAATTCTCTTTCTTCAACGTCNATTATTCCCGCCTCTCGAGTATTAAGGCTGCTCTAAAGCAGCTGGAACATTTTAAAAATTCTCTTTCTTCAACGTCTTCGCCTGTTTTACAAAGCATTTATATAGAAAAAAAATGACAGTTGACGTTCTGACACCGTGAGGTGAACATCGATTTGGAAGCGCTCTCTCGTCACACCACCTCGTCATTAGCACACGAAAGCATGCATTTATTATATATCATGCTTCCAGTAGTGAATAACGAGCTTCGCTGCAGTTAATTATTGTTTTCTCACGATAACAGCTGCTTCATTCGCCGTACGTTGAAGACTATGTACTGTTCAACAGAAAATAATAAAACATAAATTTGTTTTCATGATGTTGCTATTCTTGACAAGACTAATTACCACTTACGAAAAAAATGGCTGGTTGAAACACGGATATTTTTAGCCGCAATATGAGTATAACAAATGATTAAACAGATGAGACTCGGATTTGATCATCTTTTAGAGAAATTACTTATAGATTCGTTCCAACCAATCTTTTAACGCGGCGTCGGAAATTTGTTCACCGCCGTAAAGGACACGTCGAACGGGTATTCCTTTTTTATAAATCCATGTTCCAGTCGTTGTTTTAAACTTTTCCGTGCAGCTAACAGATATTCCAGGCGTTTAAAACCTTAAACCTGGAGCTTTAGTTACTTTTTTTTTTTTTTGGGAGGATGAGAGAAGTGCTTAAGGTAGCCATGCATGCGCAGAGTGTCCGGACACGAGACAGTAGTAACGATATATTCCGAAGTGACAGCTCGTGGATAAATCGGGGACAGGACCACCCCCTCTTGTTAAATCCCAGTGAATTGGAATTCTTTTGGAAATCTTTTTCTCCGAGTAGGGCCTAAAGTTACTACAGTTAACTCGTGTAATGCCCCTGGAATAAAAAGAAGGCCATTCTGCCTTCGACTGCAATGTCTAACTTTTTAAGCACTTCCCTCCCCTATCCCCCTCGGTTTATCACCTTACTTTCCGACCAAGTTTCAGTGTCATTTATACGGGATGAGAAAGAGTGTTTGAGAAAGGGGGGGGGGTGGGACACTTCTATCCGGAGCCACCCCCAACCCTCTCACTCTAACCTCCTCCCTCACCCCTCCCACGACACCCGGCCACGAGCGCTTCTTGGCACTTTATACAGCTGAGGTTACTTCTGGAATCCACTTACTCACCGGATTCCATCCCCGGGCACCTCGCCAGTTTCCGAACTGACGCTCAAGTTAATCCCGCCCTCCGACCGGCGTATTTACTGGTGACTGTGGCTAGCTCCATCCCCCTTCACCAGTCCACCAAGACACTACACACCGTGCAAGACCTCCCCCGGTCAAGAAAATCACACCAAAGGGACAGCGCCCCGAATTCGTGCGCCCACAGTGTTATAATATTTTGTATAAGAACTGTTTTTACTAGGCATCACCAACACACATATTCTCCACCTATTTTTATTCATATTAATTATAAACCAAATATTAAAATTTATAAATAAAATAAAAGTTAAAGTTCAATTTAATAAAACTAAGATTTTTATGTTACCTGAAGTATAAACGCTTCTGTTAAATGACATATTTAGGAATCAGCCAAGCACTTCATACATGGCTGGGGTGATTTTTCAAAGGTTTGATTCAAACAGTGTGAAGACAATGCAAATAAACTATACACAGGGTTTTTTTTTAGGAAATGCTGAACCTCAATTTTTGAAGTGAGCGCTGCACAAAAACAAAAACATATTTTTTACCATTTTAAAAGACATTTTAATATCAAGTGCACACTCAAAGGAAACTTATAGCCACCCTTTATTTCACTATTAATTGACTAATTTTAGTAAAATTTTCAAAAACCTTTTATTTCTATATTTTAACTTTCTTTTTGGGAAGGGTTGCAGCCCCTTTAGCTCCTTCCTTTGCGTACGCCCCTTCTCCGAGAAACAGTGGCGAATTGCAGACGGTACTTGTGAGATATGGTCTATTCACAGTTTCGTCACGCTATTTGAATCATCAAACCTTTGAAAAATCACCCCATATAAGATGTTGATGGTTTTTTCCTAAATATGTCGTGTATCACATGCGTTTTATACTTGTTTTAATAAAAAAATGCCTTATTTATTTAATTAAACTTTTACTTGTACTCTATTAATATAATATAATATTTTATTTATAGTACATATGAATCAATACAGTGAGAATAGCGATGTGTTGGTAATGCCCAGGAAGAAATAGTTCGTATGCAAATTATTTTTTTAACTGAGTGCCCACGAATGCGATGCGTTGCCCCTCTGGTGTAATTTCACAGACTTGATTAAGTTTTTTTCGCATTATGCGGAGGAATATCCTGACAGTATAACTTAAGCAGGGCTTCAGAAAAGTTGGAAGTAACCGTGATTGGATTATATGCTGTGCTTTGCTGCTTGTTTAACCTGGGTGTTCTACCTGGTTCATGCAAAAGCCACTAAGATACCATCATAAACCAGAGCAGCAACAGCTAGTAAACAAGTGACTATGTTTTCCGTCTTGTTTTCGTTACTTTGCATGTGAAGTTTAAGAACCTCGATTGTTCATATCTCCAGTGCAGAAGACATTGAGGAACAAACATGGAATATTAAAATTTTTCGTAAGTGATTTGAAAACTTACAGAAAGCACGTAATTACATAAATTTACAATGTGTAATAACTGTAAGCACTGCTGTGTAAAATCAGATATGACTTGTGGAGTGTTTGCAGCAGGCAAAACCACTACCTACAATTTGAAGGAAGACTTACCCTATATCTTGTGTTGAGTACACACGTCTTGCAAACAAATTTATATAGTTGCTGGATGACATTGTTATCAACTTTTAATTTATGACCCCTGAAAACCGTGTTGCTTTTTACGACTTGAAAATAAGTAACCACGATGTTATTGTTATACAAAAAAATTGGGCATTTTATTCAATTACACCTCTCTTCTACGAAATACTTACAAATATTCTAGGATTCATATTGTTACGTCAAGCCCTTAACCGTATATTCGCATAGATACTGTTATATCATTTAAATTAAACACTAATTAGCTTTTCCTAATTTATGTGAACAATAAGTAAATTAAAACATGATCATGTCATTAAATTACACGAAAAAAAAGGAACAGACAAACAGGTACGCTATGTATGCTCGAAATCACAGAAATGTTAAATAACATATCTTAAAGAGTGAATCATAACCGTCCGAATTGTGGGATGATCCACCCAAAAACCGGAAGCAGGCAGTACTATCACTGAAAACCTAATAATAGAGAAAATAAACATTCACGTAGATCGCAAACAACGTCAGCATGTGCAAGCAAAACGGTATAACTTTATATATGCTGTTCATGGTAATGTGAGCACTTTTGAGGCCCCAATTACTATTTTTTTTTTTTTTCTATTTTCATAATTTTATCACTTTTTAAAATAAATATTGCCATGTAAGTAGTAAACACAGTATGTATATTCCACCGCACTCGGAAGTTAACGTCTAAGGTTACAATAAAATAAATTTCAATGAGAGGGCTTTCGAAAGTGCTCACTTTACAGCGAACAGGCTATAGAAATATGTCGATGTGTGGTTCTCCATTTCGCGCTTGGAGATTAACTTTCCAGACGGCAGCCCAGGTAATGGGAATATTTTGCAGCATGCAATAGCCAATCAGAAACAAGACCCTTTCACAGAGCGTGTTCAGCAAATAACTGGCCGCGTAAACTTGCATCAAACAAGCCGCTTCGGTAATTTGCTTCAGCGTATTAGATCATTCTACGTTTTTAAATCAGTTTTAGTGTCTTCACAGATATGTTTTAGAATAAACACATCGAATAAAAATTACTTCAATTTATTCGAAAAATGTAACATTTTATGTATACCAGGTAACTATATATATATNGCAATCAGGTTTGGGTAGTGTAAAATGTTAACTTAATTTTGCAAAAAAAATTCAAAAAATGTGAAGAGGAGAAACACATTATCACACATACCTACACATATTTCTATAAATTTACAATAAAATGATTACATAAAATTTTTGTACTATAACACAGATTTTATTTAACAAATTCCAATCAAAATAAGTTTTAAAACATCGCAACGGTTCCCAACAACTACTTTGGTCATGTAAAAAATTCGCATAATACTTAATTTTTGTAAATTATATGCTTACATATTTACGCATTTAACAAAATGAAACATTTTATGTAATGCTAATAATACCTCGTCAGTACATGGAATTTTCCTCCTGCTTAACCGATTAAGAAATGATTTTTACGAGTCTAGGTGACATCATTTCAATTACTTGAGTGTGTAAGTAGCCTTTTAATTTATGCAAGTAGCGTCTAATTATAATTTGTTTATATGTTTTTAATTTTAAAAAAATTTTGGTTTCAGTGCTTATTTATACAGCAGTTGATTTAAGAAAACACGTACTCCATAAGTTTTCTCTCTTGTTACAGCAGTGTTGCCAACAATAACTCTTGGTACAGTTAATTGGAACTCGTCGATTTTAACGACCCAATAATTTTCCTAATCGTCTAGCATAATTACCAAACGTTAACTGCTGCATAATGCAAATGTTGGGCTAGAAATTGTTAACAACTGGCATAAATTGTCATGGTTATTTGTCTGAAGTTTTGTCGCCGTGCACTCCACCCCCCCCTTCTCATAAATTAGCGGTGAAGTAGAATTATGGTCACAGCTTCGCGGGCTATAACGCATCACAATAAAGCTATAAATATTGAAATGGCCATTCTGCGAAGCGCACTATCGATAAGGCCGACCCGAGTGATGGTAAGTAAATATGTCACGTATTGTTTGTTATTGGCTGATAAACGTTGGAATAAAACTCTGCAATTGAAATTGGGGCAATGAGCTTCGCGTGTGGTGAAAATATACCTCTGCGGAATAATAAATGTGGTTATTTGCATGTTCCGCGCGAAACGAAATATTTTCGTAGCTGAAAAAAATTTTGCTTTTAATATGGCAAATAATACGTGGAGGGAATATAGTCACAATGACCCCAACTTACAAACGCGGAAACATCAATATAGCATGCAGTTATTCGTTATGTACCTACCTACATCAAGTCCAGCAATAAACCACAAGTTAAACCGCCAAAGCAGAAATTTGGAGCGTAAATACACACTGTTAGAAAATGTCATATTTGGACATTTGTGAAACTGTATAAAGACTAACAAGGCCAATAAAAGCGGATTTTTATATTTAATTTATACTTCTCTTGTACCAAAATTTTGTGGTTTATCATTTGCTTCTTTAAGTTAGTAATCAGGAAATCAATTAGATATAAACGCAGATCTCCAGTTTTAGTAGTATANTTAGTAATCAGGAAATAAATTAGATATAAACGCAGATCTCCAGTTGTAGTAGTATCATATTTTCATTTGCTTTGTCAATTAAATATTAGGTTAATTTTTTTTATATTCATTATTATTCTTAGTATCTATAACCGAAAAACTGAAACTCAGTTGACCTAAATGGGGCGTATTAAGGTGTGCCGCAGATGCGTATATGAAGGAACACAGTGACGTCAAAAATGTTTTCTAAGATATTTCTGCGGCTAAATTTGCTAAATCATTAAACCCTCGCACATGAGATCAAAATATGTAATAACTTACTAAATATTAATTATGCGTACTAATCATGATTTTAACAGCCGTTTGTATATTATAGTGTAGATTATAGAAATGAGTAAACCTTATTTTACTTTCCTTATAGAATATAAGCGGGGACTTTCATAAGTAATTTTAATAAAGAACACTTCCAGTGTTTGTTTTGATTTCACAGAACTGTAGTCATCGTCCGGAGCCAGCGCTGTAGTCTCCAAATGAGACGTACCATTTCAGTGATATTCAATTTTTCTGTGGCTTAGAGAACATCGCTTATATTCTGCATGAAAATAGTTTTTTTATTTTCTTTAATTCTGGACTCGTTATATGTCCGTATATTACTAAAACNAGTGTAGATTATAGAAATGAGTAAACCTTATTTTACTTTCCTTATAGAATATAAGCGGGGACTTTCATAAGTAATTTAAATAAAGAACACTTCCAGTGTTTGTTTTGATTTCACAGGACTGTAGTCATCGTCCGGAGCCAGCGCTGTAGTCTCCAAATGAGACGTACCATTTGAGTGATATTCAATTTTTCTGTGGCTTAGAGAACATCGCTTATATTCTGCATGAAAATAGTTTTTTTATTTTCTTTAATTCTGGACTCGTTATATGTCCGTATATTACTAAAACAGCTTAGTTTTTCACTAAACTAAATGTTAATCATATATGAGCATTAAAATAAATGCCAATTTCCTTCAGTTTTGGATCGCCTGCAAAGCTGTTCCTTTTTAAACATACAAATCATTGGTAAACACAATCTCTCATTCCGGAATACCAATTGTTACATTGGATATTAACGCAGGCTGGAATAAATTAATTGGGGAAATGCATAAAGATAGTTTTAATACATGTTTAGGATTACCTAGTTGAAAACCAACTTTGAAATGATAATTACGTGACCACTGGAAATTTTATAATTTCTTCTACAAATTGGAGATGAAACGGAAAATAAATGTTTTCACATCGTTATTCACTTGTGTGTGTTCTATAAATTTAGAAAATGTGTAGTTACTTTTATTGTTTAGTAAGNACTGGAAATTTTATAATTTCTTCTACAAATTGGAGATGAAACGGAAAATAAATGTTTTCACATCGTTATTCACTTGTTTGTGTTCTATAAATTTAGAAAATGTGTAGTTACTTTTATTGTTTAGTAAGTAAATGTACTGAATTTTTAATGGGATAGATACAGTTCAGAGATAATTTACATGCTATTAACAGCTGCAGCTATTTAATTCTCTAACATTGTTGTAAATTTGAATCGAATTATTAGAACTGATTCCTTTCGTTGCATTAAAATTAGTAGATTTCCTCTAATGACAGTTTAAAATAAATATATATACACTTTAATTAACCACATTTATAAATTAGGCTGATTCTTTACGGAACTATTTTGGAAACTGTTTTGCTTTTGATTGACTGGTTTGTTTTCTGCATGCTTCAAATAATTGATTAACTACTCTATGGAACTAAAGTTCGTAACGAATTTTCGGTAGAGAATCAGTATAGAAATAATCCGTAAACGCTTGTATTTTATTAATTTGTTTATTGCGTAATATATATTCAAAAGAGTTGTGCTCACCATTTACTGTTTCTTTCATGATATTTATTAGTTTTGGTTATGTAGTTGTTCGCCGAATGTACGCAGGCAATTCACCTCCAAAATCCCTTCTTGTTTTCTCTTATCTTAAAAAAATAAAATAAATTCTTCCATTTATTATTTCTGAAAATTGCTACTAACAAACTAGAAATGGATGTCTATGAAGCAAAACAAGATTTATTTATAAACACATTTGAAGAGATGAAATACATTATACCGGTTGTATATTCATTGTTTTTAATATTTAATAATATATAACTTTTTTATGCATTTAGTTTTAATGAAGCACAGTATTATAATGTGTAAGAAACTTCAATTCTAATAAAATTAGGAATTTTTATGTGATTTTGTACGCGTAATTACCTACAAGTATTGTATTATTATTACTATTATTATCATCACTTTATCAGACCGTCTAAAAGAAGTTTGTTCGATATTTTAATGTAAATTGCTCTTATATTCTGAAAAATATTTTATGCTATGCGTTTCCGTGTGTCTTATTGACGACAGATGGAAGCAACCTAATTGCACCAGCTTGCATCCTTAGATAGATAGTTATCTTGTTTTCTTTATCTGCTTTGAGTTTTTTGTATTTATATAATTTTTTGTATAACTTGGTTTGTAATTTTTTTTGTTAATATTAGTAGGCATTTTTTTTTTGTACTCGTTCAATGACAGCCTAGTATGGTCATTGTGCCTAATTGATTGACTATAAAACTGTAATAAATAAATGTTACTATTGCACGCATTATTTAATTTGAAGAAAAATTATCTGACGTACAAACGAGTTTTGAAAAATTTAGAAAATTAAAAATGCTAGTAGTTTTATATTTGTGGCTATTAGAAATTCAATCATCGAGACTCATTTAAAGATGGTTTTACCTTCACAACAAAACTTTTACATCTGGAATCAATGAAGTCATTGCACAAATTTTCAAGGCCATGAAAATCACGTTTTAAATATTATAAAACTCGAAGAAAAGCAAGCAATCATATTTACGTTCTTAAATGTAAACGCAACATACAGAAAAATATTTTACGGCAAGTTTTAGCAGTGCATGCTGGTTTTTAATTGCTCAGTGCAAATACTTGAGCAAAAGAAATATACATTTTATATTTAATTCACCCCCTCCTCCACCAGGTTAGAAGGAGGCCGTAGATCACGCTAGCTTCATCAAAGAGGTTCAGTATCTTTCATTTTGCTATGTTTTCCAAAATTTATTCCATGGCAATCTACAGTTTCAGTTTCTTCATTGTTTGCATCAAGTAAACTAGGTTTAGTAATTTTAGCAATATAGTAAATGTAGGAGGTGTATTATCATCCAAAGACGGGTTTTCTAGAAATGTTTCAATAAGAGCGAGATGCTGATTTGAAACAGTTGTTTCTCTTCAATCAGGTAGTTTTACATGAGAGTACTCAGGATTCCCCTTAAAAGACGAACCTCATCAACATAACGGCCACAATATTTCCTAATAGTTAGTTTCATGAGAACAAGACCTGGAGTCAACAACCATGTAGGGGTAGCAACTCCATTACTTGAAAAAGAAGCTAAACATTCTTGCACGTGGAGTTGCGTTGGTAGATGCACATGGTACAGATATGATTGTCTACAAGGATTCTTGATAACCCTCTTCCCATTTTGAGATGTCAAGATGCTTGCTCAACTGTTTTCCACATAATTCCAGCACAGTGTTCTCCTTGCCTATCGCCTTCAGGACTGTATGGTATAGTTCGATTTGTAGTTAACACCCAACAGCGTAGAGAAAAGATTTTAACTCTTGAGACATAAAGCATGAACCTCGGTCAGAATGTATGTATGCAGGAATTCCAAACAAAGCAGTTACCTGAGTTCTAAAATTAATGTTTTTCCACTCGTATCTTGGCTTTGGAAAGCAATAGGAAATGTAGAATATTTATCCACAAATGACAAAAGATATATATGTATATTTCTATAACTTGAAGGTAAAAGATCTTTCATGTCAATGCCGTCTCTCAAAAAGGATGCGTAGTTTTGATAAGATAACCATTTTATTTTAGAAACTTGGGTTTAACTTCAACACACATGCGACAGGATAAAGAATCCTTCCCGAATTTCTTCCAGAGAAAATGGTAGATTTTTACTACATATCCAGAGAAACACTCATGTTCCTCCAGGGTGGCATAAAGCTTCATGTACTGTCATCAGCTATGGTAAGTTTCCTCAGTTTGAAGAACAGATCCGAGATCAGGTGTATGCTGCTATATTTTCTTTATCAGGTCTGTATATTTCCTCGTAATCATAAATAGAAAGTTCAAGTCTCCATTTTTTATTTTATGAGTATGTTCACTGTTAAACAGAATAAGCTTGATCATTACTCAGTTACAAATCTAAATTGTCTTCCAATGGGGTTATGTTTCCACTTCGTCAAAGCTTCTACTATAGCATTTTCGATGGAAGAATGTCGTTCTGACTTGCAAAATGATATCTGGAAAATAAAGTAATGGGTCTCTTTCCTGAGATAACGTAGCACAATTTCCCGAAACAGAGGCATCAGTTTCTACTGTTAGAGATTACTTACTATTGATAGGCAAGATGATAGAATTCTCTATCTTATTTTAGACTTCAAAATATTTTTTTGTGTGATTAACTAATTACACATGCACACGCACACGCACACGCACACGCAAACACAAACACATACACATGCACACATACACATACACACACATATATAAAACTCCATGACAAGATTTACCACCTTTTCAATTAAAACGAGAGCAAGGTGAAGACAAAAATATACCTTTTTTAAGGTTGGCAAGCACTTGACTTGCACTAAATAGACATGACATATTGATAAAAAATTTTGAGTATATCAAGTAATATCATTCATGGCATAACGAAAAACATATATCCTTGAAATTAACAAATACATCAATATAAACATTCCTTTCGCATTGTATCTACCAAGTTATTCCTTTTGCCTTTTTTTTTACCAACGGACTTTTCGTGTACAACTTATGTTTTTATTATAAACCTGGCTGAACCATTACTTGGTTTTTGTTTCTTCCATACTTAAAGACAACTTAAACACCCGTTTTATTTTTTTTTAAAGGAACATTTAGACCTGAGTTTTGCTTTTCAACTGCAAGTTCCAATGTGATCTTTAAGGCGTCATTCCACGTGTTAGATATTTTGAGGGCTGGCCAAGACATTTAAGCAAAAGTAACTAAACATGCATAATACCTGGATTGGAGTTCTGTAGCAGCACGGCGAACCCTGGGTCAAGAAGTTTATACCACCCTTAGTCCTATGCTTTCAATGGCCATATTCATGGCCGGCTTGCGGGAACCGCCCCACATTACAAAATAAATAAGGGCTGTTAGAAAACATTTAGTTGCAAAAATTTAACATTTCCCGCTAGTCACCTAAATTAAAGAATAATATTACTCACCACTAGGTGGTAGAAGTTAATAACATGCCCACAACAAAGTGGAATACTTCAGAGTTATCAAAAAGGCGAGATGTCGTCTACATGCTTGTCGTGAAGAAGGGAAAATGTGGATTCAGCACCAAAGAATACAGTGGAAGAGACTCCAAAGGGCACAACTTAGATGAAAAAAACTCTTGACTAAATTACACACACACTGCGATTTATGATGTTATTTTATAAAACTGAAATATTTTCTTCATCTTTCTCTTTACAAAACTTTACAATAATCTTTTTAAATTTGAGTTAGTTATTATATCACACAAAATACAAATATTTCTTTGCTTGTGCATTCCAATGATTATGTCTGAAACACAAACTATAGAGAACTCTAAGTGTCAAACACTGGACCCAATACGAAAAGAATTTAATAGAGAGTCACAAAAATTTTCGTTTCACTTGGTAATTTTTGTATAACAGAAACGTCCGTTAAAAAAAAATAAACAATATAAATTATGAATTCCTTATTTATTGCTTTCAATATCTCAAACCAATAGTTAATTCATAACTCAGAATTGAGGAGGGCGAACTATAAGCGGTGCTTTGCCACAAAAATTCCTTACTCAAAATTCACAGTAAAATACAATAAATTAAAAATACATACGTGCTGGACAAATGTTCAGGATTCTGTATAATAAATGTATGAAATATTGTGTATCTTAACATATGAATGGTTTTCGGTAATAAAGCATTCTTATCCTTGTTTAAAGTGAGGTTATACAAATCGAAACATTTTTCCAAATTTGCATCGTATTCTTGTTGATCTTCGCCACAAATTCTTATATAATCCAAATATATCTCGACACCTTCCAAACCTCCAGCAGAAATAATTTCGGTGAGAACTCTTTGATATCCATGGTTACAATTTTTTTTACTCCAAACGGTTTACGCATGAGGTGGAAAAGTTTTCCAAAAGCCTCAAATGAAGTATAATACCTATCCTTTTCTCTGATAGGTATTTGATTAGAGGCACTTTTAAGGTCAACTGAACTGAGGACCTTATAAGAAACAAGTTTGTTACAATACATTTTTTAAGGTAACAGTAATTCATCTAATTGTTTTTTATTTTCAGAAAATAATCAATTACCATCTAAAGTTTGCAATTTTCTGACGTTATCACCATAGCTTGAGCCTCCCAAGGAGAAATTATTTTTTTCAATTATGCCTTATTTTAACTAGTAGTTTATCTCGGATTAAATGGATTTCTAATCAGAATCTAGGTGTCTTCTGTATTTGGTAGAAATAGTTTTACATTCGGGAGAAATGTGTGTAAATAGTAGAGCAGGTTAAAAATACGCAGCAACACGATATATTTTGAGAAGTGCTTTATCTCCTCCAAAATTGATAATAACATTAGTACGTAGTTTCAAAATATCGTGCCAAACTATAGCATCTGAAAAAAAAATTGGAAGGACAGTGAAAGCTATATCTGTACTAGTGTATCCTTCTAGAGTAATATTTATAATACACAGAACGTTTACAGATGATGTTAGAGCAGTATAAGTCATTACTACCTTTTCTCCTTTACATTGGAGGACTGGAATTTGGAACCTAATCACCACATTGGTATAACAAAAACTAGGAGTATATTTACATTAATCGGAGCTTAAGCTTCTTTCCCATATATAATAGCAGCCACTATATAGTAACTATTGCTTCAAAGATGGGGGTAAATATGCTATTGATTTGGCTAATTGAGAGAATAAATGTAAAATTTAGATTTATTCTTTTTTTTTCCCCACACTTTCATAATAACCCGTAAGTCAACATCCCATACAGATAGCTTCTCTAGCCGAACAAACATATCTATTTTGTTTATGAATGCCGCAAAAGAAGCAGCTAGTGTTGATGGCGGCAACTGTTTCTAGGGAAGATTCTGTTATCAGATCTTTGGTAGTCTTATGTGAACTAGACGGTGTGGTTTGTTGGTAACTGTACTAATATATGAAGGAATCAAATGCTGCTTGGATTGATTCTGAGCTTCTTCGAGGGCCTTCATTTGCGTAACAGCTTCCTCTAAGGACGAACAGAATTTCTGTAACAACCTTTGACAAATATAAAACGCGTCCCTGACATATTCATCTCTAATAACCTCTGCACTAAATGCTATGAATATACAGTCTTCTCACGATCGTTAAGAGATTCCAAATACTTGCTAATTGTCTCGCTAGGTTCTTGTGCTTAGTTCCATTCACAAATTTCACGTAAATGCTGTTTAGTTACACTTAGAGCATCATTACATTCGCTTATATATTTAACTACGGAAGAAGATATGCAATTCACTAATACCTTTCATTTATAAACTTCTCGTATTTCAGGAGAGAAAACGAAGTTCTGAAAAGTCTGGAACCAGTGCTTTCATTCTTGAGTAGCATTATCTTCATTAGGACCAAGATTGAACCTTACAGGGCGCAAAATTCTATCCATAATTAAAACTAATACTCTGCAATAAATTGTTATAAAATTCNCTTGAGTAGCATTATCTTCATTAGGACCAAGATTGAACCTTACAGGGCGCAAAATTCTATCCATAATTAAAACTAATGCTCTGCAATAAATTGTTATAAAATTGAAATAAGCTATAACCTTAATTAAGCTTTTTTTACACAGTCAAGACTTACACTGAAATAAAAATTTATAGATCATATCATTAAACAGTTTTGGTCACTTGAGCCAAAGAGAAGAAGGTTTTATATGCAATATATTTACCATATTTAATATTCTTGTATTATTAAATAAATATATATTAAAATATAAATAATTAAAATTAATATATAAAATTTTTTATAATATTGATATACATTATTTGTTATAATAAACACCATATTATATTAAATGTTTTTAATAATATTATAACATATTGATGCATGACAGGTACATGGGATAGGCATTACACTGTATTACCACCCTGGGAGGAATATCCTCGGGACAGTCCCGACGTATAAGGTTACGTGGGGAAGAACCGAAGTTGAGAGAAACAGGGTAAGTCCCAAGAAATAGCTTATATAAGTCCTCAACGAAGGAATCAGGGGGTGCCACCGCCGAGAATTAGTGCTGACACAGCTCACAGGAATCCCCGAAACGTCCTACACCACCCCCCTCCATCACAGTTGGACCACACAAGCAGCTGACGAGACACGAAATCCTACACAAAAAAACCCACGAGGTACACAGGTGATTTCCCGATTTCACTCTCGAGAAACTGCTGACAGCTAACTCGAATATAGGGGGATATGGGTTAAATCCAGGCGCAGAAGAGGAAGGGGGTCAGTTGTTCACGGGCAGTTGTTGACAGTCAGTTGTTCAGCCGAGATGTTAAAAGGAGTTGTTCGGCAGCTGCGATGCGAGACAGAGAAGGCAGTTAGTGCGAGAGTCAGTCGTATCACCAAGGCCGGGTTCGGATCCCAGCCGTTTCAATTATCGCCAGCCGAGACGGGAGTAGTTTGGCGGTACAGCCGCGAGACGAGTTAGGTTTTCAGCCGAAACGGGAGGCGAGGCAGACACGAGAGTATTCAGTCGGGTGAAAGGAACAGTGCCGAGAATATGAGTAAATTCCCGGAAACAAGTGGCAGCCCTATGCCGAGAGGCACCATTCCGAGAAGACGTAGTCATGCGCCGGATGGCGACGAGGCAAGCAGTCAGTCAGTCAGTCAGTCAGTAAGTCAATAGTAACGCCACCGGGGAGAGAACCCAGGAACAGCTGAAACTTAATGTGTAAATTTCGGAGACAAACCCAGTAAAAGTGCTGAGAACTTATGAGTTCATTTCCGAAAACGTAGTGTCAGTTTCCGAGGTGGGGAAGTCAGAAACGCGAGCCGCAGACGAGGAGACGCGCTCTCCTACGAGTAATGCCAGCCGAGGTCGCCGAGAAAGCACAAGTCCCGGGAAACCCATCCCGGACTTCCGAGAGAGTCAGTCAAAGCCGCAGGAAGAAGCCAGCGGAGTACAGCACGCCAACGAGAGGCAGTCCGAGGGCCTGAAATAGGGCCACCCAACTTACCATGCCTCAGCTACCAACGAAGTCAACTCACCAAAAGCCGCAGTCACAGATAAGTAGAGAAACGTCTCCCTTCAACAACCTTCCCCGACACATAGTATTCAGCCCACCAGCCCTTCAGGCCTACGACTTGCAAGGGGGCTCAGTCTCGCCAGTGTGTGTAAATACCTATGTGACCTTCAGACCAATAAAATACTGGTGTGTTAATTAACTGAGAATATGAGTATTTGTGTACCCCTAACGCAACAACCACAGGTGCCCTTAGTCTGCACCAAAGTAATTTAACTATGTGATCTACTAGCCACCATCCTGTATAACTCAGTTGGCCTAGTAGCGACAATATGTATGTAATGTACGTTATATTACAGGGTAGGAAAATTTTTTCAATGGTAGTTTTTTTTATAGTAAAGCTGCATGTACGTAAACAGTGTGCTAAGCACGAGTATAAACCACATGGCTTTGATGGTTCTAATGGAAAATACACCGAGAAAAAGAATTTGTTTCAGTTACAAAACATATTTATTTTAAGAATTTTTTTTTACTCTCAAAAATATTTTGTTCGCCCAAATAATTTGCTTTTGCTACAAACATCTCCATTGGTTACCTTGAACGAAATAAATTATTTAAATAAATTTGTTGAGCCAAACATTTTATTTGGTTCGTCCGGCATCATGTATATGTTTCTAGTACACGCAACCATTTTACAAATAAGTTCACTACTTGGCTTGGTTTCCGTAGACATTATAAATATCATGGCATAGTCAAATTAATATTTAGCTCAGAGTGAACAAGAATTTGGTTGGATGGATCAATTGGATAAGTACAGTTTAACAGAATTCATGGCGACAACAATATCAGCTTGGTTTACAATCGCCCAGTAATCTTATTGATTTCGTTCGAATTTATAGCTTCAGTGGCACAATATAATTTCTGGTAGAATTAGGGTAGTAACATTGTTGTTTGGTTTACTTATTGATGTTTAATAACGCAAGACCCTATCAAATAATTTCAATACAGAAGATAAAAAATAATTAATATAGGAAACATTTTATGTATATGTGACATCTACGTAAAAAAATATACATAAAATATTCCTGCTATGCTAATAATCACTGTGGTTAGGGTCGCTAAGGCGTAGCTTTCGGGCAAAAGTGTTCCGGGTTCGAGTCTCAGTACTGATTTCACGTACAGCGTACGCACAGCCATACAAAATTTTTATTTGCACCAACAAATCTTACTCGTTTGGATAACCACGCATGACCAAAATACGTAATTGGTTTCAGCAACGAAATATTTAATTTTCCCATTACAAAAAACATAGGTTATTCACGGTAAACTGAGCACTTTTGAAAACAACGCTTAAGATCTACTTGTGTAGACATTGTGTGTTCTTCCTCCACATGTACAATTAACATTGCTATGAGCCTGATTCACGTTATTCATGCGTTGCTGAAGTGAAACTGTGAAATTGTTAAAGTAAATATTTTACCAATTTGCTCACTACCACATTTAAATATACTTATTAAAAATATGAAGTAAAATAAATTATCTTGCTATTCACAAATACATAGAGCTACTTTCGCTCCGTCGTTACTAACTTTACTGAGCTCATGCAGAAAAGAGCCGTGACAATTATCAAAGTTTGATTTCAAAAGTGTTCATTTTACCGTGAACGTTTTTTTTATTTTATTGTTCAAACAAACTTTGTTTTATTCAACAAAATCTTTCTCTCGGTGTAAAAAACAAGCCGCTCGGAATCTGGATGCAGGAGTGTGTTACCTTGCAGCTGACATATTGTCTCTAGCCCGTATTCCCCTCGGATGAACCGTAGAAAGAGACACACTCGCCTCCCTACTCGAGGCAGCCTCCTTACTCGCGAAGCCAGCTCAGATGGCGTGATTGCGCACGGGCGTAGTATCGACCCGTGACGAGTCAATGGAGAAAGGTGGCTGGGGGTGGGGTGGGGTTCACACGGATCCACAAATGAAGAGGCGAATTGAAGGAGCTCCGCAGGCGAATTTTCCCCCACCATCGCAACCCCAACTCGCCCAGTTTTTTTTCTTCTGCCACCCCCGCCATACCCCAACCGTCCAACCCCTCGCACCTGTCACAATGAGCCGTGACCGCTGTGCTGGAAAGTCTCGTAAGGTGGTTGAAATCACCGCCGTTCTGATGCTCAGCATTTAAAGAAGTTTTTCTTGGCGGCTTGCTCGCCGTGAAGTAAAAAAACCACGTTTTTATTAGCGTACTATTTTTACGAAATATTTTTCTCACCCTATAATTTGAGTTATTTGATTTCTTGGTTAAGGTTTTAAGGGTTCTGTTNTGCTCGCCGTGAAGTAAAAAAACCACGTTTTTATTAGCGTACTATTTTTACGAAATATTTTTCTCACCCTATAATTTAAGTTATTTGATTTCTTGGTTAAGGTTTTAAGGGTTCTGTTAAAAAAAAAAAACAAATTATCATTTCATATTTGTACGAAATACCGTTCAACCTGTATACATTAATTTAATGCACTTTTTCCTATCATAAAAAATAAGCAAGCTTAGTTCTTGCACCATGGCATGTCAAAATCTCTATATTAGTGTTTTTGGAAACTACAAATAACAAATAAAATTGACGAAAACATTTACAGAAAATTTAACAAAGGTGACTGAAAAATCTTGCCTTAATTCGCTTTAAGGAACGTCTAGCAAAATATATTTTACAATCATAGACTGCTACAAATTAGAAATACACAAAAACTACTTTGTTTTCGGCAAATTTTTCAGAATTGTGAAAACATTCCGTAGCGTAATTTGAAATATTTCGTGAAGTAACTAATTGTATCTTATTTCAACGCTAATGATATAATTTCGGTGAGTTAGTTTTTATTATTTTCATGTCCCATAAACGCTAAAAATTTTATTCTGACATGCCATTATGCAAAATTTATGTGGTCAAATTTTTTTTAATGCTTGGAAATAGTACTTGCAGGTAATGTCCACAAGTTTAACAGTATTTTGTACAAATAAAAAATGATGAATTATTTCGTGACATGCGCCCTTAAGAAGAATTATTTCGAAATTGCTTTTACAGACCTTAATATATCAAATTAAATTAGAAATTACTGCGGACATCCGCTATCAAAGACCCATGTAGCCAAAACATTTCCTGAGGATGCCGCAAATACAATACATGGAAAAACAAGTAAAGGTTTACTATTGTCTACGAATATTTGAGACGTGAATTTAATTCCACAAGGAATTAATATTTTAAAAAAATAAACGAGACATTAACTACAGGATGAGTAACAAAACTCAACGGAGAGTACACGCAAAACATCTATTTACGACAAAATGAAAGTAATACACGGACACTGAGGCATATATATATGCTATATTAACGGTAAAAAGAGCACGTCTAATACCAACCTTTGAAAAATCTCACAGCCCCTAACTGCATACATTTTAACGGGGAATATTGACTAGCATGCACCCAGTACAGTTGGTAACGATGGAAGGAAAATAGTTCATTGATTTAACGTTGAATTAAAATTTTTGGGTAAACATTTGTGGATATGCTTTTGTAATAATTTCACAGTTTCACTTGACCGACGCATGAATAAAGAGATGAGACCCATGACAGTGGTAATTTTACGTATGGTGAAAGAATACGTAATGCGAATGCAAGTATATTTTAAGTAGAGCTTCCAGAAGTGCTCAGTTTAACTGGACGATACAACCAATACAGCACTAAAGATCACACATATTTTTCTTGGCGAAGCAGTTGGCAACGTTTCGGGAACTAGCATCTGTACCTCCTGCACGCAGACTGACTATTTACCTTGACCTCCACTACAAACAGTACAGATCATCTGAACTACAAACTTACATACAAGTGTGTCACAATTACTATAGTATAAAACTAACATATTAACAGTTCTACGGGCCGCGGTGGCTGAGCGATTAACCTGCTCGCCTCCCACCAGGGCGAACCGGGTTCAATCCCAGGCAGGGTCACTCCCGGATTTTCGCATGTGAGAATCGTGCTGGACGATGCCGCTGGTCAACGGGGTTTCTCCGTTTTCTCGCCCTTTCTTTCCGGCGTTGCTCCATACTCAATTCAATCACCCTCATAGGCTCTCAAGATCTCGCTGTTAAGACGCCGCTAAAATTTATTTACTCTTCCATTAATAGTTCTACACTTTTTACAACTATAGTATAAAAGACAGTAGAGCATAGGTTGAAAAATACACACCTCAAAAAACGTTTTGCACCACATGTAATTGGTTACACAGGAAGGATGCTCGCTGGGATAGTGCATTGCAAAAAGACATTATTCAAGTCTGGCGGGGTATTCTATACACACAGTGTGTATTTTCATCCCATACCTCTCCTTGGACTGTGAGCAGATTAGTAACTCGGAAATTCCGGTACTGCAAGACTTTTTTGAGTTTTATATATGAGACAGCTAGCCTAAAGCCCCTGTCACACTGTAAAATTTTCGCCTTCAACTATATTTGACAGTAAAATTTGAAAGCAAAATACGGCCACCAAATTTTCCCTTCCAACAAATTTTATCAAATAATCTTGAATATGTTTGAAAATGTGTCACACTGTCAAATATTTTTACTGTAAGAATCTAATTTGAATTATTATTTAAAAATAATTTTCATAGCGAGAAATGCTTTTGTTTTTCCATGCAGTCCATTACAGGAAGAAATGTAAGGAATTTTTTTGCTTCTTTACTTAATTCAAATTTTATTTCTTAGTGATGTTTCCTGTACAATGAAAGTTAAGGACTCTGAGTTCGGAATATTATGTGTAATATTCACTTAAAAAGCATTCATGCCCAGGCAGCTTTTAGATAAATGAATTGTCTTCATAACCTTCTTCGTTTCCAGCAACTGTTCGTTATTTTAAAGTTTATTTATGTCCATTTTTTTCAAGCACGATTCTGATTGGCTGAAACCTTCAAACATCAAAGAAATTTTATAACCGGTCCATCTTCAAAATGTTTGATGGAAACTGAAGCCATCCAACTTTCTCAGACATATATGGTGGCGGTAATGACGTTACGATGATGTCATAACTGTCCAACTTAATTTGACCAATCTTATTGGAAGCAGTTTGAAGGAAAAATTTGACAGTGTGACATGGGCTTAATGCAACGTCGTTGTGATAAAAAACTGCCTTGATGCAAACTTTAGGTACGATACGAAAAACAAAATGTGCATAGCTGGCGATTATGTCCTTCAGTTAGGCCTACGCCACACCAAAAACATGTTGGAGTCCTGAAAATATTTTTGGTTATGTACCGGAATCTAAACATACGGTTAGCGATTATTGGAGACTGTTTTTCTAGTGGCTATATGGCTTTCAATCTTCAAAGCTATTCCCGGTAAATTGAAAAATAATATCATGCCAGCAATGGGGCAGAAAGTAGCTAATTAATCAACGCCTGCAGAAGTTTTCGTAGCGTGCAGTAACAAATCTATAAGATACATTTCCAGAGTCATGCACTGTCATTAAATAACTGATTAAGTCCACAATAAAGAAGCACCAACATATTTCGCTTCTAAGCAATTACGCAGTTCTATTATGACGTTAAAAGTGACGATTTATAATATCACAACTGATACTCTCAATGTTTTTCAACGTTTAGTTTAAGGCATAACCTATTATTGCAGTGCGTTTCCTTTTCAGGACTTGCTTCGCTTACGAAGAATATGACGTCTAAAAATGTACCTTTTTGACTAGCAAAAGAAATGTGTTTCAATATAAGCGTTATTTTAAGTTCTATGAAAACTTGTTTTTCGCAGTGAATTAATGAATAAATACATATTATTAGTATTTAAATGTCGTAAGCGGCGTGAGTTATGTAAAATATGTTTTACATTGTATAAAATATAGCAAGTAACGTCTTAATAAAAATTTCTGTTAAGCATGGTTTACTTTTTAACGTTTTATTTGCATTTATTATTCTCACACTCACGGCCAGTTACGCATCCATACATGTGAAGTATGAATATTGTAACCATTGTTTCATTATACAATATTTTGACATGTAAATTATTTATTATTGGTACACTAATTACCTCCTGTTAAAAGTTATGTAACTGGTTATTATAATTTGCAGGAGTTCATACCCGCTACATTATATTTAGAGCCACATTCGCTTATGTGAACGTCCTCTTTGAGCTTGCGGGGTACGCTCGCGTCTGTTGGAAAGCCTAATATGCCACAATATTGCCTCCGAGATAATTAGTTAGTGATCAATTTGTAATCTGTCAGTGGCCAGGTAATAAAGCTTACAATACCGTGGTGTTGGCCGTAATTAACTGCACATTTTACCCGTAGAACGTAACAAGCTTCCTACAGCAGACGATTGCAAGTTTCGTGACACTCGCATGTAAATACTTTTTACTAATAATCTTTGTAACGTTAAAGTAGATGCGGGTTCCTAAAATTATTTAATATCGTATCCTCTGGAGTAAGTTCGCAATGATCTCATAACTTTTGGAGCGGCGTTGAATTTTTCCGACATAAACAATGTGGTATAATATAATATATCATTTAAGACATTAAAAGAAAACCCTTCCCTTATATAGGTCTCTGAGACCATCAGAACGTGAAGCCAAACGTGAAGGGGCGAAACAGTAAAGGCAAACAGAGTGAATTAAATTGTATTGCCCTAACCTACTAGCGCAGTTTTATACACACATAATTTTGCTACTTGAAGGCCTTGGTATCTCTGCTCTTAAGTAAAAAAATCGTGAGACTACGTCACACACAGCTATCAAAATTATACGTCCGCACACGACCCGTCTATTGTTAGCAAAAAATAAGTAAGTATATTCTTTTTTCTTTGTAGAAAGAATAAGAAAGTCGAAAATTATAGGTGAAGTTTATTCGCTTGATTGATTGCATCGTTACACACAGGTGGTCCACCTAACATGGTCAACCAAAAAATTTCCGGAACGGTTGCAGATCACGAAATGCTGTTTTCGCTTAATNAAGTAAGTATATTCTTTTTTCTTTGTAGAAAGAATAAGAAAGTCGAAAATTATAGGTGAAGTTTATTCGCTTGATTGCATCGTTACACACAGGTGGTCCACCTAACATGGTCAACCAAAAAATTTCCGGAACGGTTGCAGATCACGAAATGCTGTTTTCGCTAAACGAAATTACGTACGGGAGCAAGTAATTTGCCGCAAAGTGACTATTCGTAACACGCGTATGGACAGAAATTATTAAACCACATATGATTTTTCCCCTCGAAACATAAATTTATTTCTACAGCATCTGAAAGTACGTGCAGGGAGGAATTCAGTGATATAGCAAATGCAATGGCAAGTAACACAGAAACTACAATATATAATGTGCAAATATGATTAAGTTAGGTGGGCCCGGTAGCATGGGATAGACCTGTAATATATATATATTTATATATATATATAAATCCGTGTCTATGAATCCGCACACATTACTACCCATATAACAAAACATAAATAGTAGCAGATCACCACGTGCATGTTGATTCGTTGCCAGTACAGTAAGCGGCGAATGGATGGACTTATGCGTTGAGAAGCAGTCACTTTTCAAAGATTGCACATCCGTTAATTGTGTTGAAACAGATAATTGCGATGTGTACCGAATACGTTGTTACGTGGCGATTGCATCCTTAGTAACACCATTGTGTAAAGCTATACCCAGAGTGGCCTTCCCCAGTTTAAAGTGTTTCTGACCACTCCAGCAGGTAAGAATCTGCAGTTCGTGGGTTTAACACCACGCAGCGCTAGTACATTTTCGTGGCGACTGCGTGGGGAAGTCGGCAGCGTTGCCACTGTGACGTCTACCCTGTCTCTCACACTCATACTCCATCTCTGTCGCTCTCAGACCTAACTACCTCAAGCCGTGTATGTCCGTTTACGAAAAAATTACGGTTTCTGTGAAACGTATTTGTGTACAAAATGAAACGCAATGCATGCGTAAGTGACGGGAAACGTTGAAAAGTACTCACACGGTCATTATAAAACAATAAACACAACTTTATTATATAGGCGGTAACTGTGGAGTTAGTTAACGTATATACGTTATCATGATCAGTCAGCTGTTCTGTAGGCTGTGTGTAGCTCAGTGGGTCGGTGCATGGGACTGCGCCACATAATTCTAGTCTTTAGATTTGAAATCTCCGTCGTGAAATGAAACTTTTTATGCGATACATTATTGCTGTTTATAACTTATGTCACTGTAAGAATACGTTTATTTGTATAATCACTTTGTCGAAAAGCATTAATACGTACGTAACAACACAGTGCAATCGACTAGCTGTGGTTGCTTGGTAATCAAATCAAATGGTTTCTAAAGTAGATAATTTGAGCTGTGTAGCGTTAGTAATGTGAACAGGCACACATAAATGCCTAAGTTAAATATTGTGATAGTTTTGCCTTCTTTTGGTCTTGTAACAGTAAAAATTTGTTAAATTACGGAGAGCAGAAGCGATTATTATGTTCATTAAATATACGTATGCAAATACAAGAGCAAAGCTGTGGGAAGGGAAAGAGGGTGATATCAGGTCATATCCGNCAAAATGAGAATAAAATATTCAAAATTAAAATTTAAAACAAAGAACCACTTTAATTTTATTTTAACATTAGAAATGCGTGATCCCCTTGAACATGGAGATGTATATCGCATTTTGTAGCTCTATATCTGTATAAGCCATTTGAAAATAAATAACATTTTAACTATTAATTTGTAATATTACAGCTTTCGTATTTTATCCAAAAATATAAATAAATCCCCTCCTCCCCCCTAGACAAAGTAAATTCCTGACTTCACCCCTGTTTAAATAATTTCATAATATTTTAATGAGTGGCGTAAATGTGAATACAGTACCTTGTTTTCCATACATCAGCTGTGCCGTTACTCATATCATGTTTCATACATTAATAGTACAGGTACTTAAAAACCTAAATAAATGCCGTCTTCGGAGGAAATAAACCATCTTCGTACTTTTGGATGCACCACAAAGCGCCTACATNCCCCCCCTCCCCGAAGTTGTTTTGCCTGCCTTTTACAAGTTTCGGTTAGCACTTTAGGTAACGTGTGGGTATGAACTGATGCGTTATTTTTTCTCTTCTGCTATATAAACTTGTATGCCTTCTGTTGTGTCCATAAGTAAACAGAAGGTAGCAGAAATTGGGTATCGTGAAGTGCCGGCTTAAACGACTCACGCCTCTCGCTGAATTTGGACACCGGAAACATCATAAAACCCTTTTTAAATATCGGAAGACATAAGGTATTGAAAATGTTGTAAACTACATACTGCTAGTATCCAAGTAACATATTAAATTAACACTGTTAAGTGGCACGGGAATGCTAGTAAAGAGGAGAAAATACCCACGATGTACGAATCGAAACTAAATCTGCTGTATGAATTAAAACTCCTCGATATGAAGATCTTACATGTTATAAAATTTATTTCGTTTGTATAGTATAATCGTGCAAACAAAATGAGTAATTGTAAACGAAAAAAATATTTATTCATACAACAAAACATGGGGCACAGAGAACATATACTTTTAGGAAAAGGAAATTATAATTTTGTAAATATGCCACAAGATTAACACACAGGGATGCCCTACTGTAACAAATAATGCAAATTTTTACATGTTTTTCGTAAATTATCATTACTTATTTGTGGGCTAGGATAAGTCAAACATTCCAGAATACATGAAATAATTTTGACATTGTGAGGATATTTACAAATAATTTATGTTCTTGTTGGAAACAACTGTACGCTATAAACAGAGAAATTATTTGATTCGACTGCGTATAAAAACACTTGCATAATTTAATTTAGCGTATACTGCGAAGTCTGAAGTAAAGCTGGGTTAACAATAGATAATTTAAGCGTCATATGCGTTAACGCATGTGCAGAAGCAACGACAGTGTGTTACCTCATGTATTGGTTTCCAATAGAACATAGCAGGTCGTGTGTGCGTTGTTGGGATTTCCTTATGCATTGAAAGAAATAATCATATTTTATATCTTAAGTGAAACGTGTGAGGCGACGACCACTCANTAGCAGGTCGTGTGTGCGTTGTTGGGATTTCCTTATGCATTGAAAGAAATAATCATATTTTATATCTTAAGTGAAACTTGTGAGGCGACGACCACTCAGAACACAGCAGACGGTGTTGTTGACGGGAAACGGTAATTTACAGTAACGTAAGTATTAACAATATTAAAACGTCGTGTGTGTTTGCACATGTAAACGATTATATTTGTTCACAAAAATAAACTTATCTGAAAGAAAATGTCGGCTTTGAAGTATGATATGCTTAAATATGGTTGTGATATACAATGAAAGGTTTGGAACAATGGTTAACATAACGGGCTTGCCACCGGTTTACGTTTGCTAGAATTAAGAATCAAAACAATACTGGAAACTGCAAATACCGAAGAAGTGTTCCGTATGACAGATAAGCGCTTACTGCATAATTCTTGATACGTACTTTCATTATTGTAAACTTAGCTTAACTATTAGCGATTAGCACCGAGTCATTGCATTCAACCGATGTTTAGTGTAGAAATAGTTATATTTTGTAATGTAGTTTGAAGTAGAATATTGCGATTCTCTTTGTTATATCTAGTTTTCATGCATTCGTTAGTGTTAACATTGGTGATGATAACCACAGTGTCAACGTTTTTCGCACTGTTATGAGTTCGAGGTTTCAATGCAGAATATAAAATTGTGTGCTGTGTTACACTCGTGTACCCTGTAAATACGCATAGCTTTCAGCTGTTTAGACAATAACCACTAATGCACATCATTATTGTAAACATGGAACTTAAAGAGACAATTGTATTTTCTGTTTAAAAAAAACATGTGTTAGAGTTGAGCCCTATACGTGATCATCAATGTCCGTTTCCCGCAGTATCTGTAGGGTTTTCTGCTTGATGAGATGCACACTCATACAGCGTTCGCATTCATCCACGTACGTAAATGTTGTACATGTCTCGGGAAATAGCTTTAAAAAATTCATTACAGCTGCAAACGTTATTCATTTTGGACTCTTGCAACTTGCGTGTTAATGTCCACAAGTATGTACTTTATGAAGAAAAATTTTATAANTAACCACAGTGTCAACGTTTTTCGCACTGTTATGAGTTCGAGGTTTCAATGCAGAATATAAAATTGTGTGCTGTGTCACACTCGTGTACCTGTAAATACGCATAGCTGCCAGCTGTTTAGACAATAACCACTAATGCACATCATTATTGTAAACATGGAACTTAAAGAGACAATTGTATTTTCTGTTTAAAAAAAACATGTGTTAGAGTTGAGCGTTATACGTGATCATCAATGTCCTTTTCCCGCAGTATCTGTAGGGTTTTCTGCTTGATGAGATGCACCCTCATACAGCGTTCGCATTCATCCACGTACGTAAATGTTGTACATGTATCGGGAAATAGCTTTAAAAAATTCATTACAGCTGCAAAAGTTATTCATTTTGGACTCTTGCAACTTGCGTGTTAATGTCCACAAGTATGTACTTTATGAAGAAAAATTTTATAANCGTTATTCATTTTGGACTCTTGCAACTTGCGTGTTAATGTCCACAAGTATGTACTTTATGAAGAAAAATTTTATAACTCCTAATTAACAGAAAATTCTTTAATATACGATTATAATCAAAATAACAGTGGGAGTTTTATGTTTCAATTATTTTCATTCGTTTATTGAAGTAACTACTTTATGGCTATTTGGTTATTTTTCTACAAGTTTAAACTTGGTATTTTTATAATTTCGTTCACTGAAATAATTTTTGCAATTTAAATAAACATCATTTTAGCTTTATCAGTCAATATCGTCGCTGAAATTGAGAAAAAGATTATTACAAACACATTCATCAACTTACAGTAGAGTTGAGAGATTTGGGCGGCTCTTAACGACGTGGTCTTGACAGCCAACGAAGGTGAGACGAGTTGAGAATGGGACAGCGCCTGAATGCAAGGACGAAGGAAACGGGAGATCCCCGAGAAAACTCGCCGAGCAGCAGCATCGTCCAGCACGATCCCCACTTGCGAAAATCCTGGAGCGACCCCGCTGGAAATTGAACCCGGTTCGCCTTAGTGGGAGATGCGCCGTCTATCCACGCAAGGGAGTAATGAATGTTATATAGGATGAGTGTTAAAAACACCGGCAAACTCCGCGTGCATATTCCTTACGAAAAAGAATTCGGAAACATACATGTGCCATCTGGTCAACGATGCTTCGTAGGGGTGGTACGCACCCTTGAAGGTAGAGCTGAAACACATGTTTGTTGTAAAAATTACAGAATGTATATTAAATGGGACAATTACATCCATGATAATGTGTAGTCAAACGAATATCTGCAACCACTGCGAACCAGTCGCTGCCATAAAATTATGCTAAAGATAAAACAAGGTTTGCAACCCTGTTGCCGCAAATATTTATATGATACCCGAAGCTTTATTGGTTTTCGAATGACGGATTATGAATGAGCACGTTAAAATCAACGAAAAAGGTCGTCTTTCGTTATCACTCAAAACTCCATCATTTGTGAGGAATCCACGCTGGCCTGACAGGTGCAGTAACGAAGTGGTTACAACCTTTATACATAAATTTCTGTCCCCATACAAACAGTGTAGATGTTTTCTTGTCTACAGAAATTTTGTTCCTACAATAATATTCTTTCTCAGTGTGGCAATGTCCGTTAGATGGCTTACACATCGCATTTACGGTACGTTCCTTTTANTACAATAATATTCTTTCTCAGTGTGGCAATGTCCGTTAGATGGCTTACACATCGCATTTACGGTACGTTCCTTTTAACGACTCTGGAAGATATCTGTTAAGCAGAAAATCCCTTGTAATAATTTATTTGTTTGTGAACGTTGATAGTGGATGTGGGTAATCAGGTTGTTGGTCTTGTCTACTCATATTGTCTTCGAAAAATAAAATATACAAAGATATTGGTTATAGAAAACCAGTTGGTAGCAAATGTTATCCAACAAGTTTCCAGGTAGCTGAAAGGTAAACTCCCTATTTACAGGAACATATTAAATGCAATGAGCCGCTTACAATCTTTAATTAGCGATTTGATTTGTGTACATCTCCTGATAAATATATGGTTTCAGAATTCACATTCCTTTCATGGGCGGATTTGGAACTTTCTCTGGAAAAATAAATTTAATAAGTTATGTTAACCAATACATAGTCGGCGGACGCCCCTCAATGTTTCATGTAATGCAACATAATAACGGGAAGCGCTTGCTTGTTGCCGGATCTCTAGGGGTTATGTGCCGAGTCCTGATTCAGAAATTTCACATTAGTTCACCAATGCCGGTGAAAGATTTAGAAACTGTGTAAAAAGATGTTATAAACGTTTTTTTTTTCTCAGAAGCTGTCAAGTTCGTTGTTACAGTGCAAAACTTTTAATTAGGTATTTTGGTTATCTACCATTTCGAAAATATATCTAGAAATGGGAAATGTCAATACGCTTCTTTTCGTGTAAATGGACGTTTATACTGGTCAAACTCTATCAAGATAATTAACAGACATATTTTGTCCATTGTTTTTATGTAACAGAATGTACGGTGATGAATTAAACTATACATCTTAACATACAGCTTTGAACGAACCACGCATTCTTGATTCTGGCATTATCTTTAGAGAGACATCGGAACAGCTTCGTTTCTGAAGATAAACTCGTTAAACTTCATTAAGGTAGATAAGCGTAAATTACAGCTACGAATCTGTGGACGAGTGCAAGTTACGAGATAAAATTGTTTGAGATGGTTTATTAGGAATTCAAAAATACAATTCGTAAACGGTAATTCTCAGCTTTTAATTAGAATTTTAATTTAATTGATCTAATTATGTCGCAGGGTGAAAATTCCAGTGATTATTCCCCAGTGTGGTGGCGGGGTTTTAGAATACCACCACAGCCATCCTGTGCTCGTCGTAAGAGGCGACTAATCGGGACGCGGCCGGGATATTAAATTTGTTCGGACCATCATCTCATGCTTCTTTCTTCGTTTTCTTCTCTTTTGTTATCCTTTTTCTTTCCATCTCACCGGACCCCGTCGCATCTTCCTTTACCACTGCATCGTCTCAGGCTAGGATGATGTCCTTCCTAATGAGGGTCTGTCCTCAGGAATGAGTGCTGCCTCCAAATTGTGTGACCATACGTGGTTTCTTTGTTAGTGACGTCTAGCGAACCTTTCTCACTGGCCCAGTAGGCAAATCTAGGTGCGGAGCCCGTTTCCACGTACATGTACACCCAAGTAGCACCAATAGGTGCCTTCTTGGCGAGAGGGGTTTTCATGGCTGACTAGCCCATGCGTCTAAACCTGCCGGGAAGACGTGTTACCGCTGTATGGAAGAGGCCGGTGTAATCTACCACAAGTTCTCTGATCTGGCATCAAAATGTGTCCTCTATAGTTGGGATCCTGGGATGTTTTCCCAGGTTGGGGAATAAAACTGGCCTCGCTCAGGATGTACGATTTGTCCCTCGTTTGCCCTGGTGTACACTTGGGCGTGATACTGGGGCAATAATTTGAAGTCAATAGTGCCGAAGGGTAGCTGTTCCTAAGTACTGCTTAGGTCTATGGGAGGTTTATCCCCCTCCTAATGGCCCAGCCATAAGGTGTTTGATCTGCTGGCAGGCTGTTTGGCAGACTGAGGCCTACGAGTCCCAGTATGGGGGGCCTACACCATTGCTTATAAAAGCACTCCAAAAAATGGTGGCACCCTCAACAACCACATAAAAGGGTACTGCGATGATACTGGTGGCGATTCGTATTGTGATTCTGTATTATGTCAGTCTACTACTATTAAATTAACTACGCCATGTTTTCTGGTTATCCGAGGATTAGAAGGGCACACTTTTGAGAAGGTGTTGCCATGTGAATTACAAAAAGTCATTGATGGAGCCCCTGGTGGTCCAGTTGTCGTCTGTAAGAGAATCAGCGAAAAGAGCGAGCTTCTGGTTCAGACATCGAATACTGCCCAGTCGAGAGGGCTGTTGGTGATGAAGACTTTTAGTGGGGCATTTGCAAAGTTCCCTGTTGATGTCAAAGTCCCATTTATACCCCAACCCCAGCAAGGGCGTCATCTGGTGTCCCGACCTCATTGATATCCCGGAAATAGAGATCTTACATGAGTTGAAAACTCAGTATGTCACCGATGTTCGCCATGTGCTGAACTCTACTGATGGTGTTAAGTCACTTACAGATACTCTCATCTTGACTTTTGGTGTGCATGACCTCTCTTTTGTTATCAAAGTGGAGTACTTGAATGCGCATGTTAAGCAGTTTATTCCTGCTCCTCTACATTGCTACAACTGTCAAAAGTTTGTCATTCCTCTGCATAATGTCAGCATTGTCCAGCTTGTCAGAATTGTACTGACCCAAAGCAACCAGATACTCATCAGTGCAGCGAACCGCTGAAGTGTGTAAACTGCAGCAAATGACATCTGGTCTGGTCGAAGGAGTGTCCTGTCTACCAGGAAGAGCAGGCTGTTCAGCGAATCTGAGCCACCGACTATGTTACCTTTGTCGGGACACAGAAACTCTTCCATGCTCTCTAAGAGTCAAAATACTTTTGGTCCCTACAGTGTTGTTACCACTGCTCGACCAGCAGTTAAGGATGCGTGTACATAGACAATCGATGTAGGTACCCATACTGAAATATCTCTGAGCACACTGGTAAAGGCTCATGGGCCTTTAAGCCAGTGATAACAGATACAGAGGAAAATTGAAGTAATTATTTCCGCGCACTTTCTTTACATACATCATGTCCCTCATACAGTGAAACTGCCGAGGGTATNGAAATTGAAGTAATTATTTCCGCGCACTTTCTTTACATACATCATGTCCCTCATACAGTGAAACTGCCGAGGGTATTTCAATAATCTTGATGAACTGAAACAGCATCTAGAGTCTCTCACCCCTACAGTCACTTGCCTTCAGGAAACACACTTTCGTCCCACTGATTAGACCTTCATTCAAAGTCATATGTTTTACTGCCTGGATAATGTGTTGATGGACCATGCCTGTGGCTGTGTCTGTCAGCTTAGCTGATTTTGAGAAGCTGTCATCTCAGCTCCAACCTCCATTTCTGGTCATTTGTGACTTCAACACAAAATCACATATGGGGCTCTGATCACAGGGATTGCCGGGGTAGTGTAGTCGAGTCATGGTTCATTGGAGATCTACAATTGCCTTGTTGAACACTGGTACTCCTATGCACTTCACCACCTATACTGGTACTTCGTCCTGTGGTGTTGATCCCTCTTTCTGTAGCCCAGCTTTGGTCGCCCACTTCGATTGGTCTGTATACTCAGATCTCTGTGGGAGTGACAGTTACCCATTCATATTGGATCGGATGTCGTTTGCTGCCCTACCCATACCACCTCGGTGGGTACTTAAGGAAACTGACTGGGCTCATTTCAAGTATTCTTTCAATTTCGCCAAAGAGGTTCCCCATGATGTGAACATGGAAGTGGAACTATTCAATTCTATTGTCGTGTCAGCTGGGTAGGCTGCCATTCCTCTCTTTACCTCGTGGTCGTAGGCGTTTTCCTTGGTGGAACATTGAATGAAGGTATGCTCGTCATGCCCAACAACATGGGCTTACATGTTTTCGTGTTCACCCCACTCAAACTAACCTTGAGCTCTTCAGTGTATGTCGGGTTCGGGCACAGCATATCATCAAGGACAGCAGGCGGAAATCATCATGGAGAGATTTCATTTCATTGCTAAAAGTACATGCTACCAGTAATATTATCTGGGACAATCACTCAGCACTTATGCTCCCTTCCTTCGGGTCAATAACAGTATTGTTACTGACCTGAAAAATGTAGCAGACTTTTTGGGTCAGTATTTTGCAGATGTTTCGAGCAGTTGTATTACACTCCCGCATTTCGAGCCATCAGGGAATCATGCGAGACAGTGGGTGTCAACTTTAGTCGCTCTGGTGAGGAAGACTACAACCAGCCTTTCGCCCTTCTTGAGTTGGAGCAGTCTTTATCGCGCTCGAAGCACACATCTGTGGGACCCGACACTATCAATCATGCTATGTTGCAATGCCATCTACTCGATGGGAAACAGTTTTTGCTGAGGATCTTAAATAAAATTTGGACTTCAGGTGTTTTTACCGTCAGGTGGTGTGAGTCCACTCTTGTACCAATTTTGAAACTGGTGATGGTCAAGGAAGATGTTTCCAGCTATCGACATATTTCCCTCACCAACTGTGTATGTAAGACCACGGGGCATGTGGTTAATGCACGTCTGATATACTGCCTTGAGACCTGGCAGCTTTTATCGCCTCTTCAGTGTGGTTTCCGCCGAAATCGTTCTGTGGTGGATCATTTGGTCAGCTTTGAGGATGCCACACAGACCACATTTCTGCGAGGGCAGCACCCCTTGGTGTATTCTTCGACTTGGAGAAGGCGTATGATGGAACTAGGCGACATGGTATCTTGCGATAGCTGTCTGGTTGGGGTTTTCGTGGACATCTGCCTACATTTATACATCAATTTATGTCCATCCGGACCTTCAAAGTTCGCAATGGATGGTACCTACTGTCGGGAGTTTGTTCAGGAGAATGGCGTGCCACAAGGAAGCATTTTGAGTGTCACTCTGTTTACCATCGCTGTCAATGCCATTGTCAGCCATTTGGCCACTGTGCACTGTATGTAGATGGCTTTACCCTCTTCTGCCGTGCTGCTTCTCTATGCATGGCAAAACGTCGGATTCAACTGGCCGTACACCTCCTTGGCATCTGGATGGACAGCCGTGGTTTCCACTTTTCCACAGCCAAGACACAGGTTGACAACTCCTATCGAAAGAGTGGCATATTTCCTTCTCCATAGGTGCTTTTGTTTGGCTCTATTTTGCTGGTTTTAAAAACTGTCAGATTTTTAGATCTCTTGTTAGATTCTAAACTCTCTTGGAGGCATCATATTCAGTCCCTCAAATCTCATTGTGTATGGGATCTGAATGTTTCGAAAAAATTGAATGGTCGTGACTGGGGTGCTGACACAGTCATCTTTCTTCGATTGGATCGTGCCCTGGTCCGTAGTAAGCTCGACTACGACAGTGTAGTTTATTCTTCTGCTAGGCCGTCGGTGTTGAAACCACTGAGTGTGTTCACCATGCTGGTATTTTTATTGCGACTAGGGCTTTTCGCACGAGTCCTGTTGTCGGTATTTGTGCTGTGGCTAGGTAATCCCTCTACATTGGAGTCGTGACAAACGGCTTTTATTCTACGGGGTGCGGGTGCGTTCGGACTCCTTGCACCTTTACCACAATGCTTTTCTCCATCCTCCCCATGAACTGTTGTACTCCACTCGGCCATTTTCTTCTCAGCCGGCATCTGTCCGCTTTGCACATGCCCTGTGGCGATCTGCCTTACCTCTGTGTGTGTTTCCTTTGCCTCGCCGTGAACAGCCATGGCTGGCTACGCCGGTTGAGGTGCGCCTCGACCTTGCAGTATTTCCTAAAATGAGCACTCCTATTGTTTACAAGGGCCTTTTCCTTGATCTTGTTTCTTTTGTGTTCCGTGGTTTTGTTTGCCTTTTCACTGATGGTTCCAAATCAGATATCTCGACTGTTTGCGCCTTTGCTACTGGCGATTCCCAGTATCTGTTTGGAATTCATCCATATTGCATTATTTNGATATCTCGACTGTTTGCGCCTTTGCTACTGGCGATTCCCAGTATCTGTTTGGAATTCATCCATATTGCATTATTTAACTGCAGAATTTTTTTGCTATTATTAAGGGTCTGTGTTTTATCAGTAAAGGGTTTCACCATAAATGCCTTGTGTGCTCCGATTCGATGAGTGCCGTGACAGACATTCAATGTGGCTCCACAGCTCACCCGCTTTTTTCCATGATCCAGGAGAAGCTGGCCGGGGCTGTGCGATTCGGTGTTCGCGTTGTCTTCCTGTGGGTTCCAGTGCATGTGGGCATCCCTGGGAATGACGCAGCGTATATAGCAGCTAAATAGGCACGCAGCCTTCCACCCTGCGATAGTCTTGTCCTTGTGTCTGCATGCGATCCGTGGCCTCATCTGGTATATTTGGCAGCGGGAGTGGACTTTTCTCCCGCTGTCCGAGTTACGGGCCATTTCTGATTTGCCTATTTGCTCACGTCCCNCGGGAGTGGACTTTTCTCCCGCTGTCCGAGTTACGGGCCATTTCTGATTTGCCTATTTGCTCACGTCCCAATGTTTCATGTACCCGCAGGGAATATGTGTTTTCTCACCTTCGCGTAGGGCACTCTTCTCTGACGCACAAATATCTGCTTCGTTGTGAACCCCCTCTTGAGTGTGATGCCTCTGGCACTCTCTTGACTGTGCGGCACATTCTGGTGGAGTGTCGCAGGTATGACCAGGCCCGTCGCACTTATAACGTTCCTAACGACCTACGGTGAATGCCGTGTGATGGGAGTACGTCTGTGGGTGGCGTATTCCCAATTTAATGTGCGACGGGTCTTTTTAATGTGTTGTTGCTCCTTTCGAGTATTTTATCCTGTTTTGTTTCTTTTGTGACTATTATTGTGCCTCCTGTGGAGGTCATTTGTTTTACCTGTCCTTTGTTTTTACCTCCTGTGAAGGTTTTTACCGGTTTTTACCTGTCATTCGTTTTGCCTCCTGTGGAGATTTTTAATTTGTTTTAGTCTTAAATTCCTTTGGGCGTTAATGTCCTAGCTGTCGAGCGCCCCATAATTCCACTAACTCACCCCGTGACTATTACTGCATGATTAAACTTGTCCCTCGCAGAAAATGAACGCTTTCACTTTGTTTTAGAACAGCAGTTTACTTAATTTTTGGTAGCGGATTTGACTCGCTACCTTGAAATTAGGCAATGTTTACTCGGGGTGTAATTGCTTTTGCTTTGCTTTTGCCCTGATTAATTAATTCCGCGGTTCCCGTACGAACGACTCTCGCGTTTCTCTCTGTCCTACCGTCGGCAAAGTCGCTGACCGCACACGCCAAGCAGGAAACGGCTTTTGCCTTTATTTAAAGGGAGGGGGAAAAAGTAGCGAGTGCGTACTTTAGCCTGGAACAGGACATTTAGTTCCTCGTAGCAGCGCGGAGTTTAACCGGTGCCATTTGTCTCGTCAAATGAGTGGCTAAACCCTCCTCTGTTCTCGTTAACGGGAGTTTCATTTGTCTAACGTCTGGTCGCCCGGGAACAGTTTCCCTTAGTTTCACTTGTCATGCGTGCCGAAGTAACAGCTACGTGAATGGCTTGAAAACTGCTGTGTAATTTTAGAAAGCGCATTCAAGTTTGCGAGTAAGAAACCACTGTAGTAACTTCCTAGTACAGAACTTGCAATTACGAATTCGTAAATAATTCTCAAATAAATAAACCGACCGAGGATAATTTTTTCTCTCCAGAGGATGTACAATTAAATAGATGTCTTAAATAATACTTAATTTTTTCCTTGCTTCAGTTACAAAGCAATACTGAACGTTTTCAATGTTTATATTGTAAACATAATTTAGAATGCTTCATATAGATTTCTTATGTATGACGATCCAGTGCAATGACATTATTTCTAATAAAGCATCGTAATATTTCAATCAATGATAAATACGTAAATTGCTAAAATAATCCTTTCATAAAGGGGTTAAACTCGAATATTTACTATTGCACTAACTAAACAAAAGCCGGTGCATTACGAAAAACGTTCCCAAATTTAAACACCAGATATTTTATTCCAAATACTATCAGCCCTTCCTTGTATAGTCAACAAAGAGGAGCCATTTTATCTTGCAAAACGAGAATGTTCTACAAATCCCGTGGCTATTAAATTGTCAGGTTATATTTCAGTATTTTAATATTAGAAAATTTTCTTATGTTAAAGAGAGATGAGTGTTGCAACAAGAAGGAATACTGATTTTAGATCTACTTTCATTTTCCATTTCCTGTTTGTAATAATCAGTATAGATAATTGCCAGGGCGTGACAAAGTGGTCGTTATATAACCTAATTTGAATACTTCACAATAAAGGCACTTGAAAGAAGAAATATATCATTCAATAATTAAAAGTTTCTGTAAAATTTAAGAAATGAAATTTTGACTGAAAAAATGTTGGTTCCATAGCTTTTACACAATGTTACAACATTTAATGTGTGTTTTTAAAACAAAAATTGAACAAACCAAAAATAATTAAATACATTTTAAGGCAATCTGAAGGTCGCTGTTTTATTTTATCTCAAATTTTGTTTAGTGAAAATATTTTTACAATAATTCAGTTACAGCTCTAGCAAAAGTGTACATATTTTGAACTATCATAAAAAATGCATACACTTATACCTGCGTGATTACAAAGATATTTCTAGATAAACTAATATTTGTGTACTTTTTAAACGTAAATTATCTTATTTCTTCATAACTTGTTAGTTTTTAATATTTGTATGTCCCATACAAAGTAAAATTGTAATTTCACAATCCAATCTAAAAAAAAAAAAAAATGGGGCAATATAAACTTACCTTGTGTTGCGTGAATTGACGTCGTCAGTGCTCTCTTCAAGTTAAATATGTAACAAAATTTAATTATGACTCGCATGACACTAAACGTTTATGATATGTATTTTTTTTACCAATGCTTTATCAGTGGGAGGAATGTTGGCATGGTTATAAGAAATACTTTCACTTTGCGCTTGTAAAATTCTGTAAAAAAAAAAAAAAAAACTGGGAACCTAAATGAATATACAGATATAAGTATGTTATGACAATTTAATCAAAGTCAGCAGTATTTCACTATNAAAAAAAAAAAAAAAAAAACTGGGAACCTAAATGAATATACAGATATAAGTATGTTATCACAATTTAATCAAAGTCAGCAGTATTTCACTTTGAATACTACTGGAGTCCAACAAGGAATAACTGTGTTTTGAATAAATTACTTATATAATATAAGTGTAGTGTAGACTTTCCCAGGGTTATTATTCTTAATGTAAAATAAATAATTTAAACCATGTCAAAATTTCAGTTGTTATATTTATTAGCAATACCAGTATGTGACCACTAAACGCCATGCATTTCCTAATGAAAACTTTTAACAATTTAATAAAATCCTAATTAAATATAAATGAATTTTTTTTGGAAAAGCGATGCAAATCTCAATATTCAGTCTATTATTAGTTCAGAAAGAATAGTGAATGAATGTACAGAAACTATTCTGCTCCTATACAGGAACTTTCAAAACAATGATTCCTATTAAAACTTCGTTAAATTGACAGATAATGACGTAACATCGTCTCTCATTGAAAAAAAAAATGTACGTGGGTAGCCTGTTACATAAAAAAACAGTCTTATTTCACTCTTCCCTCATCGTCACAGATTTGGTATATAGAGTAAAGTCGTGCTTCGAATATATTAAATCACCCTGTGATATCAAATATCAGGCTCCTGTAAAGGGCTAAAACAATTATAAAACTGTCACGTTCATTACAAGAATATTGCAGTTTTATGTAACAGGATTAATTTATTGGGTGTACTTCCTCTTAATAAAACAGACAAGAGACCTACTCCACTTAAGAATTATCAAACTAGAAGCCTACTTAATTTCTTAATCTTAATGTTGTGGTTCTTCTTGAGAAAGTCACAAGCAACATTTGACATTCAATGAAAAGAAATTTGTAATAAATTAAATTTACTTTGTTTTGAGGAATGTAAATTACTGTATTAATATTTTGTCCGAATTTAATTTTTTCACCTATTAAATATTAGTTTATTTTACTAGGGAATGCGTAAAAATATTGTAATAATAGCAAATTATTTTCTAAATTGTTATTTAATTTCGACAAAATTGCAAGGTTTACATTTATCTTTCCGTAAATTTAAATTTTTTTTTTTTTCGGGAGGGAAGGGTAGGGTATCAACTTCTAAGTCGTCGGTAAATGGTAACCAGTTACGTATACAGAATAATAAAACATTAAAGACCCTGATATTTCTCGAATTTATTTTGTGGCAGAGTGGATGTTAAGAACTTTTACTAATGTGTTATTATTCACATTCTACCACTCTCCTTCTGACACCCTCTTGATGACCCTTAAACAGTAATAAACAAAGATAAATAGCGTGGTCAAATATTGGTCTGTAAGAATAAAGTTTAGCAGGTTCTCTTGAGGAGGTGCTAGTTGAGCATGCTAACTAAACACGCACTCATTTGGTATGAGTAGAAATTGCCGATTGACTGTGAGCAGGTGCTCAGTTAAGACAATGAGCGTATCATGTTTTATTCATAACAACGCTAGTACCTGCTTACGTTTTTCAACATTTGAGAACCTACACAACTTTTTCATATGACCCAACGTGTCACTTGGTGCACATAAAAAGCTCTCCTCGATTTGGCAGCAGCTAATAAACGGACTGTAAGTAAGTGTAATGCGTCACCAACTATAAATATCTGAAGAAATTCTTTCAACAGAGTTCATTAAATTCACAGAAATTTTAAGAAACATTGCTTGTCGGAGAGCTCCTCAAATCGATTGAAATCTTAAGGCCGAAAATTTCGAGAGGTAATTTAACACAGCCGGAATGACTGGCATTCCGGCTGTATACACAATATTATACAACATAATACACAATATTTTAATCCGCACGATGTTAATATTGGTTCTTCAACTAAACAAAATTCCAGGGTGAGAATCTTTGCACTCAACATAATTTCATTCGTTTGGGTAAGTGCGTGAGTAAGTATCATATTTACTTTTATAGGCTCTCCACGTGCCAAGTACGCGAATACGTTACAAATTAGGGGATTTTATATTATTTTTTGAAGAGCTCTAGAGACACCAGCCTTCTTTGAGCGTAGTCGACAAGCAAATACCGCCCTAAGAAAAGATACTTCAGGTAGCACTACGAGAAACGGAAGCTGCATGGTACATTGTGTTTCCAAAAGAATCGAAACTTCTGTCGGTGTTTACAGGAAGTTAAAAAAATACATTTTTTCGCGGAAGCGAGTCTCCTTCTGTTTACCAAAAAGCACCTGCTACCTTTCTTTTCCTTGGTCTTCACTGCAATTTAAATAAGGTATGCTGCCATAACGTGAGTCTCGATTCGTTTTTAGAAAGATGTGAAATCTGTGTGCCTTTACCCATTATACCACACCATTTTATATCGCAAAACTTCTGGGTGTATGAATTTATATCATAGTCATTTTCGTGTGCCATTTGAGAAAGAGATATTCGGGTAACACTATCATACATTTTTTAAGCCAAACGTAACCATATTTAGTGTATTGGCCTAGTTTCGTTTACCCATTATTAAAGAAGTGAGAATTTCGTATCATATCCTGTCAACTGTTTAAACTTTACAGACTGTACATAATCGGTTCTGCATAATTTTTTCATAGATCGCTATTACGACACAAAACCATTTCGTGCATATCTGGGATGCATGATATTGTATGATTATAGTAAAACGGGTATAATATACATATTTTAAATGGGAGCTGTGTGGCTGTGGCTCGTGGTTACGGCTCGACTCAGACGAGCTAGGCAGTCTTCGGCTCGACTCGGGAGGGTGCTCGACAGTCTTCGGCTCGACTCGGGAGGGTGCTCAACAGTCTTCAGCTGGGGATTGCTGACCATATCCGAAGGTACTCAGCAGTTATGACCACTAACTCGTCAAGCATACATGTCTGTTTCTGAGAGCCATGTTGGTTTTATAGGCATAGGTTATGACAAATCGTAAATTTTTATTTATTATCCGAAGTAAAAATTAGTTTTTTTTATTTCTACCGAAATTGTACATACAGTATTGCGGAACTATGCGAAAGTCTCTCATCCAGTTACTACATTTCCGGTCTCTTGTCTTCAAGACTAATTACTACACTATATCATAATCTGTAAATTACTCAGTGCTTCGACTGTATTGTGGCAATAATTATATTCGGAATTTTTTTATTTTTGTATATGTGATTAAACCAAGGCCATCATATAAGTAGCGACCACCATCACGAGAATGCTATAATAAGGTTATGGGTCAGAATCTACCAACACTTTCATAGGCATACTTGGTTATAATTGAAATACCAACATTTATATGCCCTTAATACTTGGAATGTACGAGGGTAGCTCGGGTGATAGTCATTCTCATATTTTGTTCTCTTCTCAGGCATCAATACTTCGATCAATTCCAATCCTCGGCAGTCTTAACCAATCCTCAGCAATCCTTCACTGCTATCCTCGGCAATCCTCACAAATCCTCGCCATTCCCCACCAAGACTCACCAATACTCCTCAATCCTCTGCAATTCTCACCAATCCTCTGCAATTCTCACAAATCCTCATCAATCCTCATCAATCCTCTACAATCCTCCGCAATCCACAGCAATCCACAGCAATCCTCCGCAAACCTCTCCAATCCACAGCCACCACTCCACAATCCTGCACAATCCAACACGATCCTCCACAATACTCAGCGTTTCTCACCAATCCTCCTTTGCAATCCTCAGCAATCCTTACCAATCTTCCGCAATCCTCAGAAATCTTCATAACCAATCCTCAGCAATCCTCCCAACAATCCTCAGTAATCCTCGTCACCAATCCTCACTAATCGCTCTACAACTCTCTCCCGCAATACTCGCCAATCTTCACCAATCCTCATCAATCTTCCATAATCATCCGCGATCATCCGCGATCCTCCGCAATTCTCAGGTTGAAGTAAGCCTGTTGAGGGATACGTCAGAGCATCAAGAAAATCGCCATCGTCTTCAGCATCATCACTTCTGTTCATTTTCATCAATGCTGTCTTCATGATCATATTCAGCTCCTGTTATGCAGTTTATTGAGTTTGTTGTCTTTTTAGCAGAAGTCACATGGTCATCAGTATTTATAGCTGATAGCGCTTCGTTCATCAATTGCACGCGAAAGTCTTGCAAGTGTATATTTCGAGCGAAGAGAGACTACTGCATGACGCAGGTCACTTATTCCGTCCTTATTATTAACTGTCTTATCACGATTGTATGTGGAATAACTATTCATATATGCAGCAGGAAGTATTGATGGTGACTCTTGCTGGGTATCAAAAGAAGAATCCTTGCGGATAATGTGTGTTTCGTCAGTGTTTCGCCTTGCATAAACTGCATATGACCATTGTAGTAATGTTTCCTCTTGCGAAAATGACTCTTCGTACAGGCGGTTCTGTCATGTCGCCGAGCATTTTGACTGAAGGTGAATACTCTATTGCAGAATCGGCACTGACAATAATCAGGTGGCGATGATTCAGGTCGCGGCTCTATGATCGTTAGGGTTAAAGGCAGACCTTCGTATTCGCAATCCATCTTCGATGTATAGCGAGAGAATGCTTTCAAATCGATGTTAATTTCTCAACGTCTGAACATCAACTAAGGTCTCAGTGCACATTACAGCTCTATATACATTGTCCCATTACTCGAAAAAATGGTCATATTTTTTCTAAGTACACAAGAAAATTGAAAATAATTTTTACAATTTTGGTCTTCGAACTCAGGTCCCTACGCCGCCGTACCTAACAGTTACATATCGATTCAAACCTTGTATCATTTGCGCATGAATACTAACAGGTAAAAATAAATTTACGAATATCGCTAAAAAAAAAAAAAGGCCTCCAAAACTTGGATAATTAATCGAATTGAGAACCTCTTATCTCACTCTGATTCCTGTGTCCGGTGGCTAAAACTTACATTTCGCCTTTATTCTTCATTTCTTAAACAGTCTCCAAAACGTTGGGTTAAAATTACCAGATTTTTTCTAAATCTGAAGCCAGCAAAAACAGCCTGTCTGCAAACTATCTGCAACTTGTCGGCCGTTACCAGTACTGTCGGCTAGTTTCCGAAGTAGGGTCAAAGAAAACTATCTTTTAATGGTACGACGTCTTTCTTGAGAGAGATTGTTAGCATTTACGACAAAGACAATGGGCTAATGTATTTATTATAACAGATGGATATCACAGCAATTAATTCTGCCTGATATCGTACAGCCACTCAGTCGCCAACTTCTTAAAGAAGTCTCTGGGCCTATTCCGACACAGTATCTTTGCCTAGTCTTTAAGCTAGCAAACATCTAATTAAAACAGTATATTTTAAAGACAAAGCGCTTTATCACTAGAAATAAATTTTTTGATGTCTTCTTGCTCGTGTAATTATTTGTAAGTATTGGGAATATAAAAGAAGACAGCTATAACTCATGTTATGACATCATTTTTGAGGCAGGTTTTTAACTTTTAAGAAAAAAGGCAGTGGTCCAATGTATTTTTACGATATTGTGCATATCCCCGCTGCTTACATGTAATTAATCGACCAAAAGACATCAGAAAAATATATCTCCCGAGATAAAGCGTCTTTTCTTTAAAAAGATACTGGACCGGAATAAATTAGATATTTGCTCGTAAAGACTAGGTAAAAGATACTGTCTCGGAAACAGTCCAGAATCTTCTTTAAGATGGCGATCGATTGGCTGTGTGATATCAACATAATTTTTGTGATATTCGTCTGTTNGAAATAAATTTTTTGATGTCTTCTTGCTCGTGTAATTATTTGTAAGTATTGGGAATATAAAAGAAGACAGCTATAAGTCATGTTATGACATCATTTTTGAGGCAGGTTTTTAACTTTTAAGAAAAAAGGCAGTGGTCCAATGTATTTTTACGATATTGTGCATATCCCCGCTGCTTACATGTAATTAATCGACCAAAAGACATCAGAAAAATATATCTCCCGAGATAAAGCGTCTTGTCTTTAAAAAGATACTGGACCGGAATAAATTAGATATTTGCTCGTAAAGACTAGGTAAAAGATACTGTCTCGGAAAAGTCCAGAATCTTCTTTAAGATGGCGATCGATTGGCTGTGTGATATCAACATAATTTTTGTGATATTCGTCTGTTNCAGTCCAGAATCTTCTTTAAGATGGCGATCGATTGGCTGTGTGATATCAACATAATTTTTGTGATATTCGTCTGTTATCGTGGCAAAATCAATATTGTGACGTAAGAAAAGTGTTCGTAGTTCTATCGTTATATCTGTACTGTTCTGTAATTGAATACAGGGGTACATTCAAAATTTTCTTTTAAAAAATAATAACTAGAAAAACCTAGAATTCAATATGGCGGGGGGATGTTTTCCCCTTAACGGATAGCTAAGCGTAACAACGAGTAGCGGGACGTGAGCTGCGGATTTATATTTATAGTATATTCACGGTTTCTTCACACTTTATGAATCTAACCTTAAAAAAAAAACATGTACGCCGTATTTGGCTGCTTCCTAAAAATGTTATGTTTCACAAGCGTTTTATATTTGTATTAAAATAAAAGTACCTTATTTTTGTTTAAATTTTACTTTTGCGTATTCTTTATCTATAAGTTATCATTTTTAATTTATAACTAATATGAATAAAGACAGAGACGTAGATATGTTTGTAATACTTATTTCTTACACCAAATATTTTTGAATTGAGTGCGCACGAATGCGGTACGCTGGCCCTCTGGTGTAATTTTTTAGACTTTGATTGCATTAGGGGGAGGAATATCCTAGAAGTAGAACTTTGGCAGGGCTTCAGAAAAGTTGAAAGTGACCGTGGATAGACTATAGTGGCCTGGCGAGTAAATAAGGAGAACAACCAGAGTGTAGTAAAGGAAAAACACGAGCCCACCTTGCAACCAGCCATATCAACACCCGCCACTGTCTGATCAAAACTTGATCCGNACGCGGTGTGTGGTGGAAAACCCTCTCAAGAGAGCCATTTGGAAGCGTCGACACAACAGTGAGGAGTGATTGCGTTAGTGCCAGAACGGGAAGCGCCATTCATCGAGTTTTCGTGACGGCTGTGGTTTTTAAGGCTTTTGTAGAAATTCTTAGTTTTTGCGTCGTAATTTTGTGTTCATAGTAATTACTGACAATGCACGATTATAGAAAATTTACATTTTACGATTTGTTCCAAATTGTTGTGCCTAATTTAAATTGTGTGTTATCTGCTTGTTGTTAAAAGTCGAGAACTCATTTATTTGTTATCAGTAAGTTCCTGCCTTTGTGCAAGCAGTAAATAACACACAGTGAAATAGAGAAACAAGCTTATTATCCGACTAGTAAATTGTACATTTTTTATCATCTAATATGTCCAATAAAACCTCTGAAACTGAAATTATGACACAAAAACGACGAATTTCTGCAAAAGGGGTGAAGCTGAGCCTTAACTACTGCAGTTGCGTTTCGTACCTATTTGATAGTGACGTTAAAGTTATAACACGGCAGTCTGGCATTTAAGAAATCAGGTGTTCATACTGTTGACTGAAATATGTGGTTATAGAAGTTAACATGCCTTATTTTTGAGGTAAAATTTGCCACAGTAATTACTCAATATGTTGACACGGCAGGAGACATATCAAGCATATTCTCTGACGTGTTCTTGAAACAGAAAATAATCGGTTTGCTTGCTAAAGAAACTTCATTGAGCAACCTAAATTAGTAATTTATCTGCCGAAACTATTTTTAAAGAAATTAAACTAATGCATAATAAAATAATTTTAAATAAAGTAAAATTGTATGTTTAAACTTGGTAAATAATTATTTATAAGTAATTTGGAGATATTATTAATAAATTACGTCCATGCTTATTTAAATAAACATTTTAATACTCATTAAATGCCAAATAGAGTATATCTAGTAATTTATATTTAGTTACTTATTTTGTGTGACAAGAAAATACATTTATTTGAATTCCTGTTTTCATTTGAGTGGAAAATAAGTTTTATGATATAATTTGAAGACAATGCTATAGGTACTGTATGAGATAAGAAAAATTAACAAAACAATTTTAAACCACTGAAAAGTTCGCTGTTTCTCAGGGTGGATGACTAGGAGTAGGGAGGAACGAGGGAGGGGGATACCTAAATCAATAAACAATTTTTATGAAAATTGGGACATCAATCTCGGTGGTATTTTCTGGAAGTCGAAAACCTCCGCAGTTTTAGTAGATAAGCCGCCTTTCGGCAACAAAATTTTGGTTCGATATCACAGTAAGCCATAACATGCTTGTCAATTGTAAAAGTAATCATTAAGGTGTGCACTGTATGCCCCTGGCATATGATTAGCCTCCCGACATAAAATAACTATGTTAGNTAAAAGTAATCATTAAGGTGTGCACTGTATGCCCCTGGCATATGATTAGCCTCCCGACATAAAATAACTATGTTAGTAAGCAATAATGATATTTGCCGTATTTTACAAAAAAGTACGGCGTTGTACGTCGACAAAAGTTAAAAAAAAACTTGTGACACTTGGCATATTTTGGAGACAACGAAACACGTCATACATGGGGTGATTTTCAAAGGCTTGATTAAAAAAAAGTGTGAAGAAACCGTAGCGTAAAACGTAACACCGAAATCCAAGTAGAATCTTACATCTCTCGGTTATTCACAGAGAAATAAAAGACGTTGGATCGTTCAGACAATATAGTGAACTCCTAACATTTTGATAACTACTCGACGTTAATTTCATAGAGTTATGGCTGTGGTTGAAATTATCTTTAAAGTTTTGAAGGAAATGCTATTGTAGGATTTTTGTAAGTATTTAAACGAATGTATCCGGTGACTAAAATAAGCCGAAGAACAAAATAAAGAAAAGAATAAAGGACAAGGNTAAAAGTAATCATTAAGGTGTGCACTGTATGCCCCTGGCATATGATTAGCCTCCCGACATAAAATAACTATGTTAGAAAGCAATAATGATATTTGCCGTATTTTACAAAAAGTACGGCGTTGCACGTCGACAAAAGTTTAAAAAAAACTTGTGACACTTGGCATATTTTGGAGACAACAGAACACGCCATACATGGGGCGATTTTCAAAGGCTTGATTAAAAAAAGTGTGAAGAAACCGTAGCGTAAAACGTAACACCGAAATCCAAGTAGAATCTTACATCTCTCGGTTATTCACAGAGAAATAAAAGAAGTCGGATCGTTCAGACAATATAGTGAACTCCTAACATTTTGATAACTACTCGATGTTAATTTTCATAGAGTTATGGCTGCGGTTGAAATTATCTTTAAAGTTTTGAAGGAAATGCTATTGTAGGATTTTTATAAGTATTTAAACGAATGTATCCGGTGACTAAAATAAGCCGAAGAACAAAATAAAGAAAAGAATAAAGGACAAGGNGTAAGTATTTAAACGAATGTATCCGGTGACTAAAATAAGCCGAAGAACAAAATAAAGAAAAGAATAAAGGACAAGGAGCGAAAGTATAACTTAGCAGTCAATAAAACATGAACTAACGAGCGAAAGGAAGAAACTGGACAAGTAAAAAGGAAGGAAAAAGAAGGATAACAGCCATAGAAACGTTAATCGGCTTCCTTATGCTATGACCAGGAAATAATATTTTACTGATTCATATTCGTTACGGTTGTTGTCAAACTGTTTTCTTGTCTAGTGCGTTACCTTTCGCTTGTTAGTTCATGTTTTATTAACTGCTAAGTTAGTCTTCTGCACCTACGTTTTGTGGATCATTTTATGAGGTTTGTTTTCTCTTTTTCTTTCATTTCGTTCTTCGGATATTTTCGGCAATGGATACAGTCTATTTCAATAGTTACAGAAATATTATGAAAGTTGGGCTGCAGCCGTGAGTACTTCGAAATCCTGGCCGCACCAGCGTGGAACCACTCGTCCTAGGCGACCGTGGGTGTTGAACTCTACCTCACTCATATGAAGCCTTTACAAAAAAACACGGGTGCGTGTACTTATTTACGCGCGTTAGAAGTTATACTTCTTTGGCGTGACTAAAATAAAGTTTTATTACGTATGCAAATAATTCATGTAAGTAGGAAAACGATAAAATGACCGATGAAAGACATTAAATACAATTAATAAAGGTTTGATTAAAGAACATATCTAATACTTACAAAAATTAACATCAATACTTGAAAACACTTTCAAAATTTTATTATACAATTTTTGTCACTAACAAATTTGTAAATTATGTAAAATTAATTAATAAGAGGTATATGTATATTCACAATGAATTACTAATATAAATGAAATGTTTTTCAATTGGCTTATTACATGAACTGATTTTCTGTCGGTTTTAAATATAACCACGTGCTATGTTGTGCACCTTGCGTTTGTATATAGCTAGACGATACGCGCATGCGCGTTGGGTCATACGCCTACCACGTTCACTGTCGAATTTCGTTACACTGTGCGCGCGCAACTTCCGTTGCACACTAGACTTTTACCCTCAACGCGCCAAAAGAAGTATAACTTCAAAATAATATCCCCCCCCCCCTCGCAATGCATACAGACAGGCCGTTTCGGTGTCAGACAATTCAGCATTAATCTTTACCACTAGAATATGAAGGCTGTTAAACCAAACAACTAGTTTCACAAAAATGTATTTACTTAGCTGGCCAATTATTACAATATTCAATCAATATAAAATTTCACATGAAATTGATAATACAACCTGATATATCCGGTTAAATACGTATGCATATAAGTATACATTTCATTGGACAGCTAGGTATAAGGCATGAGACGTACTTTGCTGGATGACAACAATCTGCAGTAAGATATTGACACGTTGTTTGCAAAATCATCACGTCGGTAATAAATCGTTTCAAAGCCACAAACGTGCTTGGAATATTGGCACGTGCAATTCTTGCGTTCTCGCGGCACCCGCATTCTCGGCGCTAATGAGCAACTCCCAGCGTGCTGAATGTTCGGTGGTCGCGGCTCCTGCTGTGCCGTACTCGTGCGAAATTCAAACAGGGTTGCTGGCGCCGTCCCACTTGCACGGTCACAAGGCGTGCACATCAGCTGTCAAACCAACACAGCACGACGTCAGCTCCAACTCTTACGAAGTTCCAACCAGCTCGCTCGGAACACGACGCAAAACATATAATCCACTGACGGTTACTTCACACTTTTCTGAAGCCCTGCTTAAGTTCTACTTCCAGGATATTCCTCCGCCTCGTCCAACTTTAGCTTAACTAAATCTGGAAAATTACCCCGAAGGACAACGCACCGCATTCGTGCGCACTCACTTGTAATAATATGTTGCACGAGAACTATTTCTTACTAGGCATTACCAACACAAACGTTCCCACTGTTTATATTAGTATTACGTATTTATAAACGAAGCATTATAATGTATAGATAAAATATATAAATAATTTCAATCTAACAAGAAAAGCTACTATTACGATCACAAGTTTAAAACTTGTGGTACCTGGCACATGTTGGAAGTNTTTAAAACTTGTGGTACCTGGCACATGTTGGAAGTAACTATACACGTCATATATGGGGTGATTTTTCCAAGTTATGATTTAAACATTTTTTGAAACCCTGAATAGACTATACAGTAACTTTGTTTGCTTAGCAACGTTGACTTGACGTGTCCTTAAACGTACTTTTCTTGTTACAGAATTNCTGACGGTTACTTCACACTTTTCTGAAGCCCTGCTTAAGTTCTACTTCCAGGATATTCCTCCGCCTCGTCCAACTTAAGCTTAACTAAATCTGGAAAATTACCCCGAAGGACAACGCACCGCATTCGTGCGCACTCACTTGTAATAATATGTTGCACGAGAACTATTTCTTACTAGGCATTACCAACACAAACGTTCCCACTGTTTATATTAGTATTAGGTATTTATAAACGAAGCATTATAATGTATAGATAAAATATATAAATAATTTCAATCTAACAAGAAAAGCTACTATNGAAGCATTATAATGTATAGATAAAATATATAAATAATTTCAATCTAACAAGAAAAGCTACTATTACGATCACAAGTATAAAACTTGTGGTACCTGGCACATGTTGGAAGTAACTATACACGTCATATATGGGGTGATTTTTCCAAGTTATGATTTAAACATTTTTTGAAACCCTGAATAGACTATAGCACTATACAGTAACTTTGTTTGCTTAGCAACGTTGACTTGACGTGTCCTTAAACGTACTTTTCTTGTTACAGAATTNGACTATACAGTAACTTTGTTTGCTTAGCAACGTTGACTTGACGTGTCCTTAAACGTACTTTTCTTGTTACAGAATTATATTAAAAACGTGCCTTTAACCAAACAAGCCGTAACCTCTGGCGTCGGGCGCAACTAACGTTATATTAACTGCCCATCAGGTGTATGCCAAAACCCGTTGTTTCGCAGTATGAACGTTGAGCATGAAAATACGGCCTGCTTCGGTAACACCCTTAAACACACGTATGCTTGTGCTGCTGCAGTGATTGGACAATAGTTAATGTCACATGTCCTGTGAAGACTATTAGCCAATAAAATTATTACCTCGACGTGCCTAAAACCGTAAACTTTTTTGTATGATTGGAAAGCTCATGCTACAAAATATGCTACTGAATATTTTCGCAACTGTCGTAATAATAAAATATCAAATATAATCCTTTGAGTACATTGGAAAAACGCAATTTTTTCCACACCAACTAAATTTAAAGATCGTCTGGATTTCCGACCAACAAATTAGGAGGGTATTAAAACGAGTGGATTTACTTTTACTGGGGACTAATGGCTGGAAGCGATGCATTTCGGAATACGTATTGAATGCTTATGGAGCCTCTGACACACAGGTTGGAACGCTATAAATTTGTGTTGTTTCAGTGGCACACTATACTGATATGCTCAGTACGTCTTATTTGCCGGTGTAATTGGACCATTCTTTTCTTAAGTTGCTCCGAGAGAACTCCTTGCCTGTCACATACATTCAAAATCTTAATGGAGCCTGAATCCCGCACGGACGAATAAAAAAAAAAAAATTTACAGAAGCAGCGTATAAAGGCATTTGTCCTGTTCTGATTCGATGACAAATTAAAAAGCGTAATTGATAGGTTTTTGCGCATAAACAGTTGTTATGCGCCATATATGAACTGGTGGTTGGTAATGAGCCGTTTATGTTTTTGCTAGACTGAGTGTTATCTGGCTTTAAATGATTTTAGGAGAAATTACATTTAAACCAAGTGAATTTTTTGGCGAAGTGACGTTTAGAATAAATTAATTTTAAAAATATTGATAATGTTTTTAGTCAAGGAGACTTTCAAACAGTATTACTTTCATGTTTAATTAATTTTGGGCCAAATTAACTTGTGACTGCAATTCTAGGCCTAATTAAGTTAAGAAAAAATTCCTTTTCTGCTAAATAACTTATGGATTTATTACACTGGGATCGCCTGACGATTATACAACGGCCAATTCGAACGCGGGAGAACGGGTGGATGGCCTACCATGCGCACCTTGCAACAGTCACACGCTTGCCTCCAGAACTGGCATAAACGATGGACAACCGTTCGGCATAAAATTATTTTAAATCATGCTTAGTTTCGTTCAGCAGTGCCTCTTGGCTCCAATTCGTCTGCTTGTACGCCGTAAGGTGGTCGGAACGACTATGGAGTAACATGCGTGATAAAGCCGTTAGTCGAATGAAATTCTTTTAGCTATTGCCTTGATGCAAAGTAATTAAACCCGTAAACGATTGTGCGAAGAGTATAAAACCAACACAGTAAACGATATTTTGTGGATGATGCTACTGACCGCTGGTGCACGTCATATTTTCGTTAACTGGCTGTCGCCGTTTTTTTTTATCCCAGTTCACACAAGCAATAATTTTGTACTTAATTAATTACAATTTTTCGAAATTTTTTGTATGAAACATTTAAAACCTTCTTGTAGTATTTCTCTAGGGCAATAGTATTCAACTACAGAATGCAAGACACGATTAAAATTGTCCTCGTGTATACACAGTAGCAGCACAGCATTTTATTGGTTTAAATAATGTCTAGTTTTTACCGGCCATTTGTTACGTGTAGGTACTTAACAGAGAGAAGAATTGATTCTCGTTGAAGTATACAAGTCACAGTATTGGAACGCGTTGTACAGTTTTCTCTCAATAATTCCACAGTAAAAATCTTACAACTGGTACTACCTTCCTTCGGACAAAAACTACGATGGCGTGCTGTAAATACACGCTGAATTTGATAGAAATAACCACCCTCGTTCTCTTTATCACATCTTCTGCCACTCCGCATGCGTGCGCACTACGCTTAAAGCGCTGCCGTTACCGGACACTTAACCATATGGTTTTCTGCAATATGACGGCCTACATGACATTTATTCTCATTTATGCATGGAACTTACGATCGTGTTTATGCGCAATCGTAATTTTGTCAAAGAGTGGGTGGGATGAATAAAATTCCGTAATAGTTCAAGTACGTTATTACGTGTCGGGTTTGTGAAATAACTATGGGTAGTGTGTCACGGGAATTAGTTGAAATCTGGGAAAGTACACAAGATGTTTCTCTGGGTGACCGCCGAAGCGCTCGATGTCTATGATGAGTTGAGAGACTTGGGCGGCTCTTTAACAACGAAGTCTTTAGAGCCTATGAGGGTGAAACGAGGTGGGAATGGAGGAGCGCCCGAAAGCAAGCGCGGGGGAAACGGGAGATTCCCGAGAAAACCCGCCCACCACTTGCATCGTCCGACACGATTCCCACTTGTGAATATTCGGGAGTGACCCGGCCAGAAGATTGAACCCGGTTCGTCTTGGCTGGAAGCTCGTTGTCTATGATATGTTTTTCATACGCTAAAGTTTATGTGGAATAATTTTCGTCTCCTGTGCGCAGCGCAGAATCTGCCTCACGAATTGCCTGACAGACTCTCAAAAATCACGTTTTCAGAATGTGATAATTGACTTTTGACGTGAATATGTATTTACAATCAGACCGACCTCTAACGACGGAAACTGCGATGTAACGTTTTCAGGGCGATTCATTGGAAAACTGTAACTTCGTGATTCACAACACGAATGCAATAAATGTGATCTCGTTCACTCGGACATACGACCACGATTCAAGCATGACCTTGGGTTGGCGAGGGGCAGGTGGGGGCACAAGGCGACTGGCGGTAATTTTGCGCGTTGCAGAAAATTTCCGGGCCGCATATCTCGCTAATTCAGATGTGCTAGCGCGCTGATTTTGGCACCGAACGAAATATTTCGCATAAGACGTATCGTTATTTTCATTTCATTTCATATCCCAAAGAAAATATTACGTGCTAACGCAGATGTATTTACGTAAAACCGACGGTCGTTCCCCGACAAAGCCAAATCCCGATATTTTTTATAGGCTTTTCGCAGTTAAATAAGCGCTTCTGAAAGTCCTGCAAATATCTACTCAAATGCGCATTGTGTGTTGTTCCGCTGTATATAAAATTAACATTGCCTTGGGACTGCTCACTTTATTCATGCGTCCATCTTGAAAAACTCTTAAATTATTATAAAAGAAAATATTTTACAGATATGTTCATTCTTATACTTATATGCTTAAAAAAAACAGAAAGTAAAATAAATAGTTTCAGTATCCACTTACGTTTAGTTAACACTTTTAATTCAGCGTTAAGACATGGAAATACTTTCCCTCCATCGTTACCAACTTTACTGGGCGAGCGCCGGTCAGTGTATCGGTGAAAATGGTATGCAGGCTTGTGCAGTTACATTTTTTGGAGGTCGATTTCAAATTTGCTCAAATAACTGTAAATGGCCTATACGTTAAATTTTCTAACAAACCGTGCCTTTGAGTGTCTCTTGATACGTCTGTGTTGTGTTGAATTCATCAAAATAAGTGTAGTAATATTCATAAGAAAGTGTTCAATTAGACAGTGTGCTAATCCCGAGTAAAAGGCCCGCGGTTTTGAGAGTTCCATTGGCAAATAGCAATTCAATGTCGGGACGCAGAAGTTAGTTACTGTTAGGTTGAGGGGCTCTCTACGCCCGTATTCCTTCTACTTTTGGCTCGAGGGATCTCACGGGCCGTTCCACGGGCATCGCGTCGGGGCGGGTGGAGATCTGTGTTTATCGATAAACGTCCTGGCCGGTTGGAATCACAGGTTTCTTCCCCTCGACTGGACGCGTCCACCCTCCCCTTCCCAAGCCAAACGACCCATGCCTCCAGGGTAGGGAAAGGGGTTTCTGGAAATTAGGATTTCAGGGGTGTGGGAGGTGGTGAAAAGGGCCTCGGACATTGTCCGCCTGGGACTTGATTCCTGGATCACTCCATCGACCCTTCGCCGGCCACTTCGCCCGTCCCTCCAACAGGGCCTCTGCGGGAGCCTCAAGCTCTATAAAACCACACAATCACAGTCCTTGCCGGAGGGTGCGCCCGGAATTGTGGGTAGTCCCAGGGATGGAGTGGTTTTGACCGTGCAACCCGGGAGTGTTGGGCGACTCTGACCGAAGCTCCTCACAGACGTGTTGTCATTGCAAGCAACTGTCTAAGATGCGAAGCCAAGTGGCTGACATCTGCACTACTTGCACCCCTACTTCCGGCTCAGTGTAAACAGAACTTGATCTCTCCGCCAAGAATAACAGAGGTCGCGCTAGTGTAGTGGCCAGACTACTCGTCTACCCACCACGGCGAACCGGGTTCGATTCCCGGCGGGGTCACTCCCGGATTTTCACGTGTGGGAATCGTGCTGGACAATGCCGCTGGTCTGCGAATTTTCTCGGGGGTTCCTTTTTCCCCTGCCCTTACATTCCGGTGCTGCTCCACACTCACCTCTTTTCACCCTCATCAGCTCTCAAGACTTCGTGTTAAGAGCCGCCCAAATGTTCCCCCTCCACTCCACGAACAACGACGGTTGATAGCTGCCGGTACTAGGTGTGCTGCTACAGGTTGTATCTCATTAAAATATACCTGGCACAATGAACTTGATTATCAGTGTTTCTTACTTACAGGTCTAGTCGCTTTCCTATAAGGCTGCGACCTTCATTCTAGACTAGCTTCTTGCTTATTTGTCAAGATTAATTCCCTACTTGCAATACATTTTTCTAGCACTGTACCCATTGCCGTCCACTTCACGTTTCTTATTGGCTTCTATGTGATTCGTGCAGTCAGCACACTGCTGACTGCACTTACACACGTAAACGCACATGGACAGTTGTAAAAATTATTTGCTACGTAACAGAGGAATAGTTCTTTTCTAATTACGTAGTAGAGTTTGCATAATAGGATCGTTAAAATTACGTCAGTTCAGATATCGTGCGATGGGAAATCAATCAGAGAAGACTAACACACTTGAATTCGTTTACCTTGGGACGATAATGAGTGTGAAAGAAGTAAAGTGGAGGACTTCTGAACCCGCGGAGTGTTATGGTAGCATATTAGTATACATTTCGTATTTACCACTTCTATTTGGCTAGTACGTTTTGCTCAGTGGGCTAGCCGGCGGTACATATTAGTTGCTCTTCAAAGTAATGTATAAATTATTCGTGAGGTCGCAGAAATTTTTCAGTGGTTTTTAATGAAATGTTATTTCTGAAAACAGTTTACAATTTTTCCAGAAACTGTGCGTTATCAGCTTTCGTTTTTTTTTAAATAAAATATTACAAAATTAATTTCACGTCTCAATGGTCGTTGTCATTTGATACATATAGGTAGGTTATTTTTGTTACATGTGCTGTGCTACGTTTACTGTATTCTGCGTTTATTCATTTCCCTTAACCCCTTATTTTTCGAATCAAATTTTGCGTTAAGGGAAAATGTGTTGCGTGATTACTACCAGATAACGGTTTACTGTCAACCGATAGAACCCACCAGGAAATCAAATGTGAACCCCTTTCCTCGTGATAATATACATGNGTTTTTAATGAAATGTTATTTCTGAAAACAGTTTACAATTTTTCCAGAAACTGTGCGTTATCAGCTTTCGTTTTTTTAAAAATAAAATATTACAAAATTAATTTCACGTCTCAATGGTCGTTGTCATTTGATACATATAGGTAGGTTATTTTTGTTACATGTGCTGTGCTACGTTTACTGTATTCTGCGTTTATTCATTTCCCTTAATCCCTTATTTTTCGAATCAAATTTTGCGTTAAGGGAAAATGTGTTGCGTGATTACTACCAGATAACGGTTTACTGTCAACCGATAGAACCCACCAGGAAATCAAATGTGAACTCCTTTCCTCGTGATAATATACATATATAGTATGTTTATAAAGGTATTCTAGACACCGTATAATCATTTAGTTACATTCGGTTCTATTAGCTTATGTACCATCCAATACCAAACGTTTTCTTGTAGCGCCAGTATTGAATATAATAAAATTTTGACTTTTTATTTGGTCCAAATTATGCATAATTTGAAAAAAACTAAATTTTATAAATTTGAAGCACTTAGAAATATATAATTTTTTACATTTAACTCAAAATATACCGTTTTATCGTTTTAGTGAAGTAAGTAAGGCTACATATTATGCAAAGTGTTCAGAAATTATCGCCCAAATTAAGGGAGGTGATTCCTTACGAAAAATAAAGTCCAAAATATATGGAACACAAAATAACTAAACAGAATATTGAAGGAGATGTGAGCCTGTGAAAATTGGGTTTTGAAAACGTATTTTCGCTGAATGCTTTGTACCTTCTGCCAGCGGTAGGAATGGCGGCGATTTATCCACAGTACGTCCCTAACGGTTGAATGGGACATGCCCATTTGGCCCGCTATGGCGTGTTTACTAGTGGAGGGTATGTCGTTGATGTGCTGACGCATCACTTCCTCAAGGCGAACAGTGCGCACAGACCGAGGACGGCCAGCATTACGCAGGTGTGTCTTCGTCGTGGGAAGTATAAGTCACCTTTTTGCTGCGGACTTTGTTTGCGCTCTACAAGGCATTCGGCAAAATACGTTTTCAAAACCTAATTTTCATAAGCTTATATTTCCGTTACTTTCCCGTTCGGGAATATGTTGTTATGCATATCTTGGATTTTATTTTACATAAGGAACCACCTCCAGTAGTTTGGGCATTTAATTTCCGAACATGCTGTAAATACTTAACGCTTACAGAAATAAAAAAATAAAAAAATCACATTAATAATGTTAAAACTCAAACGTAAAACCTAATAATATGAAATATAAACGAAAACACACGTACATTATTTTTACTATATTAATATTATATGTGTTTGTTCAAACTGCCACGCATTATCCTTCCCAGCTCGTTCTTGTAAATTATTTTGGCGTAATAAATTCGAATTCATGGCTTTAAATTGTCATCATTTATAAAACTCTAGAAATTTTAATACATACTGAGATTCCAACGAAATTATTTAATATTTTCTTTGAATATCGAGTTGGAAATTTGTATTTCTGTTCAGCTATTTTAAGTCAGATTGATCTTCAAACGAGACGGTGATAACACACAGCGTAAATATATTGTCACAAAGAAGTTATTTTCATTTAGGCTTGTTTTGCTTCTTTGTGTTACAAGATGCACTCCAAAAGCCCCTTGGTAACGCTCAACCATAAGTAAAACTTTAGGCCTAACTGAAATACGATTTTAATTCTTAGAAATGTAATGTTGGCCAATAAATTATATTATGAGACCTCCTTGTGTTTTATAGACAGTGCCCCATAAAATTAAGAATTGGACAAGGTAAGATTCTTCTCGCTGTGTTAATTTACCATTTAACTTTGAATTTCATTTCACATAGTCCTTCAAACAAATGTTTTTAGAATCTGGCGACCTCGTGCGGTGTGATATGAAAAAATTGACTGGAAAATTATGGCTATGGAAGGAAATTACTGTTCACAAAAGAATAAAACAAATTATAGAAATTTTAAGTTTATATAAGTTTTCTTTTGTTTAAATCTCAAAACGTTGGGCTACAGTTAAAAAGAATTGTTACTGTTACTAAAGTGTTATTTCTTTTTCGGTAAATTGTTAAATGTAGTTTGTCCGTATTTAAATTTTAACTTTTTTTATGTAGTAAAACTATATAATAGTGAAACGCTTACAGCAGTTGAACCAGTGTGTTGGATTCCAAAGAAATTGCAACGTACTATTCCCGTAGCTTCATTAACTTTAGTTTAAACAAAACTTTGTGTTGAAGTAACTTTTTGAAATTTGTACCAATGAATATTTAATGTTGCAGTCTCATATTTACACTAAAGAAAATGACAATAATACCAAACAATTTGAAGAAAAAAAATATTATCTCGATTATTATCACGAATCTGCAAAATATCCACAAAATTTAGAGGTAAAAATGTTGATAAGCGTAACCACTACGATAATAGTAGAAGATTTACACCTTCTGAGTAACGGCGTCTGTTAATATTACCTGTGTCCACAGCAGTGAACTTTACTACCCCACAGTAGCACAAGTGTTTAACGAACATTCGTTTTCTTTTGCGGTAACCTATTCGTAACCAATCACAATCTAACTCCAGTAGCGTAAATATCAAATGCGCTATCATAAACGGGCGTTTCCGTTAAGAAAAATATACATTCGTTTCACTAATGTGCATTTATCCCTGAATATATTATTTTATGAGCAAAATAATAAAATAAATAAGCGAGAAGATAATCGAGCGTAGAGGAATGTAATAGCAGAATGTTTATAAAAATAAGCCGAGGAAAGTTGTTTATGTGGCAAACCAGGCAACTTAAAACGTTCCCCAAAATATACTCGTTTGTTAGTCAAATACGGTTGATCCGACATTATTTTGTTAGTTATAGCAAGGTTTTTGCGGCAATGGCTATGGGTGCGGTTGTCGTTATGATTAGTTCAATTGTAGCACGAATTTTACAGTCATGGCCACTGAAGACCTCGATTAAATAACATTTTTGAATAAGATTAAAATGGTTATTTTCTAGGTACATGCAGGTACATGATACCAATTTAATGGTTATTAGCGTTCTATGAGCGGAAAACATGAGATGTATTGACTCTATTCCCCACCTGTGGGTCATAGGATCTCAGTTAATGTTAAATGGCATATACTATAAGGTGCCTTGGGTGTTGAATGGGGTAATTCAATTAGGTAGTATTTCGGGGTTTCAAGTTACTGGTGGTTATATTGTCGCGAAATTACAATATATAGACACAAATCCGAGTGGTACCCTAATGAACATACTCGTCCGAACTGTAGGCGGAGTTTTGGGGGTGGGGGGTTTCTTTGGTCGACGACTTGATACTTAGCTCTGCTTGTAGTGCTTGGTCTGTTGTCGGCTGGCTGAGACCCGGCGCTTCGGATGTCTTTAGAAAGGCCCTGGTTTTGTTTCCGTCTCTCCACGACTGCTGCTCGGCGTTCGCTTCTCGACGTACGCCTCCACGACTCTCTTCTCCCGATAACCTCTCGCTCCGCCTTACTCTCGTGAACTTCTGGTTCAACTGGCATGATTCAACTGATCTTCCCGGCACGGAGTATCGCATCTTCCGACTGCCCCTATATGACTGACCTGACCGACTGATGTGACTGACTCACTCGGCCGGGGTCCGATACCCCCGGCCTCGGTTAACTGTTGCACAGACTTTCTCGGTGCGCGCTTCTAACTGACTGGTTGCCTTCTCTAACGTAACTGATTCTCCCGGCACGGAGTATCGCAGTTTCCGACTGCCCCGATATGACTGATCCCCTCCTTATCTCTAAAAACAGCTTTTAAACTATCTGCACGCTCTCCCTAGATTACTACACGTGCCTCCCTTGTTAGGGGAATGGGAGGGAGGAAGGCTTTGAACAATGTACACTTCATCCATGCATTGGCCTCTTGTTGGTGGAGGGGGCAGGGGGTGGTGTGGGCCAGTTGCCCCTGCCATACACTGTCAGCTTATTCTGGGTGTGTATAACCCTTCAGCATGTGTTTTAATTTCTCTCGTGAGCGGAAATTGCCAGCATATCTCGTAATTTCGTAAGTATGTACAAGTTTCAGGCAGTTTGGTAGGGAGGTGGGGGAGAGGCCCGTGGGCGGGAAGTGCTACTCCACCGCGGCTTGACCTCGGCGTGCGTTAATGGGTAACACGTGTCGTCCGGGAGGCCCTACACTGGTTTAAGCTGGCGGGGGTGAGGATTGTGACAGCGCCGCTTCTAACGCATACTTCCAATATGCGTTATGGATCAGATTATTGCATCCCATTGTGCGCAATGTTGAACACTTTCAGGGAGGAAAATATGTACAAATGTTCAAATAAGCTAAAAGTGAGTCACATATATCAATCACATACTTACAATAAGTTCTCATAGTCTCTATCTTCGCACTTACCACAATTATAACGGTGCATAATACATCAAATATATGCTTAATATACAATGTGTATTACTAACTGATGAGTCAACTACCATAATAATGATTCGACAGTGTGTCAATAAACTGTTCTTTCCTAGGCAATATAATATATACAACACACACATTCATTTGCGTGATTTACACCGAGTACTGCAAGCGTAATACTTCTTTGCAATAAGAACTGTTGCCGATATAAGATTAGGTCAGCAATGCCTTAGAAGAATGCGGACGTAATAATCCAATTAACTAGGTTGAAATCAGGAGGCAGAATATGACGTCGGCAGCACCCGAAAATATACTATTTCCTACAGTATTTCTACGAAAATGATTATAGTTCGAGATTTTCGGCATTTAGAGGGGAATAGTCTCAATAGCTCATTGATACTGGCTATGATGTTCAGTATTAAGGCAGATCTGTAACTGGTCACATAATGAACACACTCCGAATTATGCATTCAGCATATTTTACAAATAAATAATTCACTCGAAAATCTTTAAGTAAATGTTTTGTGGCTTTCAAAAAGAGACATCTGGTGCAAAATTGATCATTTTTTTAGTAAATTTGTAACTTAATTTTTTTTTTCGAAATAGTTCTCTATGGAATTATTTATGGGGATAACAATACTTATTAAAGTGATAATAATTAAAATAAGAAATTTAGGACAGCATAAAATAAAATGGAATTATTTGAGAATTATGAAAATTTTGCTACATTATTTAAAATATTTTTAACCAATTCTATTGTCGACAAGACATTTTATGAAGGTGGCCATCGAAGAAAAAATAGACATATCTGTAAACGTTAAAAATTGTAATATAATTTTATTGGAATTTGTTTTTACTTTTTTTATATAACTTCGTAAAATGTTTTTATGGCAGTGAGTAAATTTCGGAATAGCAGTTCTCAAACTGGCATGGCAGAGAGTGTGAGTGAGACAGAGCCCTGCCCACCGCAATTACCTCCTGTATGATGCTTGCCCGCGTATTTTTAAAATAACCCCACATAAATAGTCTACGACTACACGAAAGGGGACTATCTTTCCAGGTGCGACATTTTCCCACGTGATTTTGCTGGTGAACCAAGTTAGTTTTTTTTTGCAGATTATGTACACGAGAATTTTCAGTATTCTAGTAAAACTGCCACAATATACATTTCAAGATGGAACGCCAGTTTAAAGTATGGCAATAATAATGCAACTATGTATATTGACAATTTTCTTTAAAAAATAAAGCTACTTTAAGTTTACTTAATAATGATTGCTGTAAAGAAAGCATCGAATTGAACAGCAAATAAGTACCAAACGTAAAAACATTTTTTTCTGCATTTCCTGAAACTATGCTTTATTTGTGTATTAAAATTAGAACAAGCGCTACATTCGGTTTGATATACCACTAAAGAAACAAAATCTTCCTCACGTGTGCATGGAATTTTCAGGGTTAACTGATCCAGTGTGCGTGTGTGATCGGACCTTTCCCGCCGATCCTGTTACTTCAAGCGATTGAATTTCGCAGTTTAAGTATATGTAGATTATAACGCGTACGGTGCTTTAAGTGAAACGTCCAACCCACTGGAAGCAGCGAGAGTTCCGGAGGGGTTATGAATGCTGACAATGACTTTGAAGATAATGAGATAAATGGTGCCAACTGCTAAGGAGATTAAGAAACTTGCCTCAGCGTGACGTTGAGTAATTGATTCCCCCCAGAGAAGAGGTGGGTGCTATGGCAGCCCTGGGCCGCGCCGTTGCTACTGGAGCTGTGTTTATCAACACTGAAGATGCCATTAGCATAGAGAGTGGGGACCGGCGGGCGGATGGACTATTACCAACTTAGCGTCGGCAAAGTCGCGACCCGGTTGCACAAAAGGGCTGGGTAACGTCGGCACAGCGAGCGCGAGCAGGGCTGACAACCCGGAAATGTTAAATTACTGAGACGGCCTTCCTGCGCCTCGAGGAGGGACCAGCAAGGACTACGCCTTCCTCTAGAACGCGCCATCCTTGGTGTTGGTATTTCGCCTTTCTGCTTATTTCACTTCCCTGAAGTGTAAAAATCTGGTCGTGAACTACTGTACTCTGTCGTAAGATGTAAAAAAATTAACAATTTTTATAACTGATACCAATTTTTTATAATAGTAAGAGTACAATTATGCATTGTAATTTTCCCATCGGTTAAAATGCGATAACCAAACTACTGGCATACAAAAAAAAAAGACAGCAACATTGAAGTTATTACAATTATTTTTTGCCTGAAAATAGAGGGTGCAATTTGATCGAAAACGCCGTGACAAACGACAGCGTAGCGGCTACAACCTAAAAGCCAAGAACACATAGAAAATGACAGCGAAATCCTGACAACTGTGAGAAATGTGATACGTTCTAATCCATTAATGGTCATCTCGCGTGCAACTCTAATTATTAGTTCCGGCCATTTGCTTTAAAACCTTACGTATGGTGAACACGTGTAAAAAAGTAAAGTGTAAATTACCTTAAGTTACAGATCCTCGAAATATTTTTTTCTTATACAATTTTTAATTATACAGAAAGTTAGAAAGTCACTGCCATCAAATAATTATACCTTCGTATAAAATGGAGGTGGGGCGTGATTAGTTCAAAGTTATTTGACAAGTCTTTCTTAGTAAAAATTAAATTTACAAAAAGAAAAGTGTAAAATAAGGGAATGTTGCTTTTTAGAATGTGTACAAAATTGCTAATAACCTTTTTAATTATCTAGTTATTCAGTCCTATTAAATGCACAATGAAGGTTTTTTATACCAGAAATAAACTGGGACGCTGTAGCCCACGACAGTAATAACATTTGCATAAAATTCTTACTCAGAAATATATTCGTTTTTTTTTCTATAGACGTCTGTAGCTCATAAAGTTATAATTTAAGAAAGTTTATAAAGTTCAAAAATAATTTCATTGCTGGTTGATTAATTTAAGAATATTCCGTGAATAACATTTACAGGATATGATATTACAAGCTGGATGCAGAAGACAGAGTGAAATGGATACTTGGTAACATACAACTCCGAACGACGGCTTACTCGTATGAAAGGTTTAAATATTAGACATGCTTGCACTGAATTACTTCATCACGGTAATCCCCTACATAGAACCACTTGAACAAAAGCTAATAGAAGAAAATTTTGTAAGTTGCCTGTGAGTTAACACATTTAACCCAAGCAAACCGCCAATAGTCTGAAACAATTCAAAACCTTCAAACACTACTAAAGTATTTTCATTACCTACGTAGAGTCGGCCAACTGTAGATGTACTGATGGCATTGCTGTATTACTGCTGGCCCAGAAAACTTATGAGTTTACACAACTGGCCCTGCTATGGTTAACTGCTAGTAGCAGGACATTTGGCTTGACATTTATGGCACACTTATGGTATGCTGATGGAAATGAAACTGATGGCTGAGAGTAGGTGAACTACTAATGGCCCATAAATGGCTTGCCAACTGTATTCCAGCAATGGCCGCACATAACCTATAATTATTGCTGGTTAAAGCATGGGTATCCATCTGTAGGCCATTTGATGGCTGTAATGTGTTACGTCGATATACAATTGCTGTTTTAAGCATATTAGCCATGCTAGGGCCATTTGTGTTCACAACACCTGGGCCAGTTATGGGCAGAGTATGGCTAGTTAGTGGTTCCACTCCAGGACCGGCTGCATGGCAGCTGTTGGCCAACTTTTTGCCAGCTCTTGGCCAACTTTTTGCCAGCTCTTGGATAACTTTTTGCCAGCTGTTGGCCAACTTTCTGCCACCTTGGCATCCGACTTTAAACCATAAATGGGCCATATGTGTTTTACTACATGGGTATTTTCCATGCATTTTTAACAATTTTGTACCAAAATTTGTTTTATTTGCATAGATTTCAACAACTAAATATTTTATTATAATCGGGACTTTATTTCTCACAATAAATTAACCCATTATATTATCAAAAACTAAATCTGAAAAGCTAAAAAATATCTTAACGTCTGTAACAAGAACTTAGTGATAAATTATGAGCCTACTTTCCTCTAAATTGGTGTAAATAAATTTTAGTAAAGTTCCTGAAATATTATATGGCAGGTAGGCATTGGCGTCTCATTGACAGCAACATAATTAGAAATGAAACCAGAAACATGTGAAATATTACAAAGAAAATAAAAATAGTGACTTACCCGAGATTCGAATTCAGAAAAACTCATTTAATTAAGCTAGCTTGCGATCAACTGCATTACGGAGGTAGGATTCAGAGCATAACTTCGGATGTAATCAGTATAATGTTTTGAATGATAGAATTCAATAACCTGAAATATTTACTCGACCATCATTTTGAAAATAAGTGTCTGAGCAACTAAAACGCATAAGTTTACATGGCCTACCATAACGCTACTTATGTGGAAAACTTTATGGTAATCGGTTGATTGGTCTCTGAGATATGGCATAAAACGTCCATTGATCACGTGACGATCTTCATAAATGGAGGGCAAAAAGTTTATATATTAGCACATTTAATTATTGTCATAGATAAAATATAAAAAGTTAAATTTAAATCTTTGACATAGTTTTGTAGTATAGCACACTAAGCTAAAATGTTTGCATACCCACCGTTCAAAAAATAAGATACTTTTATACTTAAAACATATTAATTAATGAAGCCTACCAAAGTACTACTTATACGCCAAATTTGAAAGAAATCGGTTGATTGTTTCCCGAGATAGGACATAAAAACTGTATTTTTAGATGTGATGCTATCTTACAAAATGGTGGAGAAATGAGGCTTTGCACACAGTTTTGATGAATACATCTGATACTGTCAGTATACAAAGTTAAGTTGAAATTTGTTTTGCAGCTTCGTAGATAAATAATTCTGAACCAAAATGTTTGTATAGCCGCCATTTTGAAAGTATCTGTCTGAAACACTCAAAATTTATCAGTTTACATAACCATCCATAGTGCTAATTGGTTGCTAAATTTTTTAGAAATCTGTTGTTATTTCGGAGATAACATAATTTCAATTTATAAAGTGATACTATTTTACAAAATGGCCGAAATAAGAGATTTAATGTGTACACATTTGATTGTTGTAACATATACAGCCACCATACAAAGTTTGCTGGAATTAATTACATGGTTTCGACGATATAACATACAAAACTAAGACGGCTATATGCCGCCATTAAAAAAAATAATAAGTGTCTGACATACCTAAAACATATCAGTAAGCATTATCCACCACAGTACTACCGATTTGCTATATTTGGTAAGAATCGGAAAATCGTTTCCCGAGATGACATAAAAACTTGATTAATTCATGCAGCGCTATCTTACAAAATGGCCGACAAAAGTAGTTATTTTCAGCTTATATTGTGCTTGTAATACATACCGTCAGCGTACAAAATTTGGTTGAAATTGACTAAATAATATGGTAGTTATACGAAATAAACCTAAAATATTTGCATGGCAGCGATTTTGAAAATAAGTGTTTAATTAAGTTCAATTACTTACATTTCCCTGGCCAATCATCATTTTACTTACGTGCCAAATTTGGCGAAGATAGGTTGTTGTTTTTGTGATATAACGTAAAAGCTTTATTTTTTTCTGTGGCGCTGTCATCTAAAATGGTCAACCAACAACAATGTTCACCTCTGATTTCAATGCATACACCTTGCCCTGTCAGGATACAAAATTTGGTATAAATCGGTTGAATGGTTTCAGAGGTATATCACCCTAAATATTTAAATGACCGCCATTTTGAAAGTAAGTGCCCGGCGTGGTCTAAAGCTATAAAAGGCAGGTGTCCTTACTTAGTACCATGTGTGAGCAGAGTTTGATGAAATTCGGTTCACGCGTTCAAAAATTGAAGGGGGTGACACACACACGCACACACACATATACGTACAAGCATACACATGCATTCACACAGACAGACAGTAAAGTGATCTCATAAGCCTTTCTTTCCTACGGGGAGTAGGCTAAAAGTGTGTTATTTTTTGTCACAGAATAGATTAGCTGAAACTAAGGCTGTGCTCGAATTTACTGCCACATACTCTCATTTACTTCCCCTTGATCCCTTCAGTACTATCAGTTCCTACATGCCCTTAATCCCTTCTTGGCGAATTGAGTATAATTTCGAACCTGTGTCTTCGTTTCGCAATTGTTACAAGTTCAAATGCATATGCAAGGTCAATTATTTAAATAAATTTCTTTATGCTACTTTGGTTAGTTTGAGAACAACAGTGCCCGGCAGATGGCAGGAAGTAGCACAAGAACTGTAAAAACCAATTGGGAAACGAAACTTAAAGTGTAGGGCATGTGAAATGGAATTCGCTTGTGCTGCTAGCTAGGTGCCACGGCGCACCTGTGCCTTTACCGCGAATTCGGACAACAATAATTAAGGCCACCTATTTTTCGTGAAAAGAAACACGTGAAGGTTAGACTTCAATATCCTATGTACACACTTGCAGCTTTCCTTCGGCCACTGGCCGCTTGTCTTTGTGTGCAGAGCGTCTGTAACATGAGTGAACCAATCAGAATTAAGTTTCTCCGATACTGACCGTCCGTTATTTGCGGACAGACAGATAAGACTTGTAACAATTATAATGTTCCAATCACGAAAGTAGTTCTGAACTAAAGTGTTTTGGAACACAGCTTGTCCTGAAATATTTTCGCGAAAAACAGGTGCCCCTAGCATTAATGTGACGCCATATCATCGATGCGCTTTTCTAGGGCACGAAACCAGGTAATGGCCTTTTGCTGTTGAATTGGAACCCATCTTAATTAATGAAAATATGAGATTGGAAAATTATTTAAATTGAAATTCGTTTTGGAGTCAATCAGTGCTCTGTTCTTTAACTGTATAGTAAATATGTCTCATAAACTTACAAATTTAATTTTACTTCTCAGGTATAGTTCAAAAAAATATAAGTTTTCAATAAAGATTATTAATACTGAACGTACAACTTCCGTAGTATTATAGCAGCCTCTTCTAATTTTTATTCGACTGCAAACGTCCTGCCAAGGCCGAAGCCTGTTTCTTTCAGCGTTTTTCTTGGTCACAGTGATTCTGTACATACTTCAGGGTTGTCATTTTCGCTGTTTTTCCCCTTTTTGCCCCCTCCCTTTTTTTCCCTTTGCAGTTTATATCTCGCCGTTTTCGTTGTTGTGTGGTCGCTTAAAACAAATAATTCCTACAATCGGTTTATACATTATTTTATTTATTCCCTACTTGTTTATTTCGCCACATGTTACCACTGAGGCAGATTGCCATCTTAATTACTTTCTGGCCCTTGATTTCGTTTTTAATTACTTGTATAATCTGATTCATAAATAATGGACCAACATTTCCTGTGAATTTTCCCCCTTCTTCTTGGTGTTTACATCTTATTGGGTCCAGCCAAATCATTAATTTTATATTTTTCGGTAATATAATAATTTTTAGTACTTTTATTGTTTTACTGAATACGTTCTTCCCGCCATCTTCTTTACTTACCAGTTTAACAAAATGTAAACTCATTTTTTATTTGCGTTAAAAATAGTTTATTCAATTTAAGTGAATAACTAGAACTGTTCTCCGTCAAATTCCATACAGTTTCGCAGATAGAATTTAAATTACGCAGACCGCGCTAAGTCTTCTGCGCATGCACCCAACACTGACCCGTATATCGCTTGTACTACTGTCAAAGGCAAATGGTGAACAGTGATGAACGTGCGTTTTATATTTGAATTTTCAAATGAACCACACTTTTATATTAATAAAGTACTTCGGCTTACTTGAAATTATTCTAGTTGCATAAACACTACACTTTTAAAATGTTCTGTATAATTACGGATATTTAACGGAAATGTTCTCTAAATATACGGGAATGCAGTCCGTAATGACGAAAAACGGAGCTGAACTTTGGAAATACAAAATACGGAAAGTATCCGTATTACTTCGGGTTTCGAGAACTAACATTGCTGAGTCTACATGAAGCTTTCTTCGCCACTGCAAATAGAAAACGTTTCTGCAGCAGTTAGGATATCCATGCAACTTAGAACCCATTCCTTCAATCATCAAAATGTAGCATCAGGCGTCTATAACAGTCAGCAACTCTTAAAAAATACAAACTTTAATAGAAAGTGAAAAAGTTGCTTATGTGACCACAATCAAAATATTAAGTTGTATCAGAAATCGACACAAGGAGCTCGTTAAGTAGTGGTTAGAGTCACTGATTTTTACAATTTTAACTCTGATTCAAATCTCGCTCAAGTATAAAATAATTTAACTGTTTTAAATGCTTTTTTTTAACACAGTAGAACAGCCGCATAGCGAATATTAAAAAAAATATCGTTTTTGGAAAACGAACTAGGAAATTTACAAAAAGGTTCCGTCAATTCACGGAAATTTTTGCGAAATGTACCCAAAGTCAGTTTTTGAACACCAACGTGTTCTTAATTTTACGGAGAGTTTACGGAGAGTTCTGGATAAAATCTTACCAGTACTCTTGTGTAAATTGAAGGAAAGGAAAGGAAAATTATTTGACAGTGTAAGTTAGGGGGAGTGTAAAAACATCTCAAAGCACCTACTTATATAACTGTGTTCTAACCTCACATCCTACCCACGTTGTTTTTGATAGTGCTATTGGCAGGAAAGTTGTCACAGTGTTGGAACACGGAGTGTAGCTACTGTGCAGCCTCCATGTGCACTCTACTCCATTTTGGGGCCACGGTGGTGTAGTAATTAGACTACGAGCCTCCCATCTAGGCGAACCGGGTTCGATTCCCGGCGGGCGTCGCTCTCATATTTCGGCATGTGGGAACCGAACCGGACGATACCGCTGGTCGGCGGGTTTTCTCGGGGATATCCCGTGTCCCCACCCTTTCATTCCGGCGCTCCTCCATACTCACAACCCTTTACCACCATTGGATCTCAAGACCTCGATGTTAAGAGCCGCCCAAATCTCTCCACTCACTCTACCCCATTTTCTCTCTACGGTTTCACATGTGTGTGTGTGTGTGTGTAACTTGCGGAATTGCTGTTGGTTCGACGTCCTCAAACATCACCCGCCGGTCTTCGTGCAGAAGAAGTTTTTCAGCTGAGGGCTGCCAGAGTGTCCCTGGTGGGTCGCAGCGCATTATATAACATTTTATTCCTGCAGCGCACAATGCGTAACTCAATTTCGGTCCCATCAAGCTCCCCGGCTCCTTGCCTGGGCGGAGAAAAGGAGCTTGTTATTGAACGCCACTGAGAAGTTTGTTCGACACGAGAAGTGTCTCTCTCTCTCCTCCTTTTTTCCGAAACAGTAGATCCCCGGGCTTTAATAACTTTCTTCTCGTGTATTTACTTGTCGTATTTTACGTAAGCAGCCCGTAATTATTTTTCTCCTTGTGCACTGTAACTTTCCCGTCTTAATTCCAGGCCTCGTTTTCAATACTTACTGCTTGCTGCAGACAACTTGAAAGTAACAAATGCTTTTGATCGCAAGAAAATAAGCAGTGAGAAATGACATAGCTAAAATATTCCCAGCGAACGCAGAGGAAGTTTGACTTTATCCCCTCTGCAAAATTATAAAGGTTTAAAAGGAAGTTTTAAGAGCAAAAGTCATGACAAATCGCGCCTCTCGTGATACGAATTCCCGATGTTCCCTTCAAAAGCATAGTAGAAAAATAATTGAAGGTAAATAAATAAATGTGTAACTGTTTGTGTGTATTTTGCCGATCCTGTGACTGTTTGTCGTGATATGTATTCAAACGCTATTTATACGCAAATCTCAATAAACTTTACGTTTACTTTAAAGAAAACACGTGAAAATAAATGTTTGCACGCCAGTGAGATGGCTTTGAGGTGCAGAAACAAGGGGGAGCTGTGGACGACTCTCGTGCATTCTCGCCTCTAAGCGCAAGACGTTATTTTAAGCATAATCTAATTTCGCAAAAAAAGTTCCTTTGTGACATTATAAGTAAATATAGTTCAAATAATAAATATTATATGCAATGCCGTTTTCCGCAAATAGAAGAACTGAAGATAGTACAATTTTTCATTTTAACGTGTCAAAAACACGACTTAGGCGTTTTTGAATCTCTCATATAAAATATCAGCATAAATAATATGTACACTGGAAAAAAAAGCTGCTCCGAGCTCTTGCAGTTTATCTAAGTAATGACACTGTAAAACGTTTGAAATTTTTTAATTGTGACTATTAAAAGATATTTGTATACTTCTATATATGGTGTCCCTCAATTTTCGTGAAACAAATTCTACTACACATATTTTGGAATTTAAATTTGAATGGTTAGAGCAACTTGTTTAACTAATTTTTAGTGGTTTGGTTTAATTAAGTTGTATTTTAAAAACGAGTAATTTTTTTTATGTACGGAAAATTACGAAACCTGACATTTATCAAGAAAAATTACATATTATGTGAATTTATGAAAGTTTAAAGTTGTTTAGTACAACAGTAAAATTAGAATATGGTTTACTCTCAGTATATTTGAACAATGGTACTATAATTTTGTTGCCGGGACAATCTAAAGCTAAGTTTAGCATAATCTCCATTCGTACACTTTTTTTTTTGTAAAAATTACTCATTTTTGTAGTCAAAATAGTTAAATATACTATTGTTCACCATACTTAATTGGTTAAAGATAAAGATTGCAATATTATAGAGTACATGTTCTCAAAATGTTATTACTGATCCCAAGGAAATATTTGTCCTTTTATTAACGGTCTCATGTTATGTGTTGTTTTATATACTACGCGCTTCTCACTGCAGCGGGCAAGAATGTATTATCAGCGGATTCAAAACTGGTAGACGTTACTTTCGACTGGTGGTATTTCTCGGGATTCTTATATTTCCTCCATCATTACAATCTGTTGCTGCTTCACCGCCAACTATCTTCACCCACATCGCCGCTAAGGGCCTTTGCTCTCCTATTTGAATGAAACCATGGCTCGTATGTATCTAATAATTACCTGACTTTAAAAAAGTATTCTTCAAACATCCTTTCAGCGTAACTAAGGGTCCAGTTAGCCATCTGAAAATGCTAAACTGAAGTAGTTAATGATGAGAGTAATGCGTTTTCACATTACCTTGACAGTTTTATTTACGATGCTAACGATTTTAAAGACTTAAAAAAAAAAAATTATTATTTTTCTGACCTCTTACTTTTGTCCCAGATAACAGTCGTAGTGGATTTTGCTACGACAGTCTACGATGCGAGGCGTTCTGTGATCTAACCCTGTTTAAGGCGTGCACTTTCATGTTTAAGATAATGTTTAAAACAGTTTGTAAGCCGTTCCTTCATTAGCTGCCTATCGTGAAGCAGGGATCGTTATAAACAATACTAAAAACGAAGAATTATAGAAATCATTAAGAACATGCGAAATTGCAAAGCTCCATTTTGTGTCGCAGGTGACCTTCAATATGACCAAATACTCGGGAACCGAAAAAAAGTCGAGATTGTGTGACAGGAATATCGCAATCAACCCGCCTGCCACCTCTTCGTCGTCGAAGATTCACAAGAACTTGATTTAAAGCTGTCATCAAAAATTGTAAGCTGACCTGTCACTGGGGAGCCTCACTCTTTATGGGAGTTAGGTTATCGTTGTATTATGTGGATATTCGCTTTTTACCCCTTCTTCATATTCGGTTGGAACTCTCCTTGGCGGGTAAGCGTACCCGATCTCATCATGATTTCTTGCTTGGGGATTGTCAGGGAGTGCGAGAAAACGCACAGTAATGTCGTGTCGTTGGTGTGTTGCGTTTTCTAGTCAGTGTCGTGTTGAGCAGCCGAAGAGAGCGCCAAACGCTCACACTCTTTGAATCAAACATTTGAAAAATCACCCCATGTATGACTTGTTTGCTTGTTTCCTAAATATGTAGGGTTTTACAGGCGTTTTTTACTTGTGTTAACGCACAGTCCGTTATTTTTGGTTAATTTTAACTTTATATATATTATCTGTAAATTATAATATTTCATCTAGAATTTATAGGTACGAATAAAATCAGATAGACGCGTTGGTAATTTCTAGTAAAAATAGTTCTTATGCAAAATATGATTACATTGAGTGCATACAAATGCGGTGCGTAATACCTTTGATGTAATTTTCTAAACTCGGTTAAGCTTTGTTTGCATGAAGTGAGGCAACAGCTTCAAAGAAGAACTTTAGCAGGGTTTCAGAAAAGTTGGAAGTAACCGTGAATGGATTATACGAAGGGTCCTTTATTAGGTGTTTACTGGAGCAAACAAATTACTTTTGGAATTTCAGAAACTTGCATAAAATTTCTTCAAACAACAAGGAGAATTTTTACTACGATACTGGTTAGAAATATTAAATTATTCAACTTACTTAAAGAATAGAATACAATTACTAATTAATATTAAAACTCATAGCGAATTACGCTCTTTTCCAACCACACCACGAGCGATACTCACTGAAGAGCCAAAAAAACTGTTACACCTGCCTAATATGGTGTAGGGCCCCCGCGAGCACGCAGAAGTGCCGCAAGACGACGTGGCATGGAATCTGCTAATGTCTGAAGGTATGCAGGAGGCATTGAAATTTGCGCCAATTTGAGAAAGGATTGCACGTTCGTCACGTTTAATGATTCTCGTCTGTCGTCGTTTGTCCCGTACGTTAGCGATATTTTTCCGGCCTCAGCGATGTCGAAGATTTGATGTTTTACCGGATTCCCGATATTCACGGTACACTCGTGAAATGGTCGTACCCGAAAATCCAAATTGTATCGCTACCTCGGAGATGCTATGTCCCATCTCTCGTACGCCGACTATAACACCACGTTCAAACTCACTTAAATCTTGATAACCTGCCATTGTAACAGCAGTAACCGATCTAGCAACTTTGCCAGACGCTTTTTGTCTTATATAGGCGCTGCCGACCGCATCGCGTTACTCTGATTGGTTCCATACCTCTGTTATTTGCATACGCACGTCAATACCAGTTTTTTGGGTCTTCAGTATATATATATATATATGTGTGTATATGTATATATATATATGTATATATATATATATATATCACAATTTTATTTTACCAGCATCACACACAGGATTCCACAGAATGAATTTAGTCAGTAATCACAAAATACGTGAGTCAAAGAGAAACGCAATGCTTAGTGCAAATAACTCAAGACAACACAATGAAGAAAACACAGTCGGGTTCTTGTGACGTAGCATAAGTGACATTTCGGGGACAGGTATCTATTAACGTATTCCAGGTACACACAGAAAAAATAAGACACATGCACAAACCTGCATTGCAAGAATCATTCAAAACACGCACAAAAGTAATCTACATTTCCCATGCGCGTGATAATTTTGCGTGAACTCCGGAGATAAAATAACGAAGGTTGGAATAAAATAAGAAATGCTAACAGAAGTGAAATCATTGTGTGTATTACATACTTGAGAAGCACACTCCACCGAAATGGCTTAAATTGCCGGCAGAATGATGGAACGCATTTCGCCAGTCAGTACCTGAAGGCAAACTACTTAAGATGCCGACTAACCAACAGATGATCTTTACTATAGGCTGCACTTTTCAAAGCCCTGTTTAAGATCTTCTTTTATGCACATTTCGTATTGATCCACCGTATGTAAAATTAACATTCCTATGTTCATTCATGTGCCAGGAAATTGAAACTCTGAAATTATTAAAAAGGTAAATGTTATTACAAATTTGCTATTTTTTAACACTTAAAAGCATTAAAAATAGAGAAAATGAAAGAAATCATTTCAGTATTCACATATGTTTACCCTTCACTTCAGATTCAACGTTAAGACGTGTAACTACTTTACCTCCGTCGTTATCATCTTTACTGGGCGCATGNTACCCTTCACTTCAGATTCAACGTTAAGACGTGTAACTACTTTACCTCCGTCGTTATCATCTTTACTGGGCGCATGGCTGTCGGTGTGATCATGTGTGTTTGTGTGTGCGTGCAGGTAGAGGTAGTGATATTAAAAAGATTGTTTTTAAAAGTGCTGAAATAACCGTGAACAGGCTATGCTCACGCAGTAGAACGCAGCCATTAAGAGAGGCTTTAAAATGACAGCGAAAGAACCACCATGTTATTTATTTCCCGTACGCTTGCTTATTTAGTGGTGAAACGCGTCGAAAAGTGTGATCGGTAGCTGCGCCTCAGGATATCCAGTCGCGCAAAATTCACACCTGCCTTTGTGCTTGGCGACTGTCCTGCTTGACTCAGGAAAGGGTGCTCGTAGAAAAAAAAAACAATGGTCAAAGAGAGACCCCGACGACTGCCTGCGTAATCCCTCCCTGCGTTCAATTCTTTTCACTCGCCTCTCTTCCTACGGGCAATTTAAAAACAACGACACTTTTGTCGCCGTCCGAGAGGGCCTTCTCTCGCACTTTTTACACGCGGCTACAAGGGAGAAACGTCAAAGGTGGAGCCCGACCAACGCGCCAGTCCGCTTTGAANTACCCTTCACTTCAGATTCAACGTTAAGACGTGTAACTACTTTACCTCCGTCGTTATCATCTTTACTGGGCGCATGACTGTCAGTGTGATCATGTGTGTTTGTGTGTGCGTGCAGGTAGAGGTAGTGATATTAAAAAGATTATTTTAAAAGTGCTGAAATAACCGCAAATAGGCTATGCTCACGCAGTAGAACGCAGCCAATAAGAGAGGCTTTAAAATGACAGCGAAAGAACCACCATGTTATTTATTTCCCGTACGCTTGCTTATTTAGTGGTGAAACGCGTCGAAAAGTGTGATCGGTAGCTGCGCCTCAGGATATCCTGTCGCGCAAAATTCACACCTGCCTTTGTGTTTGGCGACTGTCCTGCTTGACTCAGGAAAGGGTGCTCGTAGAAAAAAAAACAATGGTCAAAGAGAGACCCCGACGACTGCCTGCGTAATCCCTCCCTGCGTTCAATTCTTTTCACTCGCCTCTCTTCCTACGGGCAATTTAAAAACAACGACACTTTTGTCACCGTCCGAGAGGGCCTTCTTTCGCACTTTTTACACGCGGCTACAAGGGAGAAACGTCAAAGGTGGAGCCCGACCAACGCGCCAGTCCGCTTTGAAGGCGGGGAAGGCTTTTTATTTTCCTTTCCTCTCGCAGAGACCTTTCCGACTTGGTCAAGCAGCATATGGCCTGGCAATGACGTCTTGTCTTGGCCACCTCGCATGTTCTCTTTGTAAGGGCCGCGTCTAAGTTCGGACAACAAACTTCGGCTGTAGATCAATCACCAAAAAAATAAATTAGAAACACGTTGACGACCTTATGGCCTGAAGTGAATTCTAAGGGCGATACACATTTTTGAAGTTGTACCTGAAGTACTAGTTTAATACCGTGCAACTGTCATCTGCAATTTTCCCCTCCCTTTGATAGCTGCAAAATTGTGTTATTGGGTGTTGTGCGTGTTGCACGCCAACCAGGTATTGGCATCGATCTGAAAATAAAAAAAAAACCAATTACTCGAAAACGGCGAGGATGTGGGTATTTACACAAGGCAATATTTTCCGTTAATTGTGGCATGTGGATAAATAAACCATGATTTAAATTCTAAATATGCTACCACGTCATGGAGGATAGCTCGAAATAAGGGCAGCGACCGCGATTATTTACGTGAAATATTTTGATGACAGCGACACGTGTTTTTGGTGTTTGCAGATCTTTCTTCAGTTACACTTTGTCCATAAATTCTGTGTTAGGTCTTATATTTTTTCCAGTATTTGCAATAAAATATTGTTTCAGGTCGAACTTCATATGTGTGTACCGCCTTTAGGATTCTATTTATACCAAAGGTTATAATATGCTTTCAACTTATTTTTTCGTCATTAAACTAATGCCGAAGTTTGTTGGTTGAATTATGGTACATTCTGTATTGTCCTCGCAAAACGAATGCACTTAATTTACAGTGCTCAAAGTAATCTTGTGTATACAGTTATTTTCACAGCAAAAATATTTGTTGCCGTAGCATACACGTAGCCGTAGCGTACTCGTTAGTGAGACAGAATATAACGCCCACGTACCTGCAGTGAGGTGTAGTCTAATCTGGTTGGGAAGAAAGCTGGATTACATATGGGAGGGTTTGGCATAAGAAAATTTCTGCGGCAGGGTGTGCCGCTGTTAGAAACAGAACGCTCCAAGGTGTCGCTAAACGAATACACTGTGTATGTGTTTAAAAGTTTGATCCTAATTGTGACAGCATTTTTTAACTGCTATACACGACTCCCTGATAGTGTAAGCAGCATAAAAACGGTAAAAATACAACAGTAAAAACAGTAAAATTACGACTAAGTTTGGCATTGAGCTTTTGTAACCACGTTTACTATAGTTTAAAAAAATTAGGTTTCAAATTTAAGGGGGGAGGGGGGGAAGGATAGTTGTCACATTTAACCAAAGTTTTGAAGTTTTGCTCAACATAGTTTTAAGACATAATAAATAAATATATTTAGGTAAATTTCCATTATATTTCGAAGCACAATGTTTATTCTTTGAGTAGATTTTAAAAGATTACAATACGGTGGATATTCATTCTATGAAAATTGCAATTATCGGTTTTTTTTTAGATAGGAAAAAAGTTAAAAACACACGTGCAACACTAGTGCTGCCTGGCGGATGGCTTACAAACTAGAGAAGACTAAACTTTATCTGAAGCTATCTGGTGCTTCTCAATACCGCCATCTACCAATACGTACATCGCGTGTCCGAGGCCAAGAGATGCCGGATCGCTAAAGGCGATATTACACAATCGCTATTGCCATCCTTACTCTTGTACAAGCTTATACAAACTCTGGTACACGAGCCGATATACCAACTGATATTCATTCCTGTTATGCGACTGCAGTTTGCATGCTAGAATTTGACACACTCGGTGGGTGCGCAGCCTATGGTGTGCAGTAAATGTAAGTCCCCCATTGCTGCTAGTCAGTAACTTGTCTAGGCCTATCAAAATTAACTAGGTAGCCCATCTTAAAATTACTTTATTTATATTGGTCGTTACATAAACTCAATGCTTACTGATACAGTTTCACTCAGTATTTGAAAATTATAATGTTCGAAAGTATTTTTTTTAGCCTACGTTCTAAAGGAAAGAAAGACTTATGAGATCACTTTCCTGTCTGTGTGTATGTCTGCGAGTGTAAGTGTATGTCTGTGTGTGTGTATTTAGGTGTGTGTTTCTGTGTGGGTGTCTCACCCCCTTCAATTTTTGAACGCATGAACAGAATTTCACCAAATTCAGTGCATATATAGTACTAAGTAAGAACACTTGACTTGTATAGTTTAAGACCACGCCAGGCACTTTCAAAATGGCGGCCGTTTTAAAATTATTGTATATGCTATATCTTCGAAATCATTCAACCGATATATACCAAACTTTGTATGCTGACAGCGCAAGGTGTAAGCATAGATTTAAGAGGTGAATATTTTTGTTTTTCTGCCATTTTGGAATATATCGCTGCATGCAAAATAAAGCTTTTACATTATATCTCAAACACTACTCAATAAATGTTTGCCAAATTTGGCACGTAAGTAGTACTAGGACAGACCAGGTAAATTTAAGTAATTGAACCCGATTAGGCACATATTTCCAAAATGGCGGCCACAAAAATATTTTAGGTTTATTTGTTATAACTACCGTACCGTTTGACCAATTTAAACCAAATTTTGTACGGTGACAATATCTATTACAGCCATCATATAAGTCAAACAACGACCACTTCCGTAAGCCATGTGTCAGGATAGTGCTACATGATTTAATAAAATTTTTGTGTCATATCTCGGGAAACAGTGAACCGATACCTACTAAATATGACAAACAAGTAGTACTATGGTAGGTGATGTTAATTAACTTGTTTAAGATATGCGAGACACCTATTTTCTAAATGACCGCCATATTTTAATTTTATTTTCAAAAATTAAAGCGTCGAAACCATGTTATTAAATCCAATGAAAATTCCTATGCTGGCTGTATGTATTACAACCATCAAATGTGTCCACACAAAATCTGTTGCCCGCCATTTTATAAAGTAGTATCACATGACAAATTAGAATTACCTGATATTTCTGAAAAACAACCGATTACTACTAAATTTAGCTAACAAGTAGCACTATGGCAGGTCATGTAAAGATATAAACTTTGAGTGTGTCAGACACACATTTTCAAAATGGCGGCCATATAAACATTTTAGCTCCGAATTTTTTATCTACGAAACTGCAAAACTAATTTAAACTTAACTTTGTATGCTGACAGTATCGGCAATAGCCTTTAAAATTGTCTATGTATAGTCTCATTTCTCCGCCATTTTGTAATATTGTCACACATGAAATAATGTAGTTTTATTGCCGTATCTCGAGAACCAATCAATCTATTTCTTTCAAATTTGGTGAATGTGTAGAGTGGTAGGCCATATTAATTTATATGTTTTAAGTATGCACATATGTTATTTACTGAATAGCACGCATATAAACATTTTAGCTTAGTGTACTATATTAACGAAACTTTGTAACATATTTAAATTTAACTTTACATGTTATATCTATTACAATCATAGAAACGTGCTAATACATAAACTTTTTTTCCTACATCTATGAAGATCGTTACATGAACTATGTAGATTTCATGCCACATCTCGAGAATCAATTAACCTATTCATAAAAAATTTCACCCAAATATTGCTACAGTTGGGTATGTAAATTAACATGTTTTATATATGCGGCAATCATGTTTTAATGGGATTTATATAAATAATTTTGATTAATTTGTTATTTCAATGAAACGTTTCAACAAAATTCAAAGAAATTGTTATGCATACGGTATTAATTAGTAGCATAATTTATGCAAACATAGATCTTCTTTTGCGGGATTTTTTTGCAAAGTAGTGTCAGGTGAGTAAAATGAGCATTTGGCCATATTTCCGGAATAATTCAACTATTTCGACAGCATTTTACACACCTTCAGGAAGCCATGTAAAATTGCTTGAATCAAATAGGACCATTCACTGATTTTCAAAATGTCGGCCATATAAATATAGTGTGTGGCATATCTATTTAACAGTTTTACCAAATTCAACCAAAATTTTTATGCTTGCAGTATCTGCTAGACTCGTAGTGTAAGGAAAATTTTTAGGCACTTTTGTAAGATACCATCTATTAAGAAAATGGGGTATTAATGCTTTATCTCGGGTACCTATAAACCGATTTCCACCAAATTTTTCACAGAAGTGGCGTTATTGTAGGCTATGTACTTATGTGTTTTTATTAGTTGCTCAGCCTTATTTTCTAAATGATGGCCGTAAAAATATTCCAGGTTCGTGAACCCTATCATTTAAAACATTATGCTGATTACATCAGAAATTAATGCTCCGAGCCTTATCTCCGTGATATAAGTGATTGCAAGGTAGCTTCATTTTAAGAATTTTTCTGAGTTCGAATCCTTGGTAAGTCACCTGTGTATTTTAATCGTTTTTATACTATTTCACATTTTTCTGGTTTCACCTCTAATTATATTGCGGTCAATGATACGTCAACGCCTACCTACCCTCTATACCTCTAAGAACTTTACAAACATTTATTTGTACGCATGTAGAGGAAAGTAAACTCATTAGTTATCAATAACTTCTTGTTTAATATTGACAACAATTTTAATTATTCGCAAAATGTAGTTTTTTCTCTTAAAATTTAAAGTTATTTACAGCTTTCAGAATTTTTGAAAAAATAGTTTCTAGAGCTTCGAATTCACTATCAAAGTGAACGCTTCAATACACGTAACGCGGCTTTCCCACTGCGCTACCAGTTCTGTGTTTACATAATATATGCATATCTATATCTGTAAAATTGCTCGTATTAAATGTTCATTGTTTTGGTAATGTTTCAAATATCTAGTAAAGTTTCTAACAGTAATTAATTGTTGTTATAGTTAATACTAATCTTTTTTAACCTACTTTCCGAAAGAAAGAAAAGCTTACGAGTTCACTATCCTGTCTGTGTGTGTATGTGTGTGTCTGTGTGTGTGCCACACCTCCCCCCACCCTCAGACATTTTTTGAATTTTTAAACGCTTCAAACCTATTTTCACTAAACTTGGTACACATATAATACTTTGTAACGACACCTGATTTTTATAGTTTTTGACCTCGCTTGGCACTTACTTTAGAAATTACGGTCATTTGATAAATTTGGGTGATTTGTCATATCTCGGAAATCATAATGCCGATTTAAACCAAATTTTATATGCAGGTAAAGCATTAAGTAAGCATCAATTCTTAGATAAATATTATGGTTGGTCCGNATTAAGTAAGCATCAATTCTTAGATAAATATTATGGTTGGTCCGCCATTTGTTAAGATAGCACCAATTGAACAAATTAATATTTTACATTATATAAAAAATTATTGCCATAATGTTCACTCAATTTGGTATGTAAGTAATACTACGGTAGACCATATAAAAATAAGTAGACCTGATTGAAATTGATTAGTTACTTATTTTATGAATGGCGGCCGTATAGCCATTTAAAGCTTAAAATGTTATATCGTCAAAATAATTTAATAAATTCTAACATAACTTTGTATGCAGTAGTAGACATTACAACTATCAACTGTATCTACAAAAAGCATCTTTTTTTAAACATTTTGTAAGCAAGCACCATGCGACTAAATAGTTTTTTTCATATCTCGGGAAACAATTGACATATTCCGTCCAAATTTGGCAAAAATAGTATTACTGCAGCAGGTGGTGTAAACTGGTATTATTTATGTAGGCCAGGCACTTATTTTCAAAATGGTGGCTATATAAATATTGCAGCACAGTATATTTTATTAACGAAACCAATTATATTTTAATTTTCTATTCCGGCAGTACCTATTACAACAATCACATTTCTCTATGTGGAGCCTCATTTCTCTGCAACTTTGTAAGATAGACCTACCAATAAAAATAATGATTTTATATCGCATCTGGGGAAACAATCAACCCATCCTTACAAAATTTGGCGAAGATGTGTTGTAGTAGGCCATAATAATAAAAGTATTTTATTTTTAAGTAGGAAACACTTATTTTCAGAATGGCGGCTGTAAAATAATTTTAGTTTTGTGGGCGATGTCTACGAAACCATGTAATCTATTTTAACTTAACTTTGTATATTGGCAGTATACAATCATCGAAATTGCTACTACATTACTATTTTGTCCTCCGTTTATGAAGTTCGTCACATGTAAATTATATAGGTTTTATGCCATGTCTCGAAGACCAATCAACCGATTTCCACCATATGTTACACTGGAACATTTCAAATAAATTTGTACTAAATTTTGCACAGCACAAATGCTACAGAAGGCCATGTAAACTTTCATGATTTAAATGGGCCAGACAACGATTTTCAAAAAGGCAACATCATTAATAATTTAGGTATATTTGACATATTTATATTAAACAATTTAACCAAATTCAACTAAAATTTGTATGTAAACAGTATACATTAGAAGCATCGTATATAGAGCCCCTTTTCTGGCAATTTTGTACAATAGCGTCAAATAAGAAAATTAAGTTTTTTATGGCATATCTCAGGGACCAAACTACCGATTTCTATCAAATTCTTCACAAGTAACGCTACGGTAGGCCATGTCAACTTGCATGTTTTATGTGGCTAAGTAACTTAATTTCAAAATAAAGGGCTGTAAATATTTTAGGTTAATAAACCCTATCATTCGAATCATTAGACTTATTAAATCGGAAGTTGATGCTCCAAATCCAAACACCGCAATGCAGTGGCTTGCACGCTAGCTCATAAAACGATGTTTTCTGGGTTCAAGTCCCAGATATGGCATTTGTGTATTTGTAATTGTCTCACTTCTTATGAATAAGTTTCTGGGTTCATTTCTAAAGTTATCGCTTTCAAAGAGAAGTCAAGTCCTTCCTTCTAACACAGCTTTTCAGAAATTATTTAAAAATAAATTGCACCTGCTTTCAGAAAAGTAGGCTTATTAGTTCTTGTTCTTGTTGTTGGGTTTTAATACAGTTAAAAATATTTTCAACTTAATGAACCTATATTACGAAGGAGGCGTTCATTTGGTTTTCTTCATCATCTCAGTTCAAGTAGTGGGCGTAGGGAGTGCCCTACGCTCTGAAACTGCAATGTGATTGGTCATTTACGAAAGCTGATATGAAAACAGCCACGCAAAATAGGAAATATCGTATTACCAAACCTCGTACGAAACCGGGCCGTGCAAGGCAACAAATGCCATGATAGGTGCTGTACTAGCTGATATAATGGCCGCTATGGCAGACATTTTACAAGCTTTTATGGGCTCTGGTATTGTATAATATGACCTTCATGACTTAAGCTCACATCATATACCTCATTATATCCTCTACGCACAAGACACTGAACTATTGTGTAGTTGTTCCATTTCGTAACTATAAAACGTTAAGCGATTGTTCTGTGTTATCATTGCGTTATAAAAAAAGGCTGAGGCACTTCGTAATGCTACAATAAATGTCATGCACTGGAATTTCCGTACCTCCAAATTATTGCGAAAACGTGGGTTTAAGGTTTTTTAATGCTATAAAAATACTCATTAACACGGAAATAGAAAAGGAAATACAGCCTTGTGACGCAAAAACTTTATATATCCTCTACATAAACAGATAAGATNTAACACGGAAATAGAAAAGGAAATACAGCCTTGTGACGCAAAAACTTTATATATCCTCTACATAAACAGATAAGATATAAAATGCCGTGGAATTTTATGAAGTGGGTACTTTTTCTGAATAACTGGTTACATAACAAACAAAAACAATAATGGATTTTTATATTCGAACGAGAAGAAGGGTGGGCTCTAGCTATTTTATTTCCATTTTTTTTATATTTGTAGTATTTTCAACCACTGTTAATTGAAATAAGTTTCAAGGCACTATTTGTGATCTCGGCTCTTTAATTTTGNTTAAAAATGCCGTGGAATTTTATGAAGTGGGTACTTTTTCTGAATAACTGGTTACATAACAAACAAAAACAATAATGGATTTTTATATTCGAACGAGAAGAAGGGTGGGCTCTAGCTATTTTATTTCCATTTTTTTTGTATTTGTAGTATTTTCAACCACTGTTAATTGAAATAAGTTTCAAGGCACTATTTGTGATCTCGGCTCTTTAATTTTGTCATATCTTACAATAGTGTAGTAAAAATGCTTTTAGTGTAAACAAAGGAAGTTCTATTAAATAAGCTTACTAATTTCAATCCCTACTTACTTGAATGAAGTAGAGCGACAAAGGCGATGGTATTACGCGTGGTGAGTTCCCGATCGTCCCAATGCGGTAGATAATAACAACTTGCCCCAAGATTTATCGTTATGAAGCATGTGACTCAACTAGTGGAAAAATACATAACAAATTTAATTTCACGTTTAGTAGACACTCGCGTATAGTTGCCTCGCGGTCNTCTCGTTATGAAGCATGTGACTCATGGGTCATTGTCTTGTCACTCAACTAGTGGAAAAATACATAACAAATTTAATTTCACGTTTAGTAGACACTCGCGTATAGTTGCCTCGCGGTCGATTGTACATTTTTATAGCAATGGTGATATATATTTTTTTGCCATCATAAACCATTCTATTTCACTTTGATCAAACCTTATGACTTGTTTTCAAAATGTTGATCAGTCAGCGCTGTAAACCGGTTATAACAATGAATTTAAAAGTGACGTCAAACATTGCAGTCAAGTTATACGACTGGTGGACTTTGACCTGCGTTGCAACATTCACGTTTTAAGTAATTGGCCGAAGCGTTTCATCGCCAACTCTCCACCTTTGTGCAGAGGCGTCTGTTAACCTCCGCCCACTGCGAGAGCCTTTGAAGCGGGCTGCAGCTTTGATGGCGTTACGTAACAGTGTCATTCTGAAATGCAACCCACTTGCACCGTATTCACTGTGGGTGGCCTACCATGCAGGGGGCTCAAAGTAGGACTGTACGAGGATTCACCGTTGCAATGAGACCCTCTCTTCATTAATAATTTATGCTGGCCTGTACAACCTCTACGTGGTATATAACCTAGTCGGTGTTATTCAAGCTCATGATGTATTTAAACTACGCCCATACAGTTCATAAAAGGACTGTAATATCAGCGACCAGGAAATTTGAACTTCACGCCTTATGTAAAACGCTAATACAAACCACTGAATAAAGCAACCTCTTAAAATTAAGTATAAATAGCCTTTAAATGATATTAGCAAATTTATCTGAAAATTAGCACAGAGATTATTTTCACGTCATTTTCATTATCGTTGCTTTCTTTCACGATTCACACTTGCGTTATATATCTAAAGTCTTGCTTTACACGGCGTGTCTTATTCGGGAATTTCCTCTGCGCATAGCAGGTGTCAACTTTTAGCGTTTGTTGGGCGATGTTTGCTAACCTCAGTTTTTAGATATCTCCAAGGCAAGGAAGCAATCACATGGGGTGAAATCGAGCGGATGTACAATGCCAACCAATGTCATCGCAATATTCTAAGCGCACTAGAAACAATTTTCTGACCACCTCTATCTTATCTCCGTGTAATCAGAGCCCCCATCCCTCAAAATGACACGTTCTTTTTCCTAGTACGCTGGTCTCCTGCTCATTCACACGATTTCAGCTCATTTATGTTCTATATATAATTCATTCATTGTTATTCCCAACATTTCTGAAGCCCTGCTAAAGTTCTACTTTCAGGCTATTTATCCGTCTCATGCAAACAATGCCTGGCTTATTCTACAAATGTACACCAAAGGATCAACGTTTCGCATTTTTGCACACTAAATTTAATTCTATTTTACACGAACTCTTTCTTACGAGTCATTACCAACGCACATAATTTTTTCTCTTTTTATTCTTGTTAATTATAAATAATATATTATAATTTATAAATTACATAAACAAACTAAAATTAAGATACATTTGTAAACAAAAGTGTAAGACTTTTGTGATACATGACATATTTAGGAACAAGTAAACACATCGTACCTAGAGTGATTTTTGTAATGTTTGATTCAAAAAGTGTGAAGATACGGCGAATACACTATGCACGCAAACCTGAGTTATTTTTATTCATTGCATGCTGCTATATTGATAAAATGTTTACCTTCTAAGATAACTGAAAATGACACTGACATGCCACTGTAATGTAATTAATTGTTTCCGATATGTAACAGTGTCCTGTTCCGAACAAAAAATCTGCTTGTTGAAAGATCGGAAAAGGTTCAACTTGTGTGAGTGAAATGGTCAACCCTGAAGCAGCGATGGAACATCGGTGACCTCAGCTCTGGTCGAGAGTAACGGAAAGTCGCCCAAGTTGGCAGCACTGGGGGTGTACGTGTGCGTGCGACGGGGGGTGAAGGTGGGGCTGGAAGCTAGAAGCGTCAGAGGGAGGCAAATGTAGGCATCACTCGCTTCGCTGCCCCGAGGCGTTCGCTGGCGCAGCGAGGACGGGGCGTCGCTTCGAAGCCGAAAATAGACGCCACCCTGCCGTCAGGTGGCGTCCGCGGGAGGTAGGGTGGGGGTGGCGCCACATCGACCAGCAGCCAGCCACTGCACCTGGGCCGTGCTCTAAATCCACTGCCGCCAGCCAGTCCCTCACTCATTCGCTCACTTTTCTCGCCGGCTCTTCATTTCCCGGGCGCTCGTTCGCGACCAGGAACGTGCTATTGGATTTTTATCCCACTTTTATATTCCTACACGGAGAAGACTCACAATTTACGCCATAGTGCAGCGGCGGCCGGACATCCCCTAGGTATTCACCAGGAACACCCACGGAAAACCCCAATTCAACCGTCATACCAAACATGACGATAATTTAGAGATTATGTAACAACACTGTAAACTAGTAATTCTATTTTACGTCACAAAATCATTGCAATGAGGTATGAACAAAAAAGTTTTATTTTTCTTTTTAAAATTGGGTGGTTGAGCTCTTCTTTCTTCCACCGTCCGATAAAACTTTACACAAAATTTACTCATACTGATTAAAAATACAGGTTGAGAATAAAAGAATATCCCAACTCTGAAGGTCTATAATATAAAAACCAAACAATCTACAACTTTGGTTGACCAATCACATTAACCGTGAAATTGTGAAGTTGGTTTACCATATCTTCATAAAGGTTAACTGTGACCACCACGATCGGCCCGATTGACATCTACACGATAATAAAACTCGTTCTACACTCTGATCAGTATGTCTGGGGTTACGGTTTGGATGGCGTCCTTAATTCTCGTTTTGAGGTCGTCAATGCTAGCCGGCAATGGTGGACGAAACACTCGATCCTTTATGTACTCCCATAGAAAAAAATCTCACTAGGTAAGATCCGGGCTTCTTGCGGGCCAGTGATGAAGAGCCTGGTCACCAGCTGCTCCTCGACAAATCCAGCGTTGCGGCAATGTCTCGTTCAGGTATCCGCGAACAGCTAGGTGCCAATGGGGTGGCACACCATCCTGCTGGAAATAAGTCCCCCGCCTCCTCTTCTAACTGAATAAAGAACCACTATGTAAGCATGTCCAAATAAGGGATTACAGTAACAGTGGGCTCGTGAAAAAAGAAAGGGCCAAAAACAGCGTATTTGGATACAGCGCAAAACACATTCACTTTGGGGGAAGCGCGCTCGTGTTCGGTGGTTTCATGTGGAGGCTCCTGACCTCATATCCGCACGTTGTGCCTGTTCACCGTACAATTTCGATGAAACGTCGCTCCATTGGTAAAAACCAGCTTAGACATGAAGGCGTCGTCTAGTTGGTTCTCGGCAAGGAAACATCAGACCGTCCCCTTCACATTGACGTGTCGAATGCGAGCTCGCTACCCCCTAACCACCTCAAACCGAGAGTTACGAACGCCATCCAAACCGTAACATCGGACATGCTGACAAGAGCGTGAAACCACTTTTATTATCGCGTAGATGTCGTTCGGGTCGCTCATGGTGGTCACATTCAATATTTATGAATGTATGATAAATAAACTTCACGGTTCCACGGTTCATTTGATCGGTCAATCTAGGCTGTAGGTTGTTTGGTTTTGATATTTAGAGACCTTCAAAGTTCTGGTATTTTTTTATACTTAACTTTTATATGTACATAAAAATTTGCCGGTAACAATTTTCCCCTTGTGAACTGCAAATACTGTATTATATTTTTATATTATATAATTTTTGTTATAAAAGTTAATTTAAACCAAGAAGGCCATTATTTTGGATTTCATAAATAACAAACTTTAGTACTGACAACATTTAACGGTAATATCTTTCCAAATTATTAGGACCGAAGCAATTTTTATGTATTTATATTACTAAATTAATAAAATTTCTTTACGTTGTCTGTAACACATTATTTGCTTCAAAGCCCCAAATACAAATTCGCTAATAGTACCCTCTCCCAAAGAAAATCTTCCGCAGAGAGTCCATCTGTTTCGCGAACACCAAGTGTGCATATTTTGAGTTTGAAACAGCAATTTCTGTCCCAAGTTTCAAAGATTGGTTTGGAAAATCATAGTAGTGTATTGCTAGTTGAATTCAAAACTGCCGGCGCAGAACCATACAGTGAATATGAGGTAGAGCGATCTAGCTGGCTGCGCAGAACAAAACTTCGTGTACCAACACTGAAGTTATTTGTTGCCAACACGACTATTATAAACAACGTGGACGGGATTTGTGGTTATAACAATGCTTCTGCAAACAAGTAGATGAAATGTTTGCATACTTTCTATGACCAATATTTAATACATTAAGAGTAAATTAAAATGGTTACAAGTATTTTATTTATATAAAAGTGCTTGTCTTTTGAAAATTAAGATATAAACAAAAAAATGTATCACTTTTAACCATGTGACCTTGACAGTTGCGTTGGTTGGGGTAGGTCGATATTGGATACATGCACATAAGACGAATACCTCACCTTTAATGTACGCGCACAACCACGCAGTTTACGTGCCCGGGATTGGCCAGGGAGGCAGGCAGGTAGGGGGCGCGCACACTCAGGACTCTTACGGACGATACTGTTTTTCGCCGTGCACCATGGACGGCACGGCGCACGGCAAACCTTCGGTACGTATGGAAGCTTTCACACGTGATGGCACGCGCCATTATGTGTTCGGTGCTGCCACTGTCCCGTGTAAGGCAAGGCGCCGTGCCGTCTACGGCAGGTAACAACCCGCATCGTCTGAAAGGGGTCTTAGCTGTGTGTGTGTGTGTGTGTATTTGACGCTGTGGACGGCACGGTACCGCGCCGGATTGAAATGGGCGCCATGGATTCAATGGTGGCTATCCACGGCGTAACGCCACGCACGGGCACCCGCCTTTATGCGTGAAGGCTTCCGTAAACACCTCAGGGCAGCGCACCTTCCAGTCAAACCACATTGCTCGAGCGGGAAAAGAAGAATGCCTCTTTTGTTTCAGTCAGCATTGGCACCCACTTGCTTTTACTCAAACAGACGCATCAGCCATTGTCACCCGGGCCCTGATGAGTGTGAAGTTTTCTCCCGGGATTCTTATACGGGGATAATCGTGCTGTGGGGCTTTACTCTAGGTACTCCCATTTGATCCTCGTTCTCCATTCCTCCGCTGCCTCACCTTTAGTAGGCTCCAGATGGCACCAGCCACCTCATAACCTTTTTGTTCATCCTTCCTGAAGGCGCGGGTATGAATAATGGTAGTATGAGATATGTGGCGTTATTATGTCTAGTATGATAAAAAAACATATAGAAATGTTAAGTTACAAATTAATTCAACACGCCGGTCAGCATACACTAAATCGAGATAATATAGTCCATTCATGGTTAGTTCTAAAAATTCTGAAGCTCTGCTTAACTTCTGCTTCCAGGATATATACGTCGTCTCATCCATACAAAGCGTTACCGAGTCTAGAAAATTACACTACTGGGAAAATGCAACGCATTCGTGCTCACTAAGTGTAATAATATTTTGCAGCAGAACTATTGCTTACCAGACTTAACCAACATACTTATTTTGTCACTATTTTTATTCATATAAATTACAAATTATATCTTATCATTTATAGATAAAATATAAGTAAAACTTCAATTTAAAGGAAAATAAGTTACTTTAATGCTAAGAAAAGTATAAAACGCTTCTGATATATGATAGATTTAGGAAACAACCAAACACATTATTAATAAGGTGACTTTCCAAAGGTGTTATTAAAAAAGTGCAAAGAAAACCGGAAATAGACTATATATAATATACATCGGTATAACACACAATATTTGCAAGGCCATCTTTTGCCAGCATTTCGGTCACAACACATTCGCATCACACGGTTATTGAGATAATATCTGCTGAAGTAACTTCTCATGAGCTTTAGACATTTTGATATAATGCAATACGCTGTTTAATCTGAAGCCTGTTAACATGGTGTTTATTTTACTCCAACCAGATCCGCATGCGCAATTGGGGTCAGCGTGCAAAAAAAAAATTAACTGAGATTGCAAGCATTTTTTATGTTTATGCGTTATAACGTCCACTAGATCATAATAATAAAATGATATGGTCATGCGGCATGTTAAGCATGCCGGGTTTAATGGAATCTGGTGTTCAGAGAGAGGGGATTATGCTAGAAGAACACTGCGAAAGCGCAATTAGGAACTGGGTATTTATTGAGTCGTAGTCAAATCGAATTTCATAAGGAGCCCTTGTGCACTGATTTAGTTCCCTTACTTTACTTGTCATAACTATAGTCTATTCGCGGTTTATTCACACTTTCTGAATCGAACCTAAGAAAATTCACCTCATGTAATACGTGTTTAATTGTTTCTTAATATGCCATGTACCACAACTGTCTCATACTTGTGTTAACATAAAATAACCTTTTTTTTTGTTAAATCGAACTTATACTTATAATTTATCTATTAATTAGAATCTAATTTATATAAAATATTAATAAAAGCAGAGATGAAATAGGTGTGTTGGTAATGCCTAGTAAGAAATACTTCGTATGCAAAATATTAATAATGGGAGTGTGCATGAATATGATGCGTTGTCCCTTTGCCGTAATTTTATAAACTCGGTTCCGCTTTGTTTGCGTGAGGCGGAGGAATATCCTGGTAGTAGAACTTCAGCAGGTCTTCAGAAAAGTAGGAAGTAACAGTGAATGAACTATAACTGTTCTAGAGGAAATTTGATACCTTTTCTATGTCCAACCATTTTTATTTCACCTCTGAATACTGACAAATTTTTAAATGCGACTTATTAAACATAATTTTACGAAAAGTCTCGTTTGTCAGTCATTAAACTACATCATGTTTTATAACTGATTTGAAGTACGCAAACTAGAGTGTATTGGATTAATTATATTTTTACAGCTGTAAGATTAAGTTTATTGTTGATATAACTGGAATTTTTTTTTAAATCAAATTGTCATAAGCGTGTGTGTGTTCGTTAATCGTAGCTAAATATTTGTCAAATTATGGTAAATTAGACAATTTGAATCGATGTTCACCCAAAATTGCAGTAAGTTTTTGTTAGGCACTGAAACAAAATCCAGTTATTTCATTATAATATTTTCCATACAACGAGTTTGAGTCGATTGTTTTTTTCTGATAGAATCAAAATATTTAGTTGAAACAGTCAAAACGAGGAGTACTTGTTACATTTGGTTCAAATTCCCTGAATGTTTTGGTTCAGCTATTTTATGTTTCGTCTTTTAGCACAGTTGCGTGTTCTTTGCGACATGTGGAAAGATTAGCATTTCTATATATCAGTACATCGAAGAAGTGACACCCATGAACTGGTTCGAAAGTTCTTACTTCAACGCGTTAAGATCCAATTGAAGAGCGTTATAAAAGTCTTCGTAAAAAATCACGATTTTACGAATACTTCTTTGGAAAAAATTGCAAATATTATTTCAGAAATAATACGGATAATATAACTACAACATGTTACTGTGCAATGTGTAAAATTAATGTAGGATTTTAACAAGAAAATGCTTTAGACTTAGTTTGTCATAAACATGAGATATATAAAGAAATTTTAATGTTTAATAAGACAGTATGTTGTAAAAATACAATATATCAATCGTAGTGTTACAAAAAATTTCTGTCAGATAGCTTTCAAAGAATTGTTTTTACAACATACACAACAATATTTCTTTGTAAGTCTTTGTCACCCAAACACTCCTGTGAAGTTAGATAGACTGTACCAGGTGCAGAATGTTAGGGGGTTGCGGGAGCACACCGAGAAAACCCGCCGGCCCTTGGTAACGTACGCTACGTATCGTGCATGCGAAAACCTTGCGTGACACCGCTGGGAATCGAAAACGTGCACTGAGAAAAAGTCTTGTTCCAGCCAAAATTATTGGTTTGTATATGGTCGAACATATATTTAGTAGCCCTAACAAAGTATTTTGTTGAGTAAACAAAGCTTAGAAACAAAATTAATTTTGTTCTTTTAACCAAATGTATATTTAAATAATTAAAACCCCGGTGTAGGACAAAAAAATTAGTCTGTCTACAAAATATTTAGTTGATTAAAATGTACACACTAACTTGGCCACTCATTTGAATACTTTCGTTTCAACATACAGCTCCAGTGTTTGACATTTTTGGGACTATTAGGATAGTAACACAGTTTATAATTGCATTTAGTTATATTTAAAAATATCACAAACATCCCAATAAAAAAAGTTAAACGAAAAACTAAAGATTAAAGCTGTAAAATATGACATATTTATTTACGTACGTTGATGTGTATTTAAAACCAATTTAATTTCGCCAATAGTCACTTCAGCTGACGTTGCTAGCGTGTAGAGTTAGGGTGCAAATGGTCTTAGCTCGAAACTCGGACGCGTTTCGCTTATTTTTACGATAAATGCAACTGTTTAATGTACAAAGAGCCAAACTTACCTTTAGTTTCATTAACCAAATCTTACTGTTTGGAGCAAGCAAATAAGAACAATAAAATAATATGGTTTCATCGACAAAATATTTAACTGTGTCTATACATGTAATTAATTTATCTGAGTGTAACAAACTTTCCTCAGTTGGTCTCCTCGGTATGAGGCTGGAGCTCTAGAGATGTGACCACTGAAGCCCCTGCTGAGCAAAGAGAAGGCATCTTTTTTTACCTCGTGCACTCAATAGCAAAAAAAATTGGCCACCCTGAAGGAGTTACTGCAGGGGTACGTTAATGTGTACAGACACAGGACATGGTAATATGTTGACAGAAAACATCAAAAGATTGTACCACACCATGAAAGTGTTGCTGGGGACCAACACTTGCAAGATGCACTTAGTATGGTGTTGGACCAAACGTATCGCGGAGACAAGCGGCGATACGATCGACCATGGAGGCATACAGACATCGGATTTTCTCCTGAGGAATATCCTGCCACAGCTGGCACAAATGACCCTCCAAATCTGCTGTAATTGCTGCTGGCCGAACTTGCAGTTCAACATGGTCCCAAACTGTCTCTATGGGCGAGAAGTGTGAGGACCTTGCTGACCAAGGAAGCATGTTGGCATCACGAAGGCCAGAGACACCCGTAATGTGTGAGGTCAGACATTATTCTGCTGTAAAATGGGTTTGTTAGCTGTACCAGAAGGGGGAGCGCACATGGTCGCCGAATTTCCTGAACGTATCGCCACGCCGTCAGGGCTCCTTCAATCGCCACCAGTAGGGTTAGGGAATCGTAGGAAATGGCACCCCACACCATGCCAGATCTCGTTGGGGTGGTTTGCCGCTCTACAATTAAGCGTGGATCACGGCGCTGGGCAGGACGTCTCCAGAATCGAATTCCGCGATCTTCTGTATCCCGACACAACCGTTATTCGTCACTGAACACAACTCGTGGCCAATCCGCAAGCTGCCATGCTGCCCATTACCAGCAGGAGACCGAACGTGTTCGGCGATGCTCAGGTCATAATGGTAGACATCGTAAGGGCCACCGCGACGACAGATTCCACTCTGCTAGCCGCCTGGATTGTGGTTCTGGTGGACACAGGCGTATCTCCAGCTGCCGTGACATCTCCCTGCATGGTGTATAGCGACACCCATGGAGTACTGACAGTCTCTTGCATGATGATCTTCCCTGCTGTTGGTCCGCCTGGGTCGACCCGTGCCTTCAGGACGGGCGTGTGCCCTCCTGTTCTCACGAGTCCAAGACCGCCAACTGACAATGTAAGCGTAACTTTTCAAGTGGCGAGCAATGTACCTAAACGTCCAGCCTTCGCCTCGGAGGTTGACCATGAGGTCACTATTAAACTCATTGAGCTGGGCAAAGGCTTGTCGAATGCGCCGTTGTGATATGCTATGTATTCACTGAATTTAACTCTGTGGCTCACTCTGCTGCTAAGCCCTTATTCGTTGTCTTGGAGCTATGAATGATGGAGTGACATGCATGTCACCTGCCCAACAACCCACATACACACGGCTCCCCGCCGCCGACCCAATGATTTGGATATGTGTCGGGGTGCATTTGTTTGACAAACATCCTGTGAGTTGTGGGAGTCTAGGCTCCCGGTCTCACGACACCAAGGCCATTCGGTGGCATATGAGGGTTCGGCGGTGGCGTGTCACCTATTGGCACACCCGCGCAAGAAAACCGCATTGAACGCGAATGAGATACATGTCGGTATATGAAGACACTGTGTTGAAACCTTCATTGTAGTCCAGCAGTTCGTTCATGGTGATAAATAATTTTTGAAAATGACATCTTTGAATATCGTAACAAAGGTGTAATCATCCTCCATTATTAAAGTCTCCTATGCATGTAAAATCAGCAAAATATATAGGTTGTTATTACGGTTATATATGCTGCCATTTTTGTGGAAAATTGATAACGTGTGATTCGAGAATGGTAAAACAAATTTCTCCCTGTATTGTTACGTGAGCCGTAGTAATCAGTGTAATTAATTTGGACTTGTTGACGAAGAATAAGCTTCATCAATTCGTTGCACTCCATTCTGTATGGAGACACGGGTTAATCAAAGCCACGGGGTGAAAGAACATACTGAAAGTCAGGACAATGAGCCAGGTTTCATGTTTTTTATCACATGATTATTTCCACACGTTTGCTGTAAAGATTTTTTGTAGTTTTACACAAATATATGTGGCAGCAGAATCTCCACAGAAGTCAGTGTATTTTTGCACCTACATATGTCAATTGTGTTTATTCTTCGTCCAAGTAAATGTTTCCTAAAAATGAGTAAAATAAAATTTATACTGTATTTCATATTTTACATAAAATGTTGTGAAATTTAAATTAGTAAGTAGTAGAAAATAAACTGTAACATTCGCGCATTTTTTCTTCATGGTAAATAAATTCACACACACATAGAAATTGTAATTTTACCACAGTGTATGTCTCTTCCTTCCCTTACACAGAAGTGAATTCACACATTCTCTGTAACTTTAACGGTGGTATTAGTTCTTTTAAATAAACTGTGTAATTTTAATTCACATAGTATGAATGTTTAATTTTGCACTTTTCGTGTTAATATACTAGTTTTTGCAATTTTGTAGTTAAACCGATAAGTAAAAATTACCTCCAAAATGTGGATAACCATTTATTGAACTCCAGATATACAATACGACGTTATATGCAAACAGCAAGCATATCCCAACAGTGGGAGTTACGCTTCCGTTTGGAACACACAAATGGAGTCCGAAGTAGATCATGGAACAAAAGAAAAATGTACGCAACAAACGGCAAAAATATGTTCACTCAATATAAACCACCTATAACAATCTGAAAAGTAAAGGTGAAAAAATTCTACATTTATGAAATGGATATGAAATAAATAATATTATAAATAAAAAATATGCGAAGATTATAGAGGAGAGCAGCAAATTTCTTCTACATTGGGGTTCGACGTTGAACATAATCTCCAGACAAGAGGCAAAAACAAGACAATACATAAGAAATATAGACCACAGTCAAATAGAGAACAAACTGAAAACGAATTATTCAGTTTTGTAAATATCACAGAAAAGAGAGACATTTAGAATTTAACGAAATTGCACTATTGCCACTGATACTCAGAAAAACCCAAAATATTACTGTTTAGCATTTTTAGCTGCTTTCCGAAGTAAAGAAAGGCTTACGAGATAATTTTCCTGTCTGTGTTTCTGTTTGTATGTGTGTGTGTTTCTTTGCGTGATCGTGTGTCCCCTCCTTAAATTTTTGAACGCGTGTACCGAATTTCACCAAAACTGGCACACATACAGAATGAAGAAAGGACACCTAACTTTTCTAGTTTTCAACCACGACGGGAACTTACTTTCAAAACGGCGGCCATTTTAAACTTTAGGGCTATATGTCCTATCTCGGAAACCATTTAAATGATTTTAACAACATTTTGTACGCTGACAGCGCAAGTTGTAAGCTTTAAATTCGGAGGTGAATATTGTTGTTGGTCTTCCATTTTGAAAGATAGCACCACATGGAAAAATTAACATTTTTTCATTATATCTCGGAAACTGCTGAACCTATTTTCGCCAAATCTGGCAAGAAAGTAAAACTATGATAAGCCAAGTAAGTATAAGTAAATAAATTATATAAGATACTTATTTTCAAAATGGTGGCCACACAAATATTTTAGGTTTATTTGGTATAACTACCATACTATTTGACCAATTTCAAAAAATGTTATATGTTGACAGTATCTATTACAAGCATTAAATATGCAAAAAACAGTTTTTCCTGTTATTTTGTAATATAGTGCTACATGAATTAATCAAGTTTTTGTGTAATTTTTCGGGACACAATTAAAATATTCCTACCAAATTTGGCTATCAAGTAGTACTGCCACAGTTGATTCGTGCAAATATAATTCAAGTATGTCAGACACTTATTTTAAAAATAGCAGCCGTATAGCTCTTCTTGTTTTTAATGTTGTATCGTCAAAACTATGTAATTAATTCGAACGAAACTTTGTTTGATTGCCGTATATATTTCAACCATCAAATGTTTATGGACATCTCTTTTGTCAGCCATTTTCTAAAATAGTATCACTTGACAAAATAAAATTAAGTGATCTCCGAAAAAAATTCAGATTTCTACCAAATTTGGCTAACAATTAGCACTATGGCAGGCTGTATTATAATGAATGTTGATATGTTCAGACACACATTTTGAAAATGGCGGCCACATAAAATTATTTTCTCAGAATTTTTTATTTACGAAATTGCAAAACTTATTTTTATTTATCTTTGTATGCTGACATTATCGGTGATAGCCATCAAAATTGTCTATGCAAAATCTAATTTCTCCGCCATTTTGTAAGGTAGTCTCACTTTAGATAATATAGTTATAATTCTGTATCTCAAGAAATAATCAATCGATATATATAAAATTTGGGGAAGAAGTTGTACTGCGGTAGGCTATATTATTTTTATATGTTTTAAGTATGTAAGTCTCTTATTTTCTAAATGGCATGTAGTTAATTGCAAGCTAGCTTAATTTTTTGAGTTTTTTCTGAATTTGAATCCCCTGTAAGTCACTAGTGTATTTTAATTGTATTTGTGCTGTTTCAAAGGTGTTTGGTTTCATTTATATTAATGTTGCTGTCAATGAGACTTCCACGACTACCTGCTATCTAAGCTTTCAAGAACTGCACTGAAATTTATTTGCGCCAATGTGGAGGAAAATAGGCTCATTGTTAATCAGTAACTTATTGTTTTAGTCCAGATAATATATTTTTGTGATCAATTATTTTCCAGCTAAGAAGCGTGGGGTTTACGCAATCTAAAGATAAATAATTTTAAGCTGAATCATTTCAGAACAACCTGACTTGGCCAGAAATGAAGGGACAATGGACAAGTGTAGAAAGAATGATGTCACGCGATAAGATAACTTTAGAAGACCAAACACAAAAATGAGATAATTTACCCAAATTAGATAGAATGGTTTAAATTTATCACCATCTTAGTTGTAAAATGTATCGGTTTTCTTTACTTCTAGAAGAAAAGATCACTTAATGCCAGGATTTCATCCGAATAAATATTATTCATTTACTATTCCATTCAAATTTGATTTCAATTCCTCCAGCATAGCGATCAACATGAAATTTTGCTAAACGGAACTGTACTTTTAATACGCAAAATGTAGGGCATGTTCATTTATCCATCATTTTAAATCTGAATGCCGCAGCTTTCGGTAATTGTTCATACAAGCATTCACAAAAAACATATATAGCACTTTGGTTTGAAAAATGAGAGCAAAAATGAATCACCTACACAGCTGTTTATGTTAAGCCGTATGTAATATTATATTATGGCTGCTATCTTTCATATTTATCTAGAAGCAATAAAACTGTCTTTAAACAATGAATAAACAATTAAAATCCCACCGTTAATATTTACACACACCTGGATGCTCCAACAAATGTTGGTTGTATCTTATGTATTGGTTTTATGTTCTTCATGAAATTAATGTCATTGGTTATTAATGCAGAAGTATTTAATTATGTACAAAAACTTAACACATTTACGCAACATGCACCATCATTTGAAACTTATGTTTCTTTGAAAATGCAAATATATATATTATTTTCGTTTTTCTCGTTTGACATTTATAGCTAAGTGGTTTGGACATATACAGAAACGTCATGGCCAGATGTTATTGCATGGTGAAACAAATAGATTATGACATTTATAATTATTAAGAAAGTAGCCACTTAGTTTAACACAAAAGAGAGTGTAAATTACAAAGTACAGAGCAATATCACCCACGATTTATGACAATAACTCCGACAAACTGCGATTGCATTTTTTGTTACGAAAAATAAGTTGCAAACGTGCACACGACTTACGACCTAATATGAATCCTTAAGATGTTTCAATAGAACCTAATTAACACCATTACATAATGCATTTATGAATGGACAGTGGAGTGGCTAGTCATTATTTTAGTGAAAGAGAATCTGCAGCCATCGCCTATCATGAATTTCTAATATTTTTAAATAGTAACAAATATTGATTTCAACTTCTTGCTGTATTAAATTTAGTTACAAATAAATACAGAGTTGACAATTAAAACTGCAACACCAAGAAGGACGTGAGCTATTACAACCACCTTTTTTTTTGGACAGAGTAACCATCGTACAAAGGCAGCATTCTTGGTAAAACGTACAGAACGTGGAGAAATCAGTACTGTGTGGCACCACCACGGGTGGCAATAACTGCTGCTACATAACGCAGAATTTGAGGAAGAGACTTTGCCCATCTGTGATATCTCCACCCATCTGCTTCTATGCGTGATAAAAGTTTATGGGTTGTGGCCACGGGGCTGTCCTGTAGCAGACCAGCTGTCGTCCGACCATGGACCATACATTATCGATGGGTGATAAATCTGGTGAACGAGCAGGCCAAGGAAGCAGTGTGTCATGGTGGTCACTCAGGAACAGTCGGAGGATGTATGCCACATGCGTTCGCGCACTGTCCGGTTGGTACAGGCCATCACGCTGGCTCTGAACATAGGGCACAACAGCAGGCTTTCACACCGCGATGTGACGTTTGCTGGCCAGTTTACCAGTGACGCGGACTAGGCACGAGCGGGACTGGATATTTATGACATAATTCCAGGTGCTGGGGCGGTATGACGGAGCTATAAGAAATAACTTGGCCAGGCGTGCGCCATAGTGCCACAAGACATGGATGCGAACATCGTGGTGCTGCAAGCAGAAGCGGTATTCATTGGAGAAGACAATTATAAATATAATTCGTCCCTCCAGACAATATGTTCCACGCACCATTGCAGCCACAGGTGCCTGTGGTGAGAAGTCCAGTGGCAGCCGCAGTAACAGGCGCCTGGACAATATGTCCTGCCTGATGCTGCAGATGGCGACGAACCATGCGAACGGATACACATTGATGTGGCACATGTCCCAGCTCCTGAGCGAGGGTGTTTGATATGGCTATACAGTCCGTCATCGCCATGCACACCAGATGTCTGTCTTCGCGCTCGTTGGTGCAACAGGGCTGTTTGGATTCATGCGCGTCGCTCAGCCCGTCCCTCCTCGACTAACTAATCCCATATCCGCTACACTGTGGTTGCATTTCTTCCAAAGCAAGAACAAATTCCGTGGTCGAATAAATCCAGAATCTATTTGGGCCACTATCCCTCCGCGGTCAAAGGCGGAAACCTGTTTGTATTGTTGTGGTGCTCTTCGACACGGCATACTTACCCCGTCTGTGCACACGAACGACTGTGAAACACAATTCCAATACCACTGAGCGGCTCCCCGACGTCCAATTATATACCACTAGCAGTGTCGCCATTAGTGCACCTGCTACGCCACTTGGCTGAACAACTAAAAACGTAATTATGCTACTCTGATGTGCGCATTCCCCCAATGTGGGGTACTTTAGGTGCGTCCTTCTTGGTGTTCCAATTTTATTGACCCGCTGTGTATTAATTTTCAAATATGTAATATTATGTTATCACTATAATTTTCTGCCAGGTTTAACCTAGATATGACTCGCCTGGAAAGCAAGCAGATATTAACATAAGAGAGGAAAAAGTGTAATAACACATAGGGGATGTATAATACATCACCATGAGGGGTTGTTATGTGAAACTCATATGAGAGGCAAGTGGGCACCGATGTTAAGTTTTATATCTTACGGTTATGTTTGTGGATCTCAGGCATGAAGAGGTGCATTTTTTTTTCACTGAGGAACGAGTGAGTGAGTACAGAGTTTTGGACTGCTCTTTGCATCGGGGTATTGGGACCCGATTAGAGTGAAGTGAGGCGAGTATGGTGGAGAAGTGCCGGAATGTAAGGGCAGGGAAAACGGGAGATCCTCGAGAAAACTCGTTGACCAGTGGCATCGTCCGGCGCGATTCCCACATGCGAAAATCCGGGGGCGACTTATTCCAGTAGTTTTTGCGAAATCATGCGGGTTTGTGTCAGTGAGAACTGAATTGATGTATATGTGTATATACAAAAATTCTGTTTTTCGTGCATATTCATGTAAAGCCTATTCACGGTAAAGTGAAAGCCCTCTCGTTTGGAATAATAGTCAATAAATATATTTCATTATAGTATTAGACTGTAATTTCCGAAGTAGGTGAAATATATATACTGTGCTTGTTACTTACATGGAAATATTTATTTTAAAAAGTGGATAAAGGATAAGAAATGGCTGAAAGGAAAAAGTAACTAGGTCCTCAAAAGTGCTCACTTTACCGTCAACAGCCAATAGGCTTGTTGATACCATATCTTCTCGAGTTTGATAAGTAATGTGTGATTATTGTGAATTCAATTAATTGAATAAATTCTTACCTTATCAATTCCTAAAAATTTCCACGCAGTTTAGGACAAAACAGAAGGCGCGCTTTTTGTTAATATTTACGTTTGTATTAATTATCCGTTGTTGAATAACTGAGCGTACTAACGACTCAGAAAACTTTATTGCGACATGATAAACAAATTTGTATTTAATAATTTGATAAAAGAGGCTACAGTAATGCACAGTGGCATTGTGGACAGTCCACATTCAATTTGAAATATATATGGAAAAAAAAGTGTGATTGAAGCTTCAAATAAAATGCAAATCTCCCTTATGAATCACGCAAGACCCGAAGTGTAAGTTCGCTTTCAACTTAGTTTTATTCACCGTGCTGAACATACTAGTGCAGTTTGTGTATGTTACTTTGCTACGCCATCAATTTGTTTTGCAGCAGTCTCAAGCGACGAGATGGCCAGTTGGTCTCGTTGTTTCGAGAATAAATCGCAATCGCAGTTTTAATTGCGCGTTATGCATTAACGTGACCACAAAATGTAAGAGACTGGATACAAATCACAGATTACCAAGTATCGGTGGTAGTTCGGAATTCAGGAAGTCTAATGGGGCAGGAGAGAAGGCAGTGGTTAACAGGGAAGTTTTAAAACTATATATCTCCTCCTCCTTCGCCTCCCCCCTCCCTGCACTTCTGTCATTATCTTTCTCTCCCTCAACAATTTATTTATTAGTTCCACCATATTTGATATTAAGTGAAATAATTCCAAGGCTAAAATACATTGTATGACTTGATTGGGGTCCAGTGCTTGTACATTAGCAAATTGTTTTAATTTTTCATCTTACGGCTATCGTAGAATATATAAAATATAAGACTTATTTTAACTGGAGATAACCAAAGTGAACAATGCTTCCAAGGAAATAAACAAAGCCCATGCGGTAGGCATATGGAATTGGTAGATGGTGGGAATGTATGCAAGGCATATGAGGAGCAAGTAAGTAATTATTCCAGCGGTTCGGAGCCCGTTACCGTCAGGAAAATCCATTACTTTAAGTCTTTATATGCAAAATCGTTTGACTCAGAACCTACTCGTTGCTCTGTAATGTTTACAATATATATTGACGATTACAAGAAGAAAGTACAAGCAAAATTTGTAAAACGAAACGGTTAAAGAATCGCCAATGAGTCTTGAATTCTTGAACTAAGGTCCTTCATCAGGAACTCAACACAGCTATAAAATTAGCATGTGTTAATAAATTGACAAATTCAACAAAATTGTCACAATAAATATAAAATAAGCTGTTAAATTTATATCCAGAATTTATATTTACCGGGAATAAACACATAGCAAAACACCAAAAATTATTTCTTCTTGCTTTTTATTACAAAATCATCGAAAGTCTAATGTATATGTTTATGTATAAAATTACACAATCCTTACTGGCGACAAAGCCAAATAAAGCAATGCGTCGAAGTTGACTATATTTTATGAAAATGTTTCACATATGTTAACTATAATGACTGAACCAACTTTGACTAACAAGAAAACTTCACATTTTCATAAAATTTATATTTATAAAATACAAAGTGTGTGTTAAAAACCCGCAAGTGTGCAATACACTCAGAAAATTTAATTAATTGCGCTGATTATCCAAAAATTTCATTACAAATGTTTAAATTTAACATTTTTAGGTTAGACCTACATCTCAAAATTAAATTTCCATTTTCTCGCTGTGTTGCTAGCGAAAAGTATCCCTAAAACCCTCCATGAAATATCGATAAAATTACAATAAAAACCAGAACCATTGCCCATTTTTAAGTAACCCTAAAATTTCCCATTTTTAGTATCTTCAGTCTTCAGAAAATATTGCAACTACTTACTACACAATTTGGTCACATTCAACCTTTATGGATGTACGCTAAACAAACTTCACGGTTCCACGGTTCATTTGATTGGTCAATCAAGGTTGTAAGTTGTTTGGTTTTGATATTATAGACCTTCGAAGTTAGGGTATTCTTTTATACTCATCCTATATATGCAGGTAGGGTCCAAGAACATTTTCAAAAGGTTGATTTCGAAAGTGCTCACTTTATCGTGAACAGTCTGTAGGTACGATGAGGCAATAGGTGCGCGTGTTAATGTCGCCCGTATCACTCCCTTCCTTCTTCCTGTGCCTTGAACGCGCCAAACCGGTTCTGGCATATAGGACCCTTAACCATGAACAGCCTATACTTATTTAATGGTTTATTCTCCGTTTATTCACACTTTTTGAATCAAACCTTTGAAAAATCATCCCATGTAAGACATGTTTGATTGTTTTCTTAATATGTCACATATCAAAAGCGTTTTGTTCCTGTGTTATACTTAAAAGTACGTAAATTTTTGTTGAATTGATCTTTTACTTGTGTTGATATATAAATATTAATATAATGTTTGTAATTAAAACGAATTGAAACACAGAGACAATATTTGTGTATATAATGGCTAGTAATAAATAGATCTAATGCAAAATAATATTACAGTGAGTGCGCATGGATGCGGCGGAGGAGGAATATCCTTGAAGTAGAACTTCGGCAGGGGCTTCAACAAATTTGGAAGCAACCGTGAATGTACTATATGTGCGTTAACTCGTCTCGTGTGGAACCTGCTTGATACACTCGTGCGGGAGTTACAGCACGACGTTTCACACGCAAGCCGTCTCGGTGCGTGTAAAATCAGCTTAACTAACGACGCGGACAGGCGGGCGGTGATCGCGAGGTCGGACGAAACGCCGTCGGCAGCAAGCGGATTACGAGGGAGATGGTTATGGCGCTCATTCGAACACGACACGATTAACTACCCTCGTGCCCTTCGTGGCCAATGTAAGTACGGCGCGTTGAAGATCCAAGATTGGAACACGCTCCGACACCACATTGCCGGGGCGAATTGTTTTTATTTTTATTTTTGAAGGATTCGACACTTGGAGGACGATGCCCGAGTATGTACGAGGGTTATTCGGAAAGTAAGGTCCGAATCACTGTAGCTAATCGAATGTCGCGGAACATTGTTACGCGCATGCGCACCGACTCCCGCCATGCCTTGCTCGTCAAACGACGTAATTTGCATTGGCATTGTTGCAGTGTGCTGTTTACAGTGTCTGTTAAAAATGTTTAAAACAATTGATTAGCCCGCCGACTGCGAAATACAGTCAGTGATTCGGTTTTTGACAGCAAAGAACGTTTCAGCAACGGAAGTTCATGGACAGATAAGTCAAGTGTATGGCCCCAATGCGATGAGTGACAGCAAAGTGCGTAAGTGGGTGAGAGCTTTCAAGGACGGACGGGAAAATGTCCATGATGAACCGCGATCAGGCTGACCATCAGTGATCACAGAAGATTTGGTCAAAGCCGTGGACGAAAAGATTTGTGAAGACAGGCGATTCACAATTTCAACTTTAGCATTGGAATTTCCGAATGTGGGTAGAACAACTTTGCACAAAATTATCTCTGAAAATTTGCAATTTCACAAATTGTGCGCACGTTGGGTTCCCAGGCTGCTTACTGAAGAACACCAAATGAAAATAATGGTTTGTGCTCTTGATTTTTTGGACCGATATCATAAGGAAGGTGATCAATATTTAGAGAAGATGAAAGGTGAAAGAAGCAATACCAGACTGGTTATTCTCACAGGCGGCAGACGTCTATGATTTAGGCATACAAAAGCTTGTAGAACGTTATGAAAAATGTTTTTAACAAATATGGAAACTATGAAGAAAAATAGATAAACATGTAAGGAATTAAATAAAAAAAGTTTTTTGATAAAATCTGTTATGGTTTATGTTTTATAAGAAATCGGACCTTACTTTCCGAATAAACCTCGTATGTGAACTTCACTTCTGCAAAAATAAACTTTCCTTGAAGACAGACTCGCAAATATGTTAAATCAATCTAAAGTTAATGTTTCTCATGAGCTTACAAATGTGCTACAGCTCTGCAGTAAAAAATTTCTTGCATAAAGTAATGATTTTCTGTCGCCCCTTTAACGAATACTTTGAATTGCGTATCCTTTTACATACGCAAGGACGCTTGATTGGAATACTTTCAACCCATGAACACGATGGCTGATAGCCAGCCAAAAATATATGTTGTCACTACAACAAACGTAAACAGTGTTGAATAAACCGGCTGGATGGTGTTACGGGAAATATAAGAGAATAAAATTACTTTTATTATTGCAGTGGTGTATAAAGTGTCTTTTTGGTAAACTTTTTTGCTTTCTAAATGCTTTGTTATAATCCCGCCTTGGCCTAGCAAATTTGCGTGATCACGCCATCACAACATAAACTGCAAAGAGACCACAGGGTAGAATGGCATTAAGACATGAGAAATACTGGTATTTTTATCGCGATGCCACTGAACCACCTTTATCCTGTGGAAGATCAGGATGTGTCGGTCACCGTATGCCCGCTTGCTATCAGCTTCTGGCAACTTAAATTAGGGGGCTTTAGTTGTTTGTATATGACTGCTCATAAACTATTCAAAACGTAACTACTCTCCCGTCAATTGATAATATATAATTGGAAATCCAGTATATCGTGGCTCACCAAATTAACAATCAAATAGAATCACACGAGTTGATCATGCCGCCAATTCGCCTCACAACTCTAAGGTGCAAATTGCTATAACAATACACAAAAACAAAGCATTTTATTACAGCACGTCAGGCACAAATATTTTATGTGGAACGAAACACTAGGTTTGCCCCTCGCTTACTGCCGCATAGTACGCTAGGACGAGTTCCACCATCGCTTTGAGACGTATTAGTCTTCGTCACACCAACCTGGGCTCGAAACTTAAACCCCGTACACATCCTGCCAGTTTTGAACCCCAGTGCTGTCTATCTGAATCTTCTCTCTCTCTTTTTCTTTCTTTCTCTCGCTCTCTCTCTCTCAATTTAGGGAGGTCAAAATGGAGACACGACAGTGAAACCAGTGAAAATGTCTACAATGGAATTAAGCGGCAGGTGGATGATATTATTACGGTGGTTAAGCTTGAATGATTTGGGGTATCCGCTGGCTTAAAATGAACCACTGGATCCCAGTCAGCAGTGGCCCAACTGAACCACTCAATTGGCCATACACCGCTGAAACACTTTGCTCTGTGTCACAGAAAACCACCACATGAGTTAAAAATTTACACACAAACCTTTTTTATAAATAATGTGAGTAATTTTTAATTCATTTAAAATTTTTGTAAAATTTGTTATTATTTATATTTTTGTGTTTAGGGTTTTTTGTTATATCATTGCTATTCTGCGACTTACAAAGTTTTTTAATTGCGTATGTCCAATATAATGGTTCGGTTAATAACTTTCACTCATTACACGATTCATTCTTAGATCACATCAGTGGTTTATTAAATGCTGTTCAGATATTAAGGATTTCACGTACTGTCGTGACTGATGACAGGGTTGGATCGCTCGCCTGCAAAATTACATAGTTCAGTTTACAGTAACACGAGCTTTACAGTCATTACAACTAATAAAACCTCAAAGGTTAAAGTTTTACAAAATTTTTAATTCACGTCGTGCATCGCAAATATTTTAACGTATATGTTGGCTGGAGTGTTACGGTACCTTAACAGGAAATGAAGGAAAGTATTTCCATGACTTTACCACTTCACGAAGTTCGTGTGTTCAAATTATAGTTAGAATCTCTAATAACGGAATGGACCCCAATGTTAGAATAATGTTTCCAACTATTTACTATTTTCTCTTGCGGGGCCGCGGCCTTGTAGTAGTCTGACTACTCGCCTCCCAACTAAGCGAACCGGGTTC
>NQII01000545.1:37593-84985 GCA_002778355.1 Clitarchus hookeri | reverse complement strand
CCCCGCGTGCCGCGGCCATTTACCCGCGGCTTTTAGCCGATCCTGGGAAATTGGATTCCCCGGCCGTCGCAGGGCGACGTGGTTTGAGGGTCTGTGCCTCTCGCCACGTGGAACCCAAGTTTCTGGTGGAAATGGAGTGGCGCTTCCACTGGCGGGGATGTGTGCTGAAGCGCGCAGCAGTTAACACCTGCAGGGGATGAGCGCGTGTGCAGCTCGCTCAGTGTTGAACTTGAACACGCAACCCGCACGAATATACTTCACACCTGCTGCATTGGTGCTTTCAGGGACCTTACGCCTGTAGGCCACGATATAATTTTCCGTACAAGCTTGGCAGGAAGCTTCAGGAGACCTGTTACCTGAGCCTGCATGCAAGCAATTGTGGAGGGTTCTTTGGAATAAACTATCTAACGATACTTGTTGCCGCACTAGTAAAGACGAGGTCATTTTTTATCATTATTACTTCTGCAACTGTCGTTCAGGAAGTCTTCATTCACAACTTCAGCATTATGTGTTTATGCACAGAACCCAATGGTTTTGTTGCTATAAATGAAAATTTTGTTTAAAGTAAAAATTAATGTTTACCATAATTTTCACACAATGCTTTTTCAGAATCAGTTAACATATTCGTGATTTTTTATTTACAATTTATCAGTGTTTCTCTTAGTTATTTATCACAACAAAATAAACATAATGACTCTACCACCCTATCTCTGATTGGCTAAAATTTCCACCTTGTAGGAAACCTTCCATAGAAAATTGCACACAGTTAATTACGAAGACGTCCATGAAAACCGCCGGTTGTCTGTCAAATATTCTGTATAAACCACCCATACAAGTGGCCATGTGGGCTTGCACGGAATCATCCAAGGAGTCTTGCATCGTGACATACACGCTTTACATTAACGTCGTGAGTCCACTCTAAAGCATAAAACTTAAGAAACCTTCGTTTAAATCAGGTAAGTTTTCGAAGACATAAGGTAGCTTATTCAATCAAGGTAAATTAATAATTTTGAGGTGTTGCAACGATTTGATTGTGTGTGTATCTGTATTTGCATCAGCGTCAACACCCTTCCATAACTCGGAACTTATTAAAATAACTACGTTATTCTTAATATTCCCAGCTGTAATTTTTTATGAATGTAAGTATTTCTCTCACCACTGTACAGTTCTCTTTACTGAAATATACTTGCTTGTTAAGTATAGTTCACACCATAAATACAATTTCTGTACAACACCATCTCAATTAGATAGCGTGGCTGAAGTGGTTGAGAATACTCCGGAAAATACAGGAAGATCTTACGTAACTTACGCGGTTTTCCTACAGCAGCAAGGCCCTGTGGCGTGTAACTATGAAAAAAGTGTAATGTCTAGTGTGATTCTGTCGTAGCCTGAAATTCCTATCTGGAATACAGTGCAGGGAGAATCTTCATCGATCAAGTGAACACATTTTCCACAATCACTATTTTCTGCTGCAAGCTACCAATGTTTTTCTTTCTCAAAAAATTATATGAAATGTAACTCGTTATCTGCATTGTAAAACAACCCTCGTTGACTGCCTTCCCACGCTGCATTTATACAACCGAATTATATTTACACACCAGTAATTAGAAACCGGCATAATTTCAGTTATTATTTTGCAACAGGCTAGATTTCACATGCCTTTTCATACCCGAGTTGGCGTCAGTTCGTCAGTGGTTGGTTCCTAGGTAAGTCGCCTTTTGCACTTTTGATTGGATTGCATATATTTTCGTTCACGGTGTTGTGGAGTATCTAATTACTGGGTCCACGTTTTACCCAAAGTGTGCAACTTAAAATATGGTCCAGTTTTAAATGTGTTCCAAATGTGCACGTTCCTACAAAGTAACGTACACCCATATAACACATATACATCCAAATAATATCTAACGGATGCCCCTTTCTGATGTTCAGGGTACAAAATAATCGCAAAGTTACATCCAAGAGAATTCCAAAAGATATTTAAATCTCCGCCCAATATCCAAAATATAATATAGATATTTTGGATTTTCTGTAGATATTTTAAGATTTATTTACTTACCATAAGTAATGGCCATTGGTGGTTTTGTAATATCTAATGGATATACAGTAAGTGGTCCAAACTGATACCTACTACTGGATATCCAAAGGATATTCATAAGATATATACTTTAAAATTATGAGGACTTTTAGATATTGTGGATATATTTAGGATATCCTGTGGATATCCAGTTATATGTGGGCAGTATCTCCCAAAAAAGGAAAGAAAATACGGCAGGTCTGTACCCATAACTGTCGTGCAAGACTCATAACAAGTGTTAAATACGGAAATAATGCAGATCAATAAAGCAGCCTATAAGCATTTGACATTCACGGGAGTGTGTGAGCTACTGTGGAGTTTGGCCTACAAGTCTATGAAGCATTGATTTTTCCTGCTTTCACCAGTAATCTACTAAATCACGTGTGAAGCTCCTGCTATGATTCTAAACTGCCGATAAAAAGTTTTGCGTCAAAGAGTTATTGAACTAAAAATACCATAAAATAGCACTTCCTCTTTATACAAGCACGTTGCAACTGCATATTCTATGAAACAACACAAATATTACAAAAAGTCCCATTTTGTATCATAACAATAAACAAAATACACTAGCTGTCCATTTGTTTGGGAAACACTATTGTTCTCTTCTCTTTTATTGTCACTCTCCATATGGATCAACACTGTGTGTGACCTCGAGAACTCACAAGATCCCTGACGCGCCGATACGTACTAAGAATGAGGTTATGTAGTCGTTCTGGTCGCAAATTGTCCCATTATGTCTGCGCGGCCAACACAAGTTCCTGTACATTGTTGGGTTGTTGATGGCGTGCCTGAATGACAGTTTTCAGAAAGTCCCAAGCATGCTCTATGTATTTCATGTCTGGATATACGCAGGCCAATTAATTATTTGAATACCGACTTCCTGACTGTATTGATCAACGTCTCTTTCACGATGTGCGCGGGTATTATCATCCAACAGCAGAAACATTTCCCCAAAATGCCTGATGGTAAGGGTGCACCACACTATGAAGGGCATTCGTCATGTACCGCCGAGCTGTCATTGTGCCCTCAATATGAACTAAAGGGATTCGACGTCCTAGCATGATTCCTGCCAGACCAGGATTCCTCCACCTCGGTATGCATGGACTTCTCGCACAGCACAACGCCTTGCTTGTGCACCTCGTCTTCTCCACACCCTCAGCCTTCTGGAATCTGGCCCAAAACAAATCCTTGTCTCCATCAATGAAAAGAACGTCATTTTTCAGCTGCCACTCGTGATCATCCCGTGCCCATCGCAAGCGATTCGGCCGATGTTGTTTGTTGCGATAAGGGCGTCTCATGGGTCTCCTAGCACGTAGGCCTCCCTCACGAAGACTGTTGTGCACGGTCTGTTCAGGGAGTTGTACACCTGAGGCTGATCAGAGACGATCTCCTATCTCCCTTGCTGTTGGGATATTGTTCTGGGATGCATGAATTATCGCATAGCGGTCCTGAGCAGGTGTTGTGACCTTAGGGAGACCAGATCGTTGTCGATCGTTAACAGTACCATGTTATGTATCACCTAAAGGTCCTAGAAACATCACTTTGTAACACACCCACAGTTTCAGAAATTGTACGTTGTACAACACCACTTCGTACAAGAGAAACCTTCCTATCACACTGCCACTTTGTTATTGTGTGCCGTGGCATAATCTGATCACTTCTGCTGTCATGCCCTCACTAACATCGCAGACTGAAAACAAGCTGACATTCATCTGTCACAGAGACAACGTACCAAACGTTAACTACAGTCAAGTGGGGCACATACATTCCAACAAAAATGCTAGAAAAATGCGTAAATGTTATTCTAGAAATGCATTCCGGATAATAATGTTGGAGCATTCGTGACTGTTCGTTTGATGCCAAAAAATGTTTGAGCAGTTTGTCTTCAGCCGATTATATAGACTCCTATAATTTTTTAAAAACTAACCAATTGTGTTATCGTATCTGCGATCTTGAATGTTTTGTGCATGAAGGATACTTATGGCAGGTGCCATGCAAAGCGAGAAATCATTGCCCGATGCAGTCGGCGTGGTTAATCTGATCTGTGGAAAGGTATATGTCACCGGTTCATGAATGGTTTGTGCTAACATCAGTGGTAGTCCTGCAAGTGTTTGCGTGTTGCGAGAAGCATGCTAAACAAATACAGGCACGCCAAAATAATATGCTACTGCAACACTAGAGTTCGTGAACGAATGCTGATTTAACGGGTTTGTACCGTCATGGACCTCATGATAGTAGCCATTTTTGGATCAAGTGACTTTTATAATTTTTTCGAAGAGCAATTCGTAAGCATTTAGCCAGTTCTTATTCCAGTGCAGGTACAACGAAAAGGAGCAGAATTGAGGGGCAAATTATTTACAAGTTTTCCGTTACAGAAGAGGTTAAAACATGGAATCGTTACTCATGATTAGGTGCCAACTTTACTATGGGTATTCCACACACTAAGAAAAAGTTTCTAACTTCACTACATCATTTTATAAGCGCATTGAAAAAGTACGAATGTAAAATGTTTTTTTTTACACACATACATGGTGCCTTTCTTAAATTTATTAGGGAAAAAGTCAAAAGCATTATGAAGTTCCCAACTTTGTCAACCCAGTATGTGGTACATTTTACCCACAATGTGTGGGCAGAATGTTTTCATTAGAGTTTAGGAAATTACCCGAAAAAAATTTTAATTGGTGGCCATAGTTTTCGTTAAAATAAATGTAGTTATATGCAAGGATTATTTTGAAAGTAATATTTCAGTCAACCGCTAACAGCCATATACCAGAAAGGCTGAAGAAAAGTTTCACTGAAAATCTTCGAAAGCAGAATCCTTCTCGGTGTAATACGTTCACGAGCGTAAGGCCGGGATCTCGGAAATAAGTCGACGCCCAGAAAGGTCTGGGAGTTTCCTTCCAATTAACACGCGGCCCCGCTCTCGAGGCAGCGCGGAGGACGCGGGCATCTGGACCAAGTGTTGGGGAGGAGATAAAGGACCGACAAGGGGTTGCGAGGGGGTTGGTGTGTGGCTGTGTGTGTGCTGGACGACTGAGGTTTGCCCGGCGCTTGTTAGACGGCTTACGGGAAAGGCGGGCTAGGGGACTCGCCTCGGGGCATTTTGTCTGCGCGAGAGTCGCACAAATGAAGAAAGCCCGATTAAAGGGAGCGGACGGCCCGGCTAGATTTGAAAGTTAAAAGGAAAAGCTGTGAACTCCGGTGTCGGGCCCTCGAGCTCGGTTGAGAGCCGTGATTCCCGTACTGCCCTTTTAGTTGCCACAATATCTTCCCCGTGGAGCAGTACATTGAAAGAAATGTACGCACACTGGCATAACGTCGTCTCTGGGGAGATGCAACCTGTACATCTCCTTGGCCGTCAAAATATTTGACATGGTCACAGCTATATCATAGCTCTAAAGAAAACCTGCATTCAGAAAATGGTTTCTTTAAGGTAACAAAATACTTGTATGAGAACGACTGAAGACACACACATACACACACATACACACACACACACACACACACCTATTCAAACAAGTGTTTGGTTTTGAAGCAGATTTTGTCGACCGCAATAAAGGTTTCGTCGACTCATATGCCATTTTGTGAAATAAGAAAAATTCAGGTTCGTTGCATATTAAATTAAACCAAAAAATTGAATCAACAGCGTCATTATTGAGCGTCAAAGAAATAGGTATTTTGTTGGCCTTAGAAAATTGTTCTGCCATTGTAAAGTATTTTTAAGTGATAGTACTTTAATTATATTCCAGCTTACAATATCGCGAGGATACGAAACTAATTAGTTTCGATAGAACGCAAATATGTTAGAAACGACTGTCAGTCGTAAAAAAATCGTTAAATATATGAAGTTATACTGTACCAAATAAAAAACAGTAATTTTGATCAATCAGTCGTCCGTAATAGAAGTCATTACAACAAAGTTTTAAATTTTTACCGACCCACAGTCCTTCATAGACAACTCCGTAAATACCGACGTGAGAATAAGCACTTCAATTTTCGTCTTAATAATAACCGTACAGTTTTTTCAGAAATATTTTCACCGGAATAATACATTCAGGCTTTTAATTATGGCTGCCACTTGTTAATATTCTTTGGCCATATAACCCATTTTTTCTTTGTGTAACTTTATTCCTTAGCCACATTTCATGGCCTCCCTTCACAGCAAAATGCTTTTTTGCACAGTCTCTTACAAACTCTAGTTTCAACAATTTAAGTTTTACAATTAAAAAAACTGAAGAAAATTTTGTTAGACCTCCCAAAATGTTTATTGGTACAAAATTTTCTTTTCCATAGGGTGTATTATAAATTTATTTGTGTCTCACCACTAAACACACCATCGGCTTCTTCTTTTCCTCTTTTTGTATATAAAAATATGGTTAAAGTTGCGGATGCGTGTTGACCGCTGGTGCAACGTTATGAAATTAAAAAACTGGATCTTATGACTAAAAATAAAACCCAAAGCTGGCAAAAATCACATGAACAGACATTGTTATATGTAATGTCACAGGTGCGCGCACAATTGCCGAGCTCATGTAAAACGGAAATTACGCGTAGACGTTATAGCATGCAGTTGTTATATTTAATATTATGTAAACTACCCGACGTTGCTTGTGAATAAGAAGGCAATGGGGGATATGCGACTCTCTTTTAGTGGTTTCGGTCCCAGTAGGGTCGAGAGGTATACGACCCTATGTTATAAATTTTGGGGGTATTGGGCACAATGGGGGCCGGAGCNGGTCCCAGTAGGGTCGAGAGGTATACGACCCTATGTTATAAATTTTGGGGGTATTGGGCACAATGGGGGCCGGAGCCCATTTTGGCCTACGCAATATTTTAAGTTCCATAATGACGAAAACCCCTGCCAAATTTGGCCGAGATTCGTCAAATGGTGTAGAATTTTAAAGAGAATAAATATACTAATATAAATACACATATACATATTCACGTGCATAAATGCATATATAAAACAATATATATACTCTTTTCACTGCTAATTAAACTCTTTTGGAAGCCTTGCATCCCTACTTGCAGTCCATAATGTGCACTTACTTAGCCATAGCTGCAAATTAATGTTGCCTTGAATTTAGTTACATGTACAGTAGCCTTCTGAAATGGAAGGCCGCGGCGAGCGAAAGTTGGCAACACCGCATGGGAGGTTCAGTGTCTGGATTTTGCAACGTGGAGATAAATGGCCGAAAGCGGACGCGCTGCCTTTTTTTTCCATGTGTTTACGACCTCATTTAAAGTGAAGTGTTCTGTATGTGTTTTGAAAATGCCACGTATTTGGGCAGTGCCTGGCTGCAAAGAACTGCGAAACTAGAATTAAATTAAAAATAAATATGCTGTACCTCAAAATACCTTTTCATTTGAGTAGTGNGCAAAGAACTGCGAAACTAGAATTAAATTAAAAATAAATATGCTGTACCTCAAAATACCTTTTCATTTGAGTAGTGCGAGAATCATTTTTGGGTGCTGGAAAAGTAGTTTTTTGGATAGTTCCGACTTATTTCCGAGCATTTAGAGGCGTTATGTCTGTCTGTCATCAACAAGATGTTCAACGNGAGAGAATCATTTTTGGGTGCTAGAAAAGTAGTTTTTTTGGATAGTTCCGACTTATTTCCGAGCATTTAGAGGCGTTATGTCTGTCTGTCATCAACAAGATGTTCAACGGTGCAAGCACATTAGTACTTCGTTTAGACTGTAGCGAATGATATCACGAACACTAAAATGTTTGTCAGTACTGCTAAGGATGAGAATGTACTCTAGATATATCTACCCGTGTAATTATTATAATATTTAAAAACGTTTTCGCTTGTTTATACAAAAAAAATCTGCCAATAAGAGCTATCCTGTTAATGCGTCGATTGTTTACACAGTTACAAAAGTAATTTTTAAGGCAAAATATGATTTATGCAATGTGTTGATTTCTCAGTTTTAAAGCGTGGACGCATTATTTTAAAAATACAGTTTTGGTAGAAAAAGTTTAAGTTTTAGTAACAAAATCCCTATTTTATTTTATTTTTATTGTTATAATAATTTCCATTTTTCGTTAAATTATTTAAGTACTGTGTAACAAAGAGTAAAATTGAAGTCAGTCANACGTACTCTAGATATATCTACCCGTGTAATTATTATAATATTTAAAAACGTTTTCGCTTGTTTATACAAAAAAAAATCTGCCAAAAAGAGCTATCCTGTTAATGCGTCGATTGTTTACACAGTTACAAAAGTAATTTTTAAGGTAAAATATGATTTATGCAATGTGTTGATTTCTCAGTTTTAAAGCGTGGACGCATTATTTTAAAAATACAGTTTTGGTAGAAAAAGTTTAAGTTTTAGTAACAAAATCACTATTTTATTTTATTTGTATTGTTATAATAATTTCCATTTTTCGTTAAATTATTTAAGTACTGTGTAACAAAGAGTAAAATTGAAGTCAGTCATACCGAATTTTATAAGCAAAAAACTCGTGTATATAACAGAAATTTTGCATTAATTAAAACAGATGTAAGTGTTGATGTTACAGAAATGCACTTTCGGCATTTAGACTTTTGTCCCACTATGTGAAGGGCCTAGTAATTCCACCCTTATTAACGTTCCTTGGTAGATGTATGATTATGTCTATCACAGCTCTATTTACGTCCACATATGTAGAAAATTAGTAATATTTCAACATCTTCGTTAGTGTACAGAAAAAGTGAGTCACGTGGTGAAAGATACGGCGGACTGTGAAGAGGGTGTTTCAAAGCTCTCCACTTGAACTTCGTTGGAGTTGCCACAGCCATGTGAGCTGTATGGGGCTCGGTGTGGCTCTATAAAGATTATTACCTCCCCCTCCTCCCATCGCACATCCGTGACAATTCTGGGATAATGCACGACGGCGCATTTCCTTGATTGCTTGGTGCAAACACAGCGATGCATAGTAACGTCCTGCATTGGTCGTCTGCCCATGTTTGGTGAATTCTATGAGCAGAGTTCTTTAAACGTCGAAATAAAAAGTCTTGGCCGTTTTCGGGAGTGGTGATCTGTGATGCTTCCATTTCAGACATTCACATCATGTCTGTGGTTCGTAATGATAGCACAAGGTACAATTTGTGGCAACAGTGTGATACAGAATTGCATTAACTTCCTCCCGATAACACAGCAAATGAATGAAATTGATGCCTACTCTCTGGAGTTGAATTTCGTACCATAGAAGTTTAGGATCCTACCATGTACAGGTCAAGTTGCACACCGAACCATGACTGACGTTTACAGTGGAGGCCACATCATGGAAACTGCTACGTTCACTTCCTTGCTTCAATGTGTCAACCTGTGCAATAGTATCTGATGCTATGGTGCGATAGTTTTGTCCATGTCTTGAGTCATATCTGCAGCTGGTACGCCCTTCCTGGAAACTCTCGCACGATAGTTTCACAGCGGCCAGCGACATGCAATGCTCGCTGTATATTACATACGTTGCTACACAACTCGTACTGTCACATATTTACGGCAATCAAAAACCTCACCACTCAATGCTGTTACCAACGCTGTTACATTTTTAGAGCCCTAGCTGCGATACCGACTAAGGTCCAACACTATATCCGGAGCCACTTTGCGTGCACAAAGCTAGCGCATTAGTTAACTGCATTTTTCTAATTGGCTGTCATGTCAATGGACGAAACCATTCTGTCTGAGGGGAGGCCGGCTCACCATTTGACTCTCCTTCATGTGTGTTTCTGTGTAAGTTTGTAAATTAATTTGGTTTAGTGAACAATTTCAGTGCATTTTTCGGCTGAGATCAANTAAATGCTGTTACCAACGCTGTTACATTTTTAGAGCCCTAGCTGCGATACCGACTAAGGTCCAACACTATATCCGGAGCCACTTTGCGTGCACAAAGCTAGCACATTAGTTAACTGCATTTTTCTAATTGGCTGTCATGTCAATGGACGAAACCATTCTGTCTGAGGGGAGGCCGGCTCACCATTTGACTCTCCTTTATGTGTGTTTCTGTGTAAGTTTGTAAATTAATTTGGTTTAGTGAACAATTTCAGTGCATTTTTCGGCTGAGATCAATGGGAATTTCAGCTGTAAAAAGTGTGTGGTTTTTCTAAGTAACGAGTATGTTTCAAGATGACGAGCTAAATCGACGGTTCGTGTTTCAGGGAATATTGCCGCAGCATGACTGGGAACACGTGACCGAGATGACTACATGCACCAGTCTCCAGCCATGAGCGCTGAAGCAGTTTGCTGATTTGACGAACATCGCTACTGGTGTCAGCTCTTCTTGTTCAACTGCCAGGTATGTGTTGCAGACAAACATAACACAACGAAAGCATTATTTTGTGATCATCGCAGTGGTAATGTGTTCCTGGGACTCGGACTATTCATGAAGGAAACTAGGAGGTTCCGATTTGCTCTCAGAAATGAACCTTCAATTGGAACTTAGTTCTCATGCAGTGCCTGATAGAAAATCAGCCATTGGCACCACATGGAAGCAAACCAATATGCACAGACTCTTACATTTCCACTGCTCAGCCAACTGTAGAAAAATGTTTAACCTAGTACTGAAATATGTGAGTTGGTCCTATGATTACTTCTGAATCCTGAGCAAAAAAAAGGAGAGTTCCTCTATTTGGATTTAATCTTCTTTCTGTTGTCGCACTGGTGCAATCCAAATACTTCTTTATAAATAGTATATTTACACCTTATCTAATGCACAATATATTATATATGGGTAAGCTTTTAAATATAAATATTGACACACTGACTATCTACCACAGCTGGTGAGCATCATAGCCCAGAAAGACGATATAAAGACATTATAGCTTACAAATTATTTTTAATCATGCACATAAAGTTCAGAGGATTTCCCTTGCCTATATTTTTTTCTCCGAGTCTGGTGGCGGGGTTTTAGAATACCACCACAGAAAGCCCGTGCTTGTCGTAAGAGGCGATTAATCGGGACGTGCTCGGGTTCTTAAATTTGTTCGGACTATCATCGCATTCTTCTTTCTTCGTATTCTATTTTTTCATCTGTTTCAATCCACCCCACCATGTCCCGTCGCATCTTCTCTCTACAGCATCGTCTCAGGCCAGGGCGAAGTCCTTCTTAATGAGGGTCTGTCCTTAGGAAAGAGTGCTGTTCCCAAATTGTGTGACCATACATGGTACCTTTGTTGGTGACTGTCTAGCGAACCCTTCTCACTGGACGAGCAGGCAAATCTAGGTTCGATTTTCCCCTCGTTTTCAATAATTTGCAGCGAATAGCAGCGAAGGGTAGCTGTTCCTATGCACTGCTCAGGTCTGCGGAAGGTTGATCCCCTCCTAATGGCATAGTCCATGAAGTTTTATAACTTGTGGCTTCTTTTCTTCCCCCCTCCCCCCGGCAATGAACAGTAGTCTGAGACAGACGAGTCCCAGTACGGAGGCCTTAATTATGGTTTCTAAAAACTCTCCACAAAAGGGGGCGCCCTCAACAGCCGCCTAAAACGGCACCATGACGACACAGGTAGTGATTCTGATTGTGGTTCAGTATTGTGTCAGTATACTTCGGTTAAATTACCTACACCAAGTTTTTTGGTTTTCTGAGGTATAGAAGAACACACTTTTGAGAAGGTGTCCCTTTTGAATTGCTAAATTATATTGATAGAGAAGCTGGTGGTTCTGTTGCAACTGTAAGAAGATCAATGAAAGGCATGAGCTTATGGTCGATACATCGAATGCCACCCAGTCGCGGGGGCTCTTGGCGATGAAGACTTTGAGTGGGACAACTACAAATTTCCCTTTTGAGGTCAAGTCCCATGTGTCCTTCAACTCCAGCAAGGCCATCATCTGGTGTCCCAACCTGATTGCAATACTAGAAAGCGAGATCTTACATGAGCTGCAGACTCAGTATGTCTCTGATGTTAGCTGTGTATGGAAGATCACTGATGGTTTTAAGTCACCTACAGCTACTCTCATTTAGACTTTTGGTGTGCATAACATTTCATCTGTTATCAGTCAGCTATTTGAATGTGCGTGTTAAGCGGTTTATTCCTGCTCCTCTGCATTGATACAACTGTCCATAGTTTGGTCATTCATCTGCAAAATGCAGACATCCACCAGCTTGTCCGAAATTTGCTGACCCATTGCATCTTGATTGTCCTGAGTGCAGCAAGCCTCTGTGGTGTGTGAACTGCAGCGAAGTACACCTTGTCTTGTGGAAGGAGTTCCCTGTGTACCAGGAAGAGCAGGCTGTTCAGCAAATCCGGGCCACCGACAATGTTACCTTTTTCAGGGCATGGAAACACTTCCATGATCTCCAGCTCCCGAATCCTTCCGTTCTGTACAGTGTTGTTGCCAGAGCTCGACCAGCCGTAAATATGCATGTACCCAGATAGTATATAGAACTACCCAGACAGAAGTGCCTGTGAGTCCACCAAAGCCACAGCGAGTTCTGCCACCCCGAACCTCGACTGTCGGTACGCAGTGAGGGCCAGCTGAGAAGAAACTGTCTTACATGCTGTCCTTGCCAAATGTCGGGAAGCAAGCTATTGCAAAAAATGTTAAGCCTAAGACTCTGTCACTTACCTCCCTTTCTTCAAATGAACCATAAACGAAGTATTACACCATCAACTCTCCACCATGCCACTGTCTCTCCTGAGCCAAAAGCCGAGATGATGGTTGATGTTGATATGCAAAACACTGGTAAAAGCTCGGGAGGCTTTAAACCAGTTTTCAACAGACATAGGAAGAAATTACAGTAATAGTTTCCACACACTTCATCCCATAACTCATGTCCGTGATACAGTGGAACTGCCAAGGTTATTTTAATAACATTGAAGAACTGAAACAGCTGCTAGTGTCCCTCTCCCATACAGTCCTTTTCCTTCAGGAAACTCACTTTCGTCACACTGTTAATCCCTTACATCGAGGTCACATGTTTTATTACCTGGATAAAGTGTTGATGGACCGTGCCTGTGGTGGTGACTGTCTTGTGGTGAAGGATTCTGTTTATCATGAAGCTGTTGCTCTTCGCACTGTTCTGCAGGCAGTGGCAGTCAGGGTCTTACTCGGTGTGTTTGTCACTGTTTGTAGCTTATAAGTACCCCCTCATCAGCATGTCAGGTTAGCTATTTTGAGGAGATTTCAACTCAGCTCCCAACTCCATTTCTGATAATTTGTATATTCAATGCTCACAACCGGGATGGCCAGGTTCGTGTATTTGAGTCGTGGCTCGGTAGTTCTAATATATCCCTGTTGAACACTGGTATTCCTACATACTTCACCACCCATACTGGCACTTCGTCTTGTATAGATATTTCCTTCTGTAGCCCAGCTTTGGTCACCCACTTCGATTGGTATGTTTATCCATTTATCTGTGGAAAAGACCATTACCGAATCATATTCGATCATTTGTCGTTTGGGGCCCCGCCCATACCTTCTTGATGGGTGTTTAAGAAAGCAGACTGGGTGCTATTTCAGAATTCCCTACACTTAACTGCTGAGGTTCCTCTCGCTGTGAACGTGGCAGTGGAACTCTTCAACTCTATTGTCGTGTCACCTGGGAAGGCTGCCATCTCCCAATATCCACCTTGTGGTCGTCGGCGTTCCTTAGTGGAGCGACGAATGCAACAATACTGTCTGTGCCCGATAACTGCGCTCATGTGATTTAGTGCTCATCCCACTCAAGCTAACCTGGAGCTCTTCGGCATATGTCGGGCCTGTGCTCGACGTTTAATAAAGGACAGCTGGTGAATTTCTGGAGGGAATTAATTTCTTAACTGATGGTACATGCCACCAATAAGTTTATACGGGACAGTGTTCAGAAGTTGTGTGGACAATCTCTCAGCACACAGGTTAATATATTTTTGGTCAATAACAATATTGTTACTTAGGGAACGAACACAGCAGATTTGTTGGGTCATTATTTTGCAAATGTTTTGAGCTGTGCACATTATACTCCCTTATTTTGAGCCGTCAAAGAGACATGTAAGATGGTGGGAGTCTACTTTGGTGGCTCGGGTGAGGAGGACTACAACTAGCCTTTCACCCTTCTTGAGATGGAGCAGTGTTTATCGCACTCGAAGCATACATATATTGGCCCCGACGATATCGATTATTCTGTGCTGCAACACCTTCCACTCGACGGGAAACTGTTTTTGCTGAGAATTGTTAATACTATTTGGACCTCCGGTGTTTTCCCCTAGAAATGGTGCGATTAAACCCTTGTGCCCATCTTGAAACCAGGGAAATTCAAAGGAGATGTTTCCAGCTATCGCCTTATTTCCCTCACCAGCTGTGTCTGTAACACCATGAAGCACATGGTTTGTGCACGACTTTACTATTTTCTGCTGTGCTGCATCTCTGTGGATGGCAGAACATCAGGTCCAGCTCGCCATCCAATGCCTTAGCGGCTGAGCAGACATCTGTGGATTCCACTTTTCCACTGCCAAGACACATGGTGGTCCTCTTCTTTAGAAGACGTGGGATATTTCCTTCTCCCCGGCTGCTTTTGTACGCCTCTGTTTTGTCTGTTTCCAATACGTTCACATTTCTAGGCCTCTTGCTTGATAGTAAACATTCTTGGAGGATTTATATTCAGTTCCTAAGTCTCGCTGTGTAAGGGACCTGAATCTTTTGAAAAAATTGAGTAGTCGTGATTGGGGTGCTAACACGATCACCCTCCTTCGGCTATATCGTACCCTGGTCCATAGCAAACTAGGCTATGGCAGTGTCGTTTATTCTTATGCTAGGCCATCTATGTGGAAACCATTAGCGAGTGTTCACCATGCTGGTATTCGTATTGGGACTGGAGCTTTTTGCACGAGCCCTGTTCTCAGTTTTTTTTGCCGTGGCTGGTGAAACTTTTCTCCACTACAGGCATAACCAACTGCTTCTATCCTATGGGACGCGGGTACGTTCGGTCTCTTCTCACATTCACCATACTGTTTTTCTCCATCCGCCTCTGGAACAGCTGTACTCTGTTAGGCCATGTTCTCCTCTATCAGCATTTATTCAACTAATATGTCCCCTGGAGCGGTATGACTTACTTCTGCATGTGTTCCCTTTGCCTTGCCGTTACCAGCTATGGCTGATAACACAGGTTCAGGTGCGCCTCGACTTAGCATAATTTCCTAAAATGAGCACTCCTCCTGTTGTTTACAGGGGCCATTTCCTTGATCTTGTGTATTTTGTGTTCCGCGGTTTTATGTGCTTATACACTGATGGTTCCAAATCAGATATTTGGACTGGGCGCGCCTTTGTCACTGGTGTTTCTCGGCATTTTTTTGGACTTCATCCATCTTTCAGTATTTAACTGCAAAGCTTTTTGCTATTTTCAAGACTCTGTGTTTTATCAGTAGGGGACCTCACCGTAAATACAATGTGTGCTCGGATTTGATGAGTTCTTTTTTACAGCCATACAATCTGGCTCCACATCTCATCCGCTTCTTTCGATGATTCGGTAGAAGCTGGCGGTGGCTTGTGCTGATTGGTGTTCACGTCGTCTTCCTGTGGGCTCCAAGATGTTTGGGCATCCCTGGCAATGAAGCAGCTGATGTAGCGCTTATGAAGGCGTGCAGCCTTCCACCCTGTGATCCTCGTGTTCTTGTCTGGCATGTTTGGTAGCGGGAGTGGAGTTCTCTCCCGCTGTCCAACAAGTAACGGGCCATCTCTGGCCTGCCTGTTTGCGCTCGTCCTGTTGTTTCTTGTACCCGCAGGGAATATGTGTTTACTCGCCTTCCCATCCGGCACACTTGTCTAACACACAAATACCGGCTTCGTGGTGAAACCCCCTTTTGAGTGTGATGCCTGTGGCACTCTCTTGACTGTACGGCACATTCTGGTGGAGTGTCGCATGTATGATAAGGCTCGTGGCACTTTCAATGTTCCTGACGACCTACGGTGAATGCTGTTTGATGGGGGTACGTCTGGGAGCGGCATATTCCCAATTTTACATGCAACTGATCTTTTTAATGTGTTGTGATTTGGTTTTTTGTTCTTGTGCTTGTGTTCTTGCTTCCCTGGTGTATTTTATCCTGTTTTGTTAGATGTTCTTGACACTGCCCTTTTGCCTCCTGTTGAAATTTTTAATCTATTTTTTTCGGACTTTCGTTTTTGCCTCCTGTGGAGGTTTTTATCTGCGTTTCGTTTCTGTCTGCTGTGGAGGTTTTTCTATGTTTTTGCCTCCTGTAGAGGTTCAATTTTATGTGAGCAATAATGACTTCACTGTCGATCGCCCCAAAATCCCACTCACACACTAACTAGATTTTTGTGTAGAACACAAAAATATGTTGTAGTGGAATGGCCACAATTTTTTCGTTTAACATTGTAGGTTAAGAATTGGCTCTACAAAATGACCTTGTGTTCACAGCCAATTTTTTTTCCATGTGAATTTTACCAATTGTTCTGCAGCCACCATAATTCTTCCTCCCTCACACTTCGTTAATGTTTACAGAATATATTACCTAGTTAAATAAAGTTGAAGGGTAAACTACTCCATGCCACGCAAGTAACAACAGCTGTTAAAGAGCATTTTCTTTGCAACGTAGTCAGATTTTCACCCATGTTGAAAGTTCGCGCAGGTCATTGTCAATTATACAATTAATCAAAAATTTTAATAACGTTATTAATTAATTCCTACGTTGTTGTATTTATGCTAGATTATAGTCAAATGCTAAACTATGTTAGATAAGTTATTGAAATTCGCGACACATCTAAATGTCATGTTGTTTTATTAAGTGATACTACTTTTATACTTACGAAGTACTGAAAACAGATCGCTCAACTTTTAGTTCTGTTGTCTTCAAATTTTCAGAACAGTCAACTAATTTTTAGAAAACCTGTTTATAAACAAATTATTTGAACACTCTCTGCTTAATAATAGACATTGTTTTAAAATTGTAACATAAATGTGTATTTAGGTGTTGCCTATATTAGCTTTCAAGAAGGATGTTCTCTCGGCAGTATTCAAAAGGTCATTAACACTTTATTAGCTGTGATCTTTACTCTTAAAGTCTATTATTTGAAGGGATAATATTTTAATATTTTAGAATGAGAGAATAAAACCACATACGAAAAGTTGCAGGAACTAGAGATATTTACTCTCCTGAGTAGCTTCATTATTGCGAGCCACTATTTCCTTACTTTCCACAGAAATGCACCTGTATGATAGAGCAATAAGCCTGGAAGAGAGAGAATCTCGTCGCTGGAACTGTGAAGGAAAGAAAAAAAAAGATTTTCACCCGAAGGATTGAAGGCAGATTTACAGTTCGCTGACTACAGAAACTGAAGCAAATTATTTTTTTCTTGCTTCAGCTTGTTTAACTCTATCACGCGGCGCAATGGGGGAACATTTACTCTAACTGAACTGCGTAGGTAAGATAAAAGCGAACAATTCAGTCAGTGTTTTTTTTTTCTCAATAGAATATCAGCTAATTTTCCCAGGGAGTGTAGGTAGTTTTATCCCAGTAAGTAATTTTGAAATTATTTTTCAAATGTGTAAAATAATTGTACATTTGTACATTTATAGAGACAAGGCAACATTATCATAAATTATATATATGGTACATCGTTACAGAAAGATATGTGAAATCATGTATGTTTCAATCACAACCTACTAGTGTTTACACTCATTGATTCCACTTTTTATTACAAATTTTGTAAATTACATTTTATTTCTCTAGTGTAAGATATTAGCAAACATTTTTTAAAAATTGTTTCAGTTGCTAGAAGTTTCTTTAGCGAGTTTCCAATGGGTATCGCTTGTTTCATTGAAATAAGCTCAATGTTTTAAATACAGGAATGAACACTTTGTGTTGCGGCGGGGAAAAAACAATTATTTAGTTAGTAGTAAATATAGAATATTGCGTAATTCACAATATATTTAATGGTTGTACCAAAACTATTTTTTGCACCTTCAAGTCTGTCGCCTATCTACTAACTACACACTGGTGCTTTTGAAAAATGACCAAATAATTTTACAGTGCATTGCACTTATCAACTTTTATTTGTTCTTCAATAAATTGAAGACGAGTGATGTATTTCAGCATGCTCGTATTGGAAGAATACATATTCCCAATTATGCGTGTTCTGGGTTTGAAACCAGAAACCAAAAGGAAACGGTGGGGTATCTAGGTTGAAATAGTACCGTTTCTCACATTGTTCTAGAAAGAAATAATATAAATTTTGCTGTTGATGGGGTGCCCTATAAAATCACAATATAACAGAAAATATATCCCACTGCTGTGGATATTCCATCCCTCCGATATATAAAACCTCCATATGAATAAGATGTATGTTCTATGTTTGAATACTACCAAGGAAATTCCTTTGACTCAGAGACCTGTAGGCCAGACTAGCAAGTCTTATATATACTCGATCCTCAGCTATTTGTCCAATGACCTCTGCCCCAATGAGGAAATCATCAAGCATGTAATTTTTTCTTTTATTTGGCACTGGTAATTTATTGATGCAGAGGCGTCCACGGTATTTCTAATACATTGTGATCAAATAACAAACGAAGTTGAAGTGTTCGTGTATTTAAAGTACGGGTTATCTTATTGAATGAACGTTTACCCATGTTTGTAGATTACTTACAATTTAGAGGCCTGCTCGTGTCAGCAGTTGGGAGTAGGTACACCATAGTTTGTGAACTGGTGATAGTTAGATGTTAACCTGAAGTGCATGTTGGTAGTTACTATTGTGCATGTTGGTAGTCTGATGCAATTTTGCTATCCACCTACCGTCGGATGCCAACTGCTGCTGACAATAATGGCAAAACAATTATAATATTGGAGAATTTTGCAATTTTTTGTTTAATGTCAAGGGTACGGGGTCAAGGTCAAAGGTTATGTTCAAGATCACCTGGATCCAATATGGTGGTTGGGGAGGGCACAACATGGTGACTGGTCGGCTCCAGTCCCCCGTCCTCTCTTAGCCCAAACATTCGGAATTTTAATTTTTATAAACGTTTTTAATTAATTTTTAAAATAAATTTATATATTTGTCAAATGATTAGAGAATTTTGCGATATTTTCGGTTTAAGGGCACAAGTTCAAGGTCACTCCCAATATGCTGGTCAGATGTCATAACATGGTTGCTGGTGGTCTCTGGTTCCCGTACCCTCTAAACACAACTATTCAAAATTTTAACTTTTTAAAATTAAATTTAAAATTTATTTTTTAATAGTTTTTAAAATTTGTTGAAATTTTTTTTAATTTAAAAAATAGTTCGAATTTTTTGGGGTTTTACTGGTCAAAGGCCACCGGGTCAATGTCAAGGTCACTGACATTGAACATGACGTACAAGATGGCTGCCGACCGATTGGAGTGACAGAGCATGAACAGGTCCGGTGCTCCAGTACCAGGTCCCGTTGCGCTTAACTCCCCCTAATCATTTTACTTTTCTTGTTGTTTAGAATATATTCTGTTTAAGGACTATAAAATATCATTATCATACAATTTACTGAAGTGTATGTCTTAATAATAAGACGGAGCTAGAATAATGTTTTAATATTGTACATTAATATTACCTTTATTTACGCTGAGTTTAGTATAAAACTGATAGCTGACTACTGTCTGAGATTCATATTAAAGCCAACCTCTGCATTATCACAAACCACTGAAAATAGTTTGCTCTTCAACTTATGCTCCGTGAAACTTCTCAGCGTGGCCTCCCAGAATATTATATTAATTAAATCGTAGTTTGTAATTTAATGCGGCATTTTAAGCCAATAGCTTAACCACGTTTCTGTACTTGTGGACGAGGGTTGTAGATGTGGTCTATCAGCGTAGCACCGTAGAGCTAACCGTAAAATATAAAAGCACCAAGACCATATCTGGAGTCGACAGGTGCACAACTCGATGCCCGCCACCTTGTTCCCAGGCATTTAAATCACTCAAAAAATGTGGTCTGGTCAGGGCAAAATCCGCCTCCCTTGTTTGGGGTCACAATGGCACAGTGGTCACATCACATGCTTCCCGGGGTCACAATGGCACAGTGGTCACATCACATGCTTCCCGGGGTCACAATGGCACAGTGGTCACATCACATGCTTCCCGGGGTCACAATGGCACAGTGGTCACATCACATGCTTCCCGGGGTCACAATGGCACAGTGGTCACATCACATGCTTCCCGGGGTCACAATGGCACAGTGGTCACATCACATGCTTCCCGGGGTCACAATGGCACAGTGGTCACATCACATGCTTCCCGGGGTCACAATGGCACAGTGGTCACATCACATGCTTCCCGGGGTCACAATGGCATAGTGGTCACATCACATGCTTCCCGGGGTCACAATGGCATAGTGGTCACATCACATGCTTCCCGCTGTGTTCAGCTGGGTTCAGCTGGGTTCGATTCCCAAATTAGTGCATGCGTGAATTTGGTAGACATAATATCTTGGGCCCTGTGTTTCCTTGGGGGACTGGTTTACTCAGCCCTTGCATTTAATCGCTGCTCCATTTGCAGCTAACTTCAGCCTTATCGGGGCACAGTGGGCACATTTGTTTCCTTACTGCGGCGCTGTTCGAGATGTCACCTGCCACCCACAGCCTTGTTGCCTATCCGCGAGCAGACATTCGGCTCGAGGAAGTGGCGCAGGTGTTTCGGACCGCAGTGCCGCTGTGATTCTCGTCGCCACGTTTATCCCCGGCAGGAAGTCGCGTGCTACCCTAACGGTTACAAACGCATGCTGGAGGCAGGCATGTTTTCTTTCATCCCTTCACGCCGCGAGGCCATCTCCCGCGGAATACGGTTAAAGTGGAGAGTCCTGAGGGCAGTAAATATGATTCATGCGACGTCGGAGAATGATGGTACGGCGGAAGAGCAGAAGGGGAATAAGTATCGATTACCGCGAGAAGCTGTTTCGGTATTCCGCGCGCGTATGGCCGGCCGCGAGAAATCTGCGAACAAATGACGTGACCCCTCGACCATTCCTCCACGTTCCCCCCTCCCTCCACCACCGGCCAGTTGGACAGTGGTGTATGGGGGTGGTTCCCACGCTCCTCGCACTCGGGGCCTCGCCCTACGCTCAGGTTGCTTCTGAATGGCCGGCGCGGAGAGTGAATACTAACTAGGCCGTGGGAGAAAACTCGAGAAACATATCGCCCCATGCGGCCATCGCGGGTCCACGGATATGCATGGAAAGTTCTAGTCGGAATGGATGGCCCCCGCAGCACCGTGCTTTCCCCGTCCAATTTTTTTCAGATTCGGTCCGCGTAGGAAGCTCTTCTTACAGAGGGGGTGAACGCCAAGATTTAGCTCTCCTGTGGATGTTGAAGCGTAAACATGCATGGGATCGCCGGCGGCAATTTTTCAACTGTTTCTGTGTGGGGCTGCGGTGGTGGGTGGCTGTGCGCGTGTATGTAAATCTGACCCTCCGCCACACATGTATGCACCCAGAGAGACGCGAAGAAACTTCCTGGCCGTTTTGACAGCGACCTGCGAGGCATTCACAACAAAATTACATATTACAGTCACCTTAAAGCAAGGTGGTCTATACTGATACTGTAAAATATATTGAGATAAAATAAGTATGTCCTAAGCAGATCTTTTCAACCGCGAACAGCCCATAACATTACTTACTACACTGTAAAAAAAAAAAATGGTTGCCTGTAAAGTCGGTTTTACGGGCGAAGATTTTACGTGACAACGTAGTGCTGCGCGCGCGGCAGACCGATCATAGTTGAGTGGGAGAGAGACGCAAGGCATTCGGCGGGCCTCTCTCTCGTTCGGTGACTCATCGTAACGTTACCGAGCGTTACACTTTTTCATAAGTGACTCCCAGCCGNAATAAAATAGTTAATAAGTTTATGTGTTACACTCAATTTAATACACACTGGGGTTTAATGTAGAAATATTTTAAGTATCTGTTGGAATTTGGAAAAATTAGCAAATTACTCTTTAGGCTAGTGAAGTTATGGATGAAAATAGACATATTTGGTGTTTGAATTTTTGTTATGGAGATATTACCAAAAGTGTTTATATTTAATCACAGTTGCATTAGCAGTGAGGAGCCTCGTTAGGTTCAAAGATTGCAACATGCTAAACATTTTCTACTCTGTGGAATTATGTTATGAAAATGTATCATTAAATGTCATAATCTCTCTGTAACTAAGCAACAAGGAAGAACTCTTCGTAATTAAAAAAAACCAAAATGTGATTGTAGTTTATGTAACTTCATGTCCCGGGGACGAACATAGTTAAGGAAATAGAAATTGTATTTTCCATTCTGCCAGGAAAAATTATAGACCAAAGGAAGTTGAGAAAATGACTTCCTTTATTGCCGCCCTTAGAGATGTAAAATGCATTATTAAAAGAAATGTATCAGAACCTGTCCTGTCAAAATCTTTAACCAAAGTCATAAAAAAAAAAAATCTGTCTATAAAATTTTTTCTGCATGTTGTTATTAAAGGTGATGGTACTTCCCGTGATAATTTTCTGTTTATAGAACAAGTCGTTGATAAATAAATTTTAATTTTTATGAGAGTTCCATTTTAGTTACAGGATAAACACAATTTTTTTAAGCGGCACTTTATGGGACGAGAAAAAATATAATAAATGAGTAGAAATATGGAAAATCTGTTAAATCGAATTTACGTCTCTCGTGAACATTTCGAGAAATTCTTAACCGGCACATGCCACTTACATTTTACAATTTAGCACAGTCGGTTACTTTATTTATAAATTTTGTTTTGAAAAAATAGTGCTTACATCTTCTGCAGTTATTTTATGTAATGCTGCCTAAGATGAGATAATGTCTACTACATTTAAAGAATAAGTAAACTATAACCATTACTCAAGGAAAAGTTAAAAACTTGTTTTCTTAATTAAGTGCCACACACACACACACACATATATATATATATATATATATACGTTTTGATCGTAATAAAAATTATATAAATATGCATAAGAAATAAAACTAAAACTTCTCTAATTGTCCATAAAATGGTTTTACAACGTAAGTCCTAAAGTTTTTCAAATTTTTTTTTACCGATTATTGCTTTATTTGTCAAATAGCTTTTTTGTGTACCACCAACGACATACATTAATGAAATCTCCTTTCTTCCCCAAACATTTATTCAAAAGTCACTTTTGTGTGTTCTGTAATAACGAAATACTTGAGAGAACATCGCACAGAAACGCCGAGCAGGATTATTTTCGAAGTTCCACTTTCTCCCTTCAGTTTTCCATTCTGGGTGTGTGCTATGGCGGCAGAAAGAGTAGTGGATAAAGGCCGGTGTGAATTCACAGGAGGAACGGTAACTTTGATCAAACACTCGGCAAAGGCAGCGGAACGTCTGGCTGAATATCAACACAGAGGAGTTCTGCCGCCCGTGAATCTCCCACTACCACTCCAGAATTTTTATTCGTCGCATCTCTCTTTGCCTCTTTTACCGAAGTATGTTGATATTTATGAATTGTTTAAAACCACCATTTTGTTGAATGCAGCAAATTTAAAAAATATTCACCTGAGAATGTAGATATTAAAAATATTATATATATAACATACCCTCTGAAATATATTAACACCTCGGAGGTAAATAATGATAACCAACAGTATTGCACATGTTTAGATATCGACTGTAAACAATTATATCTTACACTCTCTATCTACTAGTTCAAGAAGTTTGTAATTTGGTCAACAGAAGAGCAGTGTCACTTCAAGAAATGTATAAGCCACTCACATCTACAAATTTGTCAGACGTTAATTTTGCATTTACTCAAAAATGCAGTAATGAGGATTATCATTATTTACTCACGAGGTATTCATATATGACTTGTGGGATATAGGGCCACAAACAATAGCAGTATAAACATAATTTATTTACACCTATCCATGAAATCATGCAGTTAGCTTAGATGAACGATCAACAGACACGGATTTTGGCGTCAGTTACGTATATAAATAACCAATTTTGGTGATTGAATATATATGTTGTTCTAAGGCATAAATTAGTTAAGCGACTGTCTTTTACTACACGGTTTCATGAAGGTTACAAATAGAGAGGGGGCTGCGATGGTTGAGTGGTTAGACTGCCCGCCTCCCACCAAGGCGAACCGATTTCAATCCCCGGCCGGGTCACTCCCAGATTTTCGCAAGTGGGAATCGTGCCAGACGATTCGTGCTGGTTGGCGTGTTTACTCGGGGATCTCCCGTTTCACCCGCTCTTGCATTCCGGTGCTGCTTCATTTTCTCCATTTCATTCCCATCAGCTCTCAAGACCTCTATATTAAGAGCCACCCATATATCTCTCTCTCTCACGCTCTCGCTCTCTCTCTCTCTCTCTCTCTCTCTCTCTCTCGCTTTCGCCCTCTCTCTCTCCCTCGCTCTCTCTCGCTCTCTCACTCTCTCTCTCTCTCTCTCGCGTGCTCTCTCTCGCGCGCGCTCTCTCTCTCGCACTCTCTCTCTCTCAACAAAGACAGAGAAATTTCTCCCTACAAGCTAAAATAATTAAATAATTTGAAGACGACGCTAGAGTACATATAGCTCGAGAAACGCTGCAGTGCAAATTTCTCTTTCTTTGAAAACAAAACACCCACGAGTATATAGTTATTGCTTTACTAGTGTTTATAATAAGGCTCTTACAAGGCCAGTAACGATGATATTCCCTGCTGAAAATTTTTCTTTAACCACTCTAAAGGACATGATTTACTGCAAAGCCTTTTGCACATAGCAGGACATTTGATTGGACCAGAATCAACTCTGCAACCCACCGGTTAGCGGCCAACCAATAACTGATGTTGTAAGATACAGCAAGCATGTCCGTTGCCGTAGGTTGATGATGAGTTGGAATACAGAGATCAACAGAAACGTGCTGTAAGTCTAATGTTGTTGCAACAAAAGAATTAATATTGAAGCATTTCTTTAAACGTTTATGTTGTAGTAAAATCAATGACGTTGTGACAAAAATTTATAATGTTAGTAATTTACAAAATCTTATATTACTCTAACGTTAATATGCTTTTGAAGTGTTAATATTAATAAAGCCTCTAAGTAATGTTGCCTTAAACCAAATGTTATATTACGCTAAAAATAAGAGGAAGAACAAAATGTTTGTGTTACTGCGACATGAAAGTAACGTCCAGCCTACACAAGTTTACACTGACTTGACGCTGTAAAATTGGGGATACTAGTGAACAGCCATAACCTCTTAAAATGAAAACTCTATTATTTAAATTTGAAAACATGATATGAGAACAAAATGTAGCTTAGACCAGCTCTCAAGCCTTGCAATGCAGAGTACGTGTGACAAATATGCATATATTTCTAGATAATAAAGAATTTACACGTAACAAAAGAGAACTGCAGTTTGTCGTTATATTGTGTTTAATACCCACAATATGAAACACATTCAAACATGTTAAAATAAAGCTTTGTGTAGAAAGTTAGGTTTTGTAAAACGGAGAACGTCAAGCACTCGAGGCGTGGGATCGATTCCACTCCTAGCTGTCATATTTTGCGAATATTTTTCTAAGCAAAGAAAATACTGGAAAATTTTTTAGTACAAAAGTTAACATAAGTTCAACACAAAATTTATTTTGGCGCAACAAAAATACCACTTCCTTGTTGACAGTACAGTAAGGAGGTAATGTTACAAACATACTTAATGTTACATTTACTTTAATAGCTTCACAGTATATTACAGTAAGAGCAACATTAGTTGCTGATGGCTCACATATAGCAAAATATTACAGCAGTAGTAACATTTACAGTGTTGTCACAACATTAGACGTTATCTGTGCGGTTTCGCTACAGTGGTGAATATTCTCAACACCTCTTACTTTTTAGAATGCCTGTAAATGTGCGCAGATCTCTCTAAGTGCTAAACGTCCTCCTCCTTAGGGAAATTAAATCTTTCGACGCTAGTTTTCGACACAGTCACCAAATTTCAACACCACGTTGATTTCATTATATCAGTATAAACGGTGTAAACGATGTACAACGTGATATATGCTGTTCGCGGTCATTGAAGCAAATTTTAAAACCCTGCTTAGGATATAAATACACTTCTCCATGTGTAAAATTAACTTTAAAGTCCATTCACCGTTAGTTTTAAGTTTTTTGAAGCCCTGCTAAAGTTTTACTTTCAGAATATTCCTCCGCCTCATGCAAGCAACGCTTAATATCAAGTCTAGAAAATTACGGCAAAGGGACCACGCACCGTATTCGTGCGCACTCACTTTAATAATACCTTCCATAAGAACTATTTCTTACCAGGCATTACCAAAACACCTATTTTATCCCTGTTTTTATTTCTATTAATTATAAATGAAGTAATGTAGTTCATAGATAAAATGTAACCAACAGTTCATGATGATGCGTTGCCACGCATGCATTGCTGCCCATGGCGAACACTTAGAGCATCGCCTGTGACGTGGCCAATGTACGTCCTGTAACTCAGAACAATGCGTTGCAGAACNGTCCTGTAACTCAGAACAATGCGTTGCAGAACATGTATATTATGTTCATATTAAAATAATTCTTTTTTAAGTTTAGATACACGCTGTATATGTAGTTATAAAGTGTTATTTTTTATAGTTTATCAACAGTACTTACTTTATTGTTAACAGTGTACACCACAGTTTCCATCGTTGAACCGTACTGCCGCCAGCGTTCATGGTTCAGTGACTAATTCAAAATGCTCCTTTATATGCACCGAAAATGAGTTGGTCTGCACGAAGTAAACATGCTGTTGTTCCGGTCGCGCAAATTTAGCAGTGTTCAAACTGTCCTAAAATATCTCTCTCATGCTGGCTGCACTAATTTCAACGTAAACATTTGCCCCTGAGTTCATGCAGTTATGCTGGCAGCGAATTGTGTGGAGCTGTTGCGTGAATCAACGTCTTTTTAAAAGAATGATTCTTCAATTACTGGTATCTAAAATTGGTTTCTTTTTTATTTCGTACTCGTTGTAATAAGATATTGCACTACTGGACAATAATACTGTTCGCATCAATTTCATAGCGTCGTTTGGTTGACACTTGTTTTTTGGCGACTAAGTCCCTGGAAATGTTGACTTTTGCATGTTGTGGTGGGGACGCAATGAGATAAAAAAGTGGTTTCGAAGGTGCCAAATTAAACGTGTAACAGATGCAAATGGAATTAATAGTCGTCTAAAAAATGGCATTTATATTTATCATAGTTTTCTGAGTACTCTTAAATTTTACATACGCGATTTATAAAAAAAGGTGAACGTTAAACGAACAATTAAAGTTTATTATTAAATTTATTTAAAATCTCTTCATAGTAACTGTTATAATCAAATTGGTTTTTACATGTCAGTGTTATCATAAAATTCACTAAGTTAAAAAATTAAAACCAGGAACTAAAATTATTGATTATCAAGTAATCTTATTATTATCGTTTACGTACGTAAAGATTTTCCCATAAACGGATTATTTCAAATAGGCATGTAACAATTGACACCTTCGGAAAATGTTAAACGTCATGAAAGGAGCAATGCCGTTTGTAATACAAATAGAATCAAATATGTAAATTCGAGTTCTTTTTTCAGAAAACTTTTATTTTCACTTTTTGTGTTAATTCAGAACTGAAACCGCAGTAACCTTTTCAGCTTTATGTCAAATTAATTTGGAAGTTCTAAAAATAACGATTATAAAACTTGCGTCCAAACACCCTCTAGTATCTGCTCTTCGTATTATAAAGAACACGTAAACATTACTACTGTAAACAGTTGTGTTAAAATTTGCTTATAATATAAGCTCTGGATTGATAAGAAGTCAACAAGCTCTTTGAAGACCAACATTAAAATTTGAGATCTTCCCAAATACTAGAAAAGTGAAATGTAATGACTTTATGTTTGTTGAACTTTTTTTTTTTTGTAATTAAACATCTAAAATAGTCTTAAAGTACACAACATAATGGAAACACTGTATCATTACATTACTGAAGATACAAATTTTCACGTAAAAATTATCATTTTGTTTGTGTAACATCTGGACAACAGCCGATGTTTATTTTGTTAACTGATTCCAAGACAATTTACAAATCCAAAACTAGTAAGGCCATTATTTATGGAATATATCTAATTTGTTCTTAAAGACATATTTTGTTTGTTCTACGCAGCTGTCCTTTCTATAAGATTTCGAATATTAAATATTCAAATAATGCATACGCACATATATTTCGTATTGCGCCATATTTCTAAAATCGCGGAAGAAGAAGTTGTATCGTTAGTATTTTACACTTTTACTTACAAATTGAATGCCGAATGTGGCCAAAGTCAGTGAAACTACTTCAGTTATGTGACATTGTCATCCGATTTTTACATGTTTACTTTAATGTGGAGTGTCAGTGTACTACGAAACCGGGCAGATACATTTCTGTTAAACAAAAATACTGAGTAAGAGTTATACATGTAGTTAGGTAATGACGATAGATTGTAAAGGATGATTGTTATGATCATTTATTACAAACGATACTGAGATAACCACGTCAGGAAAGTACCCTTCAATGGAAGTATGTGCATTTGCGATGTGCCTCTCAGGAAAATCAACAAACAGCTATCGTATTGCGAATGGTATTCAAGCATTTATGTTTTTTTTTACAATGTAACATGTATCGTGTACTTGAAACAAAACCGCCATCATTGGAAAAGGACGTTTTCCCTATCCCCAATGACAGTAAATACGTTATATTCTTATTATACNAACAAAACCGCCATCATTGGAAAAGGACGTTTTCCCTATCCCCAATGACAGTAAATACGTTATATTCTTATTATACTCTAAGAGACCTTGTCTACCATTTACCCACCATTGCATAGTCTCACAGGTTGTTCAAAGTACNCATTCTTATTATACTCTAAGAGACCTTGTCTACCATTTACCCACCATTGCATAGTCTCACAGGTTGTTCAAAGTACCACCATATTAGGACGTACCGAGGTTTCTGTGATTTCTTTCCATGGTCGTGCGACATAAATCGTACACACATCAAATTCACTTTCCAGTGTATTTACCTTGAGGGTCATTTCCAGTGACTATAATCGCAGAGTAACACAGTTCAGCTCAACAGATGGCTATAAACCACTCCATGACCATATTCATAAGTAGAGTCACCTGATTTTTATGAAAATATTTCAGGACAAGTTGTGTTCCAAAGCACTCAAGTTCAGACCCATTTTGGTGATTTCATCATTTGAATTGTTACGCTTCTTTTTTGTCTGCCCGCGAATCACGGACGGTCAGTATCGGATAAACTTAATTCTGATTCGCTCACTCATGTAACATACTGTCTTCACACAAAGACAAGCGGCCAATAGCTAAATGATGACTGCAAGTGTGCACATAGGACGCTGACGTCTAGCCTTCACGTAAATATTTTCACGAAAAACAGATGACCCTATTCATAAAGACTTTGTGTAGATATAAATGCGTGTGATGTAGCGATTTGCCTGTCGATACCTCCACTCACATCCTGCAGTTATGGTTCATTGTGACGATCGGAGCTACCAGATCGGCGATTGCACCTACGATGTGCCATTGAATTGCGCTGAAGTAAATTCGGGTTAGTTTCTGCCTGGGTGAATGGCAGCATATGATGGTTTATCAGGTTGAGTAATCGCGTCAAGCAGTCTGGTATAGAAAGTGAAATGGTGATGGGAACTTTCTGGCTACAGAGGACAAAAAATGACGAGTTCATTAATCTTTCCGCGAGATTTCGTAGTCCTATCGTATACTCAAACCACAGCCATTCGTTCATGGTTTTTTAGTATAAACCACTTTACTAGGAACTGAGCTGTACTTGATCATATACTTCTTCCCTTGAGGGTGCCTCATCGACTTAGAGAGTACGTGGAGCACCTCATAATCCATTAGCACTCAAGTATAGACAGTAAATGTTCACGCGTATTTTCAGGGAAATGTAGAACATATCTTTGTAAGTTTGCTGCCACGACGAGCGGCCGTGATTTTTCTCGCATTTTGTTACGCGTTTATTGCTCTATCTTCCTGCAGGATGTGTCAAATACATCTTGGGCGACACCTCATGTCCAAATTAATACGCGAATTCTTCAGGTCGCTATGTATAAAAGCTTCAAAGACTACTTGGACAATCCGCGAGTGATGAATAGAAATCAGAACATTTCTCAGATTCATTTAGAAAGTACTTCTTCGTACACTTGAGAAACAGTAAGTTTTTATGGCTCCTACCGCAATAAGGAGTATTTNTTCATTTAGAAAGTACTTCTTCGTACACTTGAGAAACAGTAAGTTTTTATGGCTCCTACCGCAATAAGGAGTATTTTATTTATATAGAGACTGTGGAACTTTATTTGACCACAGCAATGCCCCTCATTTATAACTGCCAAATGATTTCGCAAATTTTTTTTTTTCACATTTGTAAGCAAGTAATGACATAAAAACTTTCAAGATATAGAGGATGGCGGAAATTACTTAANTTTTTTTTTTTCACATTTGTAAGCAAGTAATGACATAAAAACTTTCAAGATATAGAGGATGGCGGAAATTACTTAAACTGGAATTTAATAACTATGGAATAAGTGAAGACGAAGGTACCTTTATTTTTTTTAATGGAATAATTTTACCAATTTGCCTACGATGAAGTAATATAACAGGATTATTTGGCACTCAGCATACTCTGTAGGCCGATAGAACACCCAAAAGAGAAGTAGTATGCGATCATGTCCAGCTCAGTTCCAAGTGTAAGTGGCTTTTACTTAAGCAGCAACCAATGAACCAATGACAGGGGTTAGATTATCCTAGGCCTATGAAAAATTTCGGAACGGTCAACGAACTCGTGGGAATTTTCCTGGTCCTCAGCAATTAAGTAGTTTGCTCTCCGCTGTAGCCAGATGGTTCCATTAACTTTTGACTTCTCACTCGACGCCCGGATTCAAAGAAGTGCCCCACGAGTAGCCAGTCTCCTCGTGTGGTAAGTATGGCGTATCGGTCGCCATCCTCAACAGGGGCACGCTCGCAAGTAGTACCTGGAGGACCCGATCTGATACTACACTCAAGAAAGATCTCTCCCTTTTCTTTTTACCCAAGAAACTTCAGGAATGGACCATGGACGGCATTGTAAAGAAGGTTTGGAGGGCTCTTTGGAGTGCAGAGATAGGTCGATGGTGAACGGAGCGGACGACGCGTTGTGAAATCGATGGGGCAAGTTTAATGGATACTTCATCGAATGCAACGACTGCGGCGGAGCGTGAATATATCTAAAGGANGGGGGGGGGGGTGAGCGGGTGGTAGGGACACGATGAAAGGGAGGAGCAGAAACAGCCATAGATTCCAGGGCGCCGATGTGGAAATTGAGATACGCCTCCGTCTGTAATATTAAGATACTCGAGCTCTCTCCGCCTTCATAATGTAGGCAGAGAAATTTTGCGTCTGCATGGCGGCGCTTAGGAGAGGAGGTCAAAGGAGGGGAGGGGGGCCAGCTGGGAAGGGCGCGGAAAGGAATCGCAATAAAGAAGAGGGAGAGAGCCCTCGGAGAATGTTTCCGCTTCGTTACGGTCGCAGGCAGTGAAATGGCAGAGCGACCACGGGTTCCTGCGACGTGTCGCGGCGCGCACACGTGAACTTCCTCCGCCGCGCCGCGCCGGTCGGCGAGACTGCCTCGTGTAGTGCGACCTCAGGCTTCGCGCGCTCCACATGCAGTGCTCGCTTCATTTGCCTTCATTTAGTCTGGCAGACAGGTTTACGAGTTTCGAATTCTGTCCGTGTGCGCGTGACGAGAGCGGCTTACTCAGCTGCCACGTTGCCAAACTATACGTAGATCTAAAAGCTAACACCGGATTGAAATGACTACTCTGTGCTAATTGTGTTGTACTATTACAAGAAAAACCCTTGGAAATCCACTTGCCAAGAACATTCTTGGTATAATTACAATCAGTTTTCTTGTATTATCTGCAAAACATATATTTGTAAAATTACAAATGATAGGCTTGTATTACAACTTACACTATTGAGAAGTAGAATTTTTTTTTCTTTTCGAAAACAAATGTGATGAATTAATAACGGAGAATAAAGGAAAACAAATATTTTAAAATATTATTCCGGAAAAAAAAACCTCATATTGCCATCACGGGGACTATAGCCCACACCCTTAACGACAATAATAACTTGACTTACGAGCTTTACGATTATCTTTGTACTCTATATCTCAGTAAACACCGACAAAATATCAGTGAAGGTATTTGGTTAAGACGATTGCATAAAACATTTGTTTAATTTTAAGAAACAGTTTGAGTAATAGCATCACGTGATTTAAAAATTTATCGTTTTGATGTGAATATTTTAGTATTTTTTAAAGTGTTTTACGTTATTAAAACTTTCAATGCAATTTTTTTGCACGCAACTAAACTTTACATTGCCCCTAGTTTTTGCACAAACAGCTATGTACAATTTTATGTTGTTGAGTGTCCGCATTTTTGCTTGAGCGCGTGGATACGGGTCAATCTAGTACAAACACTTCTTAACGTCTATTACAAACACGGCTCTTGTAGTTTCATAACAGAGTAACTATAAAAGAGAAAAATTTTATTGTTGTAAACATTAGTAAAATTACAAACAATTTTTCAGTAAAATTTACAAAGTAATATTTACAGTGTATCTGAATTAAAAAAAAAAACAATATTTGGGACTGCGTTGAAAGAATTCTGGATTGTTTAAATAATTTAACTATTACATAAACGTTAATATATGCCAGTAATATACAGAATGCTACAGACATTGGGAGGTGATTACGCATTGAAAAACAGGTAGGGAAGTTGTGAGACATTTTATCCTTACTCGAGTCGTTAAGGAGATACACTTTCAAACGTGCAGCACACATGAATCGGGCGAATACTTAGCAGTTAGGCAACCTGTAAAACTTGATGGCCAATGCGACTGCGTACACCACACTACTCATCAACTATGAAACATTAAGTGTGCACATGGATCCATTCCGTGGTCAGCGCGTTCGCCAGACCTCAATCTTTTAGACTTCGTGCTATGGGGTCATATTAAGACTGCGGTGTACGAAACAGCCGTGGAATGCGAAGAGCGGGCCTTGTGCCGCGAATTGTCGCAGCCTGTAGCAGTGTGCGGGGCACAGTAGGGATGTTGGGAAGGATGCGACAGTCCATGCTCCTACGAAGTCGGCGCTGTGTGGATGTTGGCGGCCGTCAGTTTGAATATTTACTGAAAACAGTCACGCAAGTTGTCTAACTGCTAGGCGTTCCTCTCATCATCTGAGTTTCACATTACAAGACGTATCTCGTCAAGGACTCGAGCAAGAACAAAATGTCTCAACATTTCTACCNATCATCTGAGTTTCACATTACAAGACGTATCTCGTCAAGGACTCGAGCAAGAACAAAATGTCTCAACATTTCTACCGGTTTTTCCATGCCTAATCACCTCCCAAAGCTGTAACGTAAGCTACGAAACATTCTGCTGAATCTCGTTTAACACATCCGTTCTCAAAAATATATTTGGTTATTTAGTATCAGTAATATTACTGAGAACTTGAGATTTGTCTGAATAAGCTACAGAATAAAACCAATATTTTTTTCTTTACGTAATTTGCAGCGTATCGCAAAATTTTCAGTGATCGAAACTCTGGTGTAATAAATTGGAATAANATCATCTGAGTTTCACATTACAAGACGTATCTCGTCAAGGACTCGAGCAAGAACAAAATGTCTCAACATTTCTACCTGTTTTTCCATGCCTAATCACCTCCCAAAGCTGTAACGTAAGCTACGAAACATTCTGCTGAATCTCGTTTAACACATCCGTTCTCAAAAATATATTTGGTTATTTAGTATCAGTAATATTACTGAGAACTTCAGATTTGTCTGAATAAGCTACAGAATAAAACCAATATTTTTTTCTTTACGTAATTTGCAGCGTATCGCAAAATTTTCAGTGATCGAAACTCTGGTGTAATAAATTGGAATAATTTGGTTTTCTACAAAGTTTCATAAGAATCCTTTCTCGTTGAGCCTCTAACTTGCCCAAAGAGAGTGGCGAAATTTGATCATAAATTGATGTGGGATATACTTATAGAGTAGAGGTTAAATTAGGCAGATTGGACATGCGTAACAAAAGGTGGTTGCAGGACTGCAGATGTGAGTTTTATGTGGATAACGTGTTGTTGGTACCTAAAAATTTTAAGTAAGATAACTTTAAAGTTTATTTCATTTAAAAACTTAAAGATTTCATCGTGATCGATTCCGTTGCGTTAAGCAGTATAAATTCCCAGCATGATTCTCCAGCTTACGTAAAGTTATAAAATTCGAATGCTTTCAGTAAAATATCAGATTTATACGTGTTGCAGCAAATGATTACACTAGAAAGGAGATTGGACCACGTCACACACCTAAAGCTAAAAATCGTAAACATGGCTGACGAATACAAAACACCTCTAAAAAAAAGCATCCCTTTCGTTTTGATGTCTCCTCTCTGAATATAAATGCGAGAAGGGGTTTTCGGAACTAGTAAGAAATGAGAACGAATTGTGGTAATACATCTAGGTAAAGGTCCCGTTTGCCTTGCTCCTCGTATAAATTTATGCCCCATAAAAATGGCCATCCTGAGTCACTTTCTTATTTATTGCTCTTTCGCGTCACAGTTTTATGTTGGGAAGCGAAACGGTTTTGCAAGTGTAAGTCAAGAAAGCTCTGTTGCTGAAATTATATTTTACAAAATGAAATTAAAAACTCATTTACATTCTAATACATATACTTTTTTTGTCTACGTGACATTGTATTTGACCAGGTTATCCAACTAATATCGTGTTTACATAAACACTGAACTAACCTGGACTTGAACATAAAAAATGATCAGTGGCATAGTCGGGATTCGATCCCGAAAATTCGTGGTACAACGACGCCTCAGCGTTTTCGCCCGTGATCGTCGTCTTTGGGCCGCTACCAAATATCCGATGAATACAAATTCCGTCGTTCGAAATTCCAGACCATGTTCGGAGACAGGTTATACTTATATTACTAGCACATTTGCCTTAATTTTGTCATCGGACAATAGTACTCGACACGGCAGCGAATCTGGTGCCGCAAGAATTCCCACTTGAACTTCACTGGAGCTACCACAGTTACGTGAACAGTATGAGTCCAGCATTGTTCTGCAACAATATTACCCTCCCCCTCCCCCTCCCCGAGATAATACACGTCGGTCAACACAAACAAGTTCGTCTAATTGCCAGAAACCTGCCTGCAGGAATAACAACGGAAGAAGTACAGAACGACCTACAAAACCAAGGCATCAAAACACACCAAGTAAGAATACTCGGGGACCCNTTTGCCTTAATTTTGTCATCGGACAATAGTACTCGACACGGCAGCGAATCTGGTGCCGCAAGAATTCCCACTTGAATTTCACTGGAGCTACCACAGTTACGTGAACAGTATGAGTCCAGCATTGTTCTGCAACAATATTACCCTCCCCCTCCCCCTCCCCGAGATAATACACCATGGTGATTATTGTTTTCTTGGCGCTAACGTTGTAGCGTTTCATATTAACGTCGGTCAACACAAACAAGTTCGTCTAATTGCCAGAAACCTGCCTGCAGGAATAACAACGGAAGAAGTACACAACGACCTACAAAACCAAGGCATCAAAACACACCAAGTAAGAATACTCGGGGACCCAAGCATTGAGCGTTCCCCATACTACTCTCCACCAATGCTAATTATTCTGCCAGACACCGCTCAAGAAAAACAAATGAGGGAAATAAAACACATACTACAATTTATCGTCGAAATTCAAGATTACTCCCAGACATCCCCGAAGAGATGCAAGCAGTGTCAATGTTACGGACACGTAGCATCACAATGCCACAGAACCCCGAGATGTAATAACTGTGCGGAAAACCACAGCACAGAAAATTGCACACTAACCGCAGAAGCCCCGAGAAAGTGCCCCAACTGTGAGGAAAACCACCCAGGAGGACACAAGGAATGTAGTAGAAGAATCCTACATCAAGAAATCCTGAAATCTAAACAAATAACACCGGAACAAACACAACAACCACCCAGAACCACAGCCTGGACAGCTCGAGAATTCCCTGTACTGCATCCAAAAACTCAGACTTGGATCCCACAGCCACAACCCGCACAGCAAACNGGACAGCTCGAGAATTCCCTGTACTGCATCCAAAAACTCAGACTTGGATCCCACAGCCACAACCCGGTGTCGTTTGATTGATGGGTCGGTCTCAAGTTGGATCTTTTTAGTGGACAAGCAACCGACCGGAAAGGCCCCACCCCCCACCACAACGCCAACAAAGGCCACAACAGCCCACATTCCACACCAGTCAACAATGCAACCCCCACAGAGAACCAACAACACAGCCTCCTACCTACAGAAAGCCGACACAAGAATCACCTCAAGACCTTATGCATCAACTAAATGAACTACAATTCTTCATGGACGCACTACGCCCCATCATGCCACACATCAGAGCAGCAAATCAAAAATTATTGACCGCCACAACCCAAGCAGAGACTTTCGCCATCATGATGGAAACAATGAACGCCCTCAGCGACAAAACCAACTAAATAAAAACCAGTGCCCCAGGGGTTTTTTACAGGGGGTTCTCCCCTTTTTCCCCTATATAATCATACCAATATCCTCCCGAAATGAATAAAGCATATCCAACCAATCCCTAAGTTAAGATTAACAATAAAAATAGTCTAGTTAATTAAATAACCTTACACAGTAACTTTAAAAGCCATTGCCATTTCTAGTGAAAATAAAAACTTTAATTCCAAATTAAAACTTAAAATTTAAATTCTAAAAATAAATGTAGCCAGTGTTTATAGGAATGGCTTACCAATTAGAATAGTTTAGAATAAAAAAAAAAATTTAAAAAAAAAAAAAAGCATCCACTCTCACATCGCTTGTTTCACGAAAGATTTTTAGTTATCAACAAATAACTTCTACTCGTGCAGGATACTATTACCACCTGGGTTCCGTCTCCTAGCCCCGCTTCCGGTAAAGGGAGGGGGTCAGAGGGCCCAGGTTGGGTACTGAAAAAAACCCCGAACCGGTGATTCNAAAAAAAAAAAAAAAAAAAAAAAACGTCCTGCATCGGTCGTCTGCCCATTTTCGGTGAATTCTATGAGCTGAGTTCCTTATACGTCTAAGAAAAAAATCAACACTTCTGCCACTCATATGAATGTCTTTGCCATTTTCCGTGGCGGTGATTCGAGATGTTTCTGTTACAGGCTTTAACGTTGTCTCTTTGGTAATTAATGATGGCAGAAGGTATAACAATGGGTTACCGAGAAACTTCACCTTTCAAGACAGTTATTTTAACTACATGCCAATCTTAGCCGAGTGGAGAGATTTGGGTGGCTCTTAACAACGAGGTCGTGAGAGCCAATGAGAGTGAAATGAGGTAATAATGGAGCGGTGCCTGAATGTTAGGATGGGGGAAACGGGAGATCCCGAGAGAAACCGCTGACCAGCGGCATCGTCCGGCACGATTGCCACTTGCAAAAATCCGGGGGCGACCCCGCCGGGAATCGAACCCTGTTCGCCTTGGTGGGAGGTGAGCAGTCCAACCGCTCAGCCACCGCGGCCCCCGCCAACCTCCTTTGTTTCCGTTCTTGGCGGTGGCAAGCGACTTCCGGTTCCCCCTCCCATTACACGGTATATCCACCCTCGTGTAAAGAGACCCGCGGAATGGTGTCTGGGGACGTATTATGTAGACATTCTAGACAGCAAATAGAGAGCGAAAACTGAGGATAGAATGTTCCGGGAAACAGTTGGGAACATTTGTGGACAATGCTTAAACACTGACTGAAATGCATTACCTTGGTACATGAAGCATCCATGCAAAACTATATGAACCAGACATCCTGTTCAAACACATTGTCACAGAAGCGAAAAAGTGGTATGTATTAAAATATAATCTTTGTTTACAGTTTTATTTTTAGGTAATAATTGCAACACAAATATCTTTATTACTTACATTTGTGACTTTGCAAATGCTAGTCGTACCTCTTTCCGAAGTAAGCTAAATTCATTCATTAAAAATAGTTTTATGCAATATGATCAACTTTTCTGTCCAGAGATATTCGTAGGTCTTTAAATAGAAATCCTCGCCCCAAACTGTTGTTTACAGGCATAATTTTTTTTTTTTTGTTTTCAATTTGCAAAATAGTGATGTATTCACTCTTCCAATTTTAGACATAATGGAAAGAGATATATTTTCTTCAATATTTATGATACTGATCTTTAATAGGAAAATTTTCTGAGAAAAATATACATAAATTAAACTTAATCTGAAAATGAAATTTTCCTTTGTTTAGTTATTCAGAACATATTTATATTACGTAAGTGTAAAACTTCGCCAAACACAATATTTAAGTTCGTGTTAATAATTCTTGTGTATATTTATAAGACTGTCTTTTTTTTCGTTTTGAAGTCGTTTTCACGGCATGTGTGTTGTAAATTACTTTATCATAGCCATATTTGCAAGACGATTCCATTAAAATAAATTAAGAAATTTGATATTCCCTTTTAGTGTAACTATTAAACTCCAGTTTCGGGAAATTTTCACAGACTTCTATATCTTGAAAGATTTTTTTGTCAGTACTAGTTTAAAAGTTATATTTGAAAACGCAATGCATTATCTGTATAGAGAAGAATATTAAAAATTTAGGGTTCATTAAAATAGTTAGTAGTTATTCACATTGTTACAAGACGCCAGAGAGGTGTATCCGAGTTCGTTAAGGATGTGGAGGTTTTAATAAAAATAAATTAACTAAATTTATTTTTAAGTTATTCGTCCAGCTATTATTTACAACATTAACATACCAATCTCTGCTACTGTTCTTGTTTTTCTCAGTGAGCGCAATATTTAATCTGTATGTCAATTATAATTAAGGTTGTTATTGATGTGTCGGTATTTGTTAGTCACTTAATTCACACTCATTATTTACACACATCCAATTTGTCTATTGTCGTCATTCCAAATGTGCGTCACTCACGTATCCAGTTAAATAGTCCCGCTCGTCAGACTCACTCTCCACTGTACCGATGCTCGCAGTCCGCAGACTTCACTCCTGCTGGTCATTCTCGTCGTCACTCGTCGCTTAGCTGTCTCGTTGCTTCGCTGTCTTTGTACAACTGTGGTGCTTAGGGTCGCACAATCCTCCAATAACTAGACTGTCGGCTCGAAGGCCCACCGCGTCTTAAAAAGTTTCGCTGGCCCGATCTAGAAGGTTCCCCGTACCCCGAGTCATGCTGAGAGTTACTAGGTCAATAAATTCGATCACAAATAACTCCAGAAATTCAATTCGCCCAAGTTCGTAGGCGCGCGAGTCCCGATAGGCTTATATGGCACATGCAGTGGCTAGGCTTTGTATTCCTCCACGCGCTTCTCAGGTTACCTATCGCCTCGCCTTGGAACACTCCATCATTCGCTCGGGTGGTGGGGGGGGGAGGGAAGCGATGCATATCAAGCATCAAACGGTACTATCTGCTCACTTACTAGTTGCACCTGCCTGTGATCTTCACTTCGCATCAATCAAGTAATTACATGTTGTCTGTTCATGGCTCACCAGCTATTTTTAGTTCGTCATGTATTCTGATTTCGCAGTAGCTTAGTTTAATTGATATACCTTTACGTCCAGGCTACTGCGGAATCAACATTTCACGCAGAGACAAATAGCTGGCAAGCGGAAACTCTTCGATTCTTTGCCACTAGTAATAAACTTAACTCTGATGAAATTAGTAACAGAAGAGAAGTGTCAACGTAAACCAGGGGACAGAGAGATTATTTTTTCGCTCCTGATACGTCTCACATACAAACAGGCGTCCACTAACCTCTTTTGTTCATAACTTGAACAGACAATTTCTAGCGCGCTGGTCATGAGACTGAAAGCTCGGCGTACGTCATCAGCTTTTAAAAAAGTGCCCTGTCTGTTCTCTATTGTGAGCAAATTGATCTGACCACATAGAGGATGGAAGTGAAATATGTTATAACGGGTCACACGAAATTGATTTTGTATTGTTTTTAGAATGTATCCAAGGTTATATGCAGGCAACGAAATAAAAAAAATTAGGCGACATTGAAGTGCAACCCTAGGCAGGTCCTTGGGGCTGGGATTCCGAACTCAGAAATGTTGGTGACCCCCAAAAGTTTGAATAAAATACTACAATGTATTTACCATTATCACTATCACAATAGATTATTGCATTGCAATAAAATAAGTCAAGACTATAGGCTAATAAATAGTCACATGCAAAAATGGTAAATCAGCATTTTTATAAGATAAACACTGTTTTGGTTCCAAAACAGGTTATTTCAAGTAAATGCACCTGCGCACGAGCAAATTATTTTTAAGAAAAAATATAAATGTTTACGCAAAGAATGTTATCCTGTGACAACTAAATAAAAATTATAATTTTACCTTTAACGTAATTTTAACAATGAATTTATTTATTTATTTTTTATTCGTTACTTGTTTGTATTGTGCATATTTTCATTCATGCGTAGTGAAATTGCATGTTGTTTTGTTAACTTTCAACTGTTTTCAGAAGTGTTTGGTTTAATTAAATTTTTTGTTTGCACAAAAACGTTTTGAGCCTAAAATAAGTAATAAATTTTCTTTGTGTTTCAAAATAATATGAGACCACAACTCCTTTCATCAATTTAAATTACCCTAAACTAACAGTGTTTAAAAAAAACATATCCTAAATGTTTTCTTTAAGTGCACAAGAATTTTAATACTGCATGGTATTTTTAGTATGGCATGGAACGGGTAATCTTAATTTTCTGTGCCAACTTACTATATCCCAGTCACTTACTGGAGTGGGGGGGAGGGGTTTATTTTTCAGAGGTAAAATCAGCTGTACAAAAGTGCAGGCCATAACACCGTAAGCCTTGTACTAATGACGAACTTTCCACTGGACTTATTAATACTCCCGTTCTTCATATACATCACGGAAATTCAGGAACGCAGGAGCAGTACTAATAGATTCAACGCGAGTCAGCTGTTGCTGTTCATTGTCACTGCCATACTGCAGATCGTTGTTTATTAGAACCGGTTATTGTTGTCCATGCTTTCGGTAGGAGCCATAAATTGCAAGCACCACAGTTGGAACAAGGAGACCAAATATACTGCAGAAATCAGGCGTCTGGTGGGAGAGCTATATTAGCAAAATTTTCCTCTCGATTTCCAGCTTGATTGTAGCGAAATATGTGGAGTCATTGACTATGTTGTTGGTTCGTTCCCTCTCTATTCACGTTGCGACTGAATTTTAACCTGTCAGTGGCTTTATATTCCTATGAGCCAGAGTAGTTTTTAATGTGGGGCACGTATACTGTGAGCTTGATACTGTTACTTTAAAAACATGGACAGGAAAAATTTGTTGTTTTATGTTTGAGGAAATCACTGATCTGCTTTAACCCGTATAAGAGAAGTCGTTTCCTATAAATAAAGAATTTAATTTCATACATTTTGGATAATCGCGTATTAAAAATCTTGGTGTTTGTGGAATATACAAAAAGTATTAAAACATGAAAGCTGAAAAGTATTTTCTTACGTAATTTTAAGAAGTGCACAAAATGTCACTGTAAGGAAGTGCAAGACCAACTGCAAATAAAAAATTCGGAAAGATTGTCCTTTACATTCAACAACTTGGAGAAGAAATTAAAGTAATTTTCTTTGAGTTTTTCTATAACTACAGGGAATCTTGAGACTGCTCATGACAATGTTATTGAATTTATTTAGAGTTTTTATTTTCTGTGTTTAAAAACAATACCATTGCGTTTTCCATACGTGCCAATACAATCACAATGAAATGTATATTTTTTTCTATTTGTGTGAAATTAAGTTAACTTTAATGTTCGGCGTTTTGTAACAAATATCAAATTAAGAATTTGAGACTTCACAGTGTCGTTAAAATACTGTGTACAAAACTCGCTTGTAATTTTGCTTGTTGAAGTGGTGTGTGTGTGAATATCTGCTAATTACCACGCATCCGTTTATCTTTATACGCTGTTGTCTTGGAAACGGTCTAGCCGAAGTTGTTACAACAGGGCCGATTTTTGTTGCCTGTGGCACGTAGAATTCTTATCAGTATACACATCTGTGAAAATTCGTTACGATCACCTATTTTACCGACAGAGCTGAACGGTATCTCCTTTTTTACTATGAAGGGGATTCCTATAATTATTAAATGCTTGCATACCTGCATAACTTCATACAATAACATAGAATGCCGACCCACATAGTCCTGGCTACGATAGATTTGGATTTATGGTAAATAAACTCATACCATCGCAACACTTTTACGAGGGTGTACCACCCTATGGTATAGTGTTAGGCCATAGGTCGCCATATGTATTTTCGGCATATCTTTTCGTTGGGAATCGGCTCTCAAAGATTTTCGGTGTGATTGAGAATCGTTCTGTATATTTGTATTCTATACTTAACAGCGCTAATCTTTCCTTTTTTTCTGTGTTTCACTGTATTAAATTCTGGTTTCATCATGACATTAAACAAAATTTAGAAATGGTGTGTATCCAAAATAATATTTAATTTAATGACTTCTAACACGTCCCCCATTTGCGAAAATAATACAAATCATTCGCTAACACTCTGGTTTGCTTTATTAAGACAACGAAACGTACACACAGTACTGGGTACAATAGTGCACAGTGTGTTAATTGCTTAACTCACACATGTTTTAACTGACAACGCTTTCAATGTCAGTAAATAAAATTTTATTTTAATACCTTTTTAAAATATAAATTATTACCACATATTACGTTGCAACTCCTTGGATTTGGCTTGTCATCACTTTATTCCGACAGCACAGTTAAAAAACATTTTACTTAATGTGTACAGAACACGTGTGTTCCACGTTTTTACCAGTGCGTGAAAATACAACGTGGTTCACATCCATTCCCTGGAGGGCAGCATGTTCTCTCTTCGCGTTCCTCCCACCGACGAGACTTTTCTTGTAATGTCGCTTTGTTTACAGCCCCGCCGTGCATTATGCAGATGATATCGCTTAGTAGCTGCCCTTATTTTTTTCCACCCTTATTTCTCCGCTTTTCTCCCTTCACTGACTTTGGATCGCGTGCCAGCAACTTCGAACAGATGTGGCGGCCGAGTCAGTCGGACGTTTTTATCAAGGTGCGGAACCTGTCTCCCCCCACCCTTTTATTTTTCCCCGCCACGTGAACCTGATAGGGACACCCCTTGCCCCGCCAGGCTCCTACATAGGTTACAGCAGGGTTGTCCAAATACAATCAAGCCTAAGGCTGCGATATGTTAAAGGATTCCGCCTGCCTGGCACTTGAACTGCGTTGCCCTAAGTATGTTTACTTACGAAAATACGTAATACCCCAGACGAAGAAGGAATTGTACTTTGAAGTTAAAACGCATACTGTAAATATTTTTGGAGCCTTCCAATATAGTTAAAAATCGGCTTTTCCAGACTGCCGTATCTTAAAACATACTAGCCGAACACAGAATAAAACTACGATAGGAGCCTGTATTGAACCTTCCTACACATCTTCTGTCGGTAACATAATAGGGTCACCGCTGAAAGTGCTATAGGTACACGCAACACTACGAGAACCCTGCACGCCTGTTCAGAGCCCTGCACGTAGCGGCGATGGCGCTTTTGCAGCGCGTGCCAGTGGGGTGGGGCCCTTAAGGGTGCCACCTACCTGGGACTTTTTTGCGAGTTTAAGATACAGAATCATAGGAGCAATAAGGGCGACACAGACACGCGCACCTCGTGCCCCATCGCTCCTATGCACAAGGCTCCAAACTGGCGAACGGTGTTCTCGTCGAGCTGCTTGTACCTGTGGGATTTTTAGTGGTGACCCTATATTTTTATTGGTGGGATGTCAACAGCAAATTTCAGTGCAGATCCTTATAATAGGTTTGCATGTTTCCGACGAGTACATTTTTAAAAGTTACAGTGTTAAAAGGCCGTTTATAGATATGTCAGAGAGCTCGGGGATAGTATTTTAAATTTTGGTGGTGTTTTTATAGTGTTATTCGTCCCTCTTCTAAAGCGTGTTTTCTTTTCGTATATAAAAAATTCAAGCCACAGGTAGGCGGAGCCCTCCACAGGTCGTGGGACATGAATTAATATTAAATACCATAAGTGTTATCTACAGGTTTGTCTTGGCCAATACAAGAAATCTAAGAAAAAGCAATCACACGCAGTAATTGCTGTCAACTTTATGAACTTAATATTTTGGCAGTCCGTTGCGTTTTTAATCGATCCGTTTCTTATGCTGTAAATTACTACATTTTTTTTGCGACGGAAGATACCATGCTAAAAGAATGAGTCTCCCTTATGAAATATTTATTCATAAAGTTGATAAAAGATGTTGTCTGAGATTGCCCTTTCAAAGTTTTTAAATTTTAGCTTCCAAAGATTTGTATAAGTCAGTTTAGAAGTTAAGCATTCATTTATGTATTGTGTACTTTTAAATATGTTGGGTGGAGGGCTCTCCCAGACGTAAAGCTCAAGTTGACTTGTAAACGCTATAAAAAAACTCTAAATCGGAATCAGTGAATATTTACCGATTACCAGTTAAAACTGCTCCATCCGGAATCAGTAGCAATATTATCACTAATTCGTTAGTTATAAGAAATCCACTAATTCAAACGGTATAAAATTAGTAATTTATAGTTGGCTGAAACTCCAAGATTAAAAGAAGCACAGCATTCCTACGTGAGATAAGTTAAATACGATTGATTTTGGCGTAGAACAAAAATTTTTTGTGGACAAAAATTTTTGTAGATGTGGTTGGGATCGAACCCCCTCCCTAAAATAAAAATATACTGGAGATATTATGGTTAGCCATCTTGCAAACTGCCCTACTTTACATAGATCGCTTGTATTACCGGTATTGAATACAAAAATATAATGGCAAACGGCAGTATGATTCCTGATATGAAAGTACTTAATGTTGTGTAAATATATACATATTCTGCGCACGTACGTGTCTTTGCGAAGTTCGAAAGTCAATCTAAGTTATGTTTAGTTCACATTCGGTGTTTTAAAACATAACTATGGTGGTGACAATGTACGAGGTTATCGATAGTCACTAGTATACGCTATTTTACAATGAAACAAGATACTGCAGATTCAAACTGTTGGTTTTAGTGACAGATTGATCAGTACTAATTTTACAAATTCGACAGTGAGATTATTCAATAAGACACACGGATTTTCACCTACAAGATTTTTGTTTTCTGCAAGTTAACTAATTAAATAATAACAAAATGACAAATTTTATAAAATAATTAATTGGTTCTGCGTTGTACAACGGCGGATACAAGAAAACAGCAGCAACCTCGTCAATTGAAACTGACATATCTTTTAAAGCTCAGAATCTAAACTAAACTTAACTTATGATTGATTTCAAATTTTGCATAGACATGTCGTGCGCAGAATATGTGTATATTTCGACAGCATGAAGTACTTCCACATCACAAAACTTATAACCGTTTGCCTTAGTAAATGTTACAACGCAAAATACGAGGATAATAATTAAACTGGCGAAGTAGCGAAGTTGGTAAGACGGCAGACATAAGGACTGTAACTTCCATTTCATTTTGGGCGGAGGTTCGAGCCTAACTACATCCAAAAAAAATTTTTGTACATGTAATGTTTTCGTTTTCCAACAAAATAATTGTACTTAATTTATTTCCCACCGTAACAAATATTTTTTTAAATCCTGTTGCTTATTAATTAATCGTTTATAAATAACGTATTTTCTACTGTTTGGATTAGTGGATTTCTTTAGATAAGCAGTTTGTTTTTTCTACTGATTCTGGATGGAGCAGTTTCAACTGGCAATCAGTAGATAGATATTCAGTGATTCCTATTTAGATTGAATGAGAATGGCTGTCATTTAAAATTTACTTTTGTGGCTATAAATTATATCATAATCAACATTTTTATTTAAAANTAGATTGAATGAGAATGGCTGTCATTTAAAATTTACTTTTGTGGCTATAAATTATATCATAATCAACATTTTTATTTTTAAAAAAAATATAAAACACAAAAACCAATACTTTTTTATAATTAATAACCTTGCTTTATCAAATAAAATAATAAGATTCTAAAAAACAAAATAGTGTTTAGTGTGAAAAGCGTGGTCGTGCGCGAATTTCCACATCAGTCGCTCTTGTTTGCGATAGCAGATGGCTCATTAGAAAGTTCACTGAAATAAAGTTTGTTCCAGCAAACAGAATATTTGTTTGTACCGGGCCAAAAATAAATTTAGTTGCACGACAAAATATCTTGCTCAGTAAACAAAACTTGAAACGCAAACAAATTAATTTTGTTCATATAATGAAATACACGCTTGACTAAGTAACACCTCTGTGTTGGGCGAAAAAACAAATAGGCGGCCAACAAAATATTTAGTTGAGTCAACTGTATATAATTTGTTTGGACACTCATTTGATCGCTTTCGTTCAAAAATACAGCTCGAGAATGTGTTTGTAATTTTTCTGACAATTATAAAAGTAACAGTATTTGTTTGTACAGTCATTGATGCTTAAAAATTGTGTAGAAGTTGGACAGCGGTGGCGCAGTGGCCAGGGCGCTCGCCTCCCACCACGGCAATCCGGGTTCGATCCCTGGTGGGTTCACTCCCGGATTTTCGCATGTGGGAATCGTGCTGGACGATGCCGCTTGCCGGCGTGTTTTCTCGGGGTACTCCCGTTTTCCCCGCCCTTGCATTCCAGCGTCGCTCCATTCTAGGGTTTAATTTCTGTCATGCTCGGGGATGACGATCACCTACGGGTCCCAGCTGTAAAGAGCGTCACTCGGAGGGTGTTGCCTTGCCCTGGGTGCACTCCCCACACGCCATTATTATTTGTGTAGAAGTACTAGTTAAAAAATGAACAAATAACTAAAAAGTATAGCTGTAAAACTGGAAATATTTATTTACGCACGTTGTCCACTATTTAGTTCGTATTTTGTAAACAAAACATTCCCACTTTGTAGTAGTCACTTTATATAAATTTTTTAGGGCGTAGCACTAAGGCGAAAACGATCTAGGTTCGGATCTCGGTTGTACTTGCAATTGTTTTTATATTTACCGAAACTGTTTAAATCTATGTAGATCCAAACAAATCTTTAGTTTCGCCAACCAAATCTTACAGTTTGGGACAGGCGAATGAGAGCAGCAAAATAATTTGGTTTCATCAACAAAACATTTAATCGCCTCTATACAAACAATTGATTTGGTTGCGACAAACAATCTCTTTTCCATTCAACAAAACCTTTTTCTCCGCCGCGCGTACGTTCGTGTGGTTTTTGACGCGCGGGCCGTGCAAATGGTGTT
>NQII01000545.1:0-13087 GCA_002778355.1 Clitarchus hookeri | reverse complement strand
TTCATTTTTTTTTTTTTTTTTTTTTTCGTGACCTGACAGTGGCGTGTTGTTGTAGTAACCACATACATTTTGGCGTAAACATTGTTTGAGGTAGTATCGACAAGTTCAATGGTGAATTAGGAAAGTGATTCAGTGTACGAATATAGGAAATTGAAATCGCTCGCTCCTTCTCAGTGTTCTTAGCGCAAGAACTGGGGTGGATTCAACCCTTTCAGTCACAGTTTCCTGTACAGGTTGCTAAAAAAAAATATGTGCTTAAAGGATGTATAGTAGGTAATATGTGAAGGAAATTTTTTTTACTAAATATATGGCCGATTCAGCTTCCCTTCCCCGTAATCGCCTACCGAAGTAATGGGGCGTTGCTACGGTGGACTGAGTATACATGACAGCTGCAGGCGATGCAGACACGTACGCCGCACGCAGCAGTGTGCCAGTAAACCCGGTTGTGTTTGCACAGTGGCTGATGTGTTGTATCGCCTTAATACCATCGATTTCCACCTGTGGTGGGCACGTGAAAGCGCAGGTTTACAGTACCCCTGTTGCCGCTGTAGAAATCCTACTGCAACGTGCTGTGGACGCATTCCAGCACTTTCGCGCTAACCACGGCGTACTTGCAAGGGTGCGATCATCCATTGAAAGATTTTTGCAGGGCTGTGTTGATGCTCATGGTGCACATTTTTAACAGTTCCTGTAGCGCGTCCCTGGCATTTATATACTTCGTCCGCCGTAGCACGGTCCCCTAGGATTGGAACGCTATTCCTCGAAAGAAAAGCACAATCGGCGACATTTTTATCATTAAAATATTTTCCTTCACACATTACGTTCTAGCCATCATTTAAGGAAGGCCTGTCGTTTCTGAAACAACCTGTATATACGACATTGCATAGGAAGTGGCCTTACTGCAACCAACGGAAATGTGTCCGAAAGGAGAAGTCCCTTACGTGTTAGGATACATAAATAAGTATGGAGACTATATTCTATAGTCTTATAAATAGCTGATGTCAGTAACGTCGAACACAAAAACATTGTTATTGTTCCCGGTGTAAGGCGGAGCGTCGTGTTGATGCTTGATACTTGGATAGCTGCAAACGAAAAAGGTTTCCGTTGCAATGCCTAAAATAGTTTTTTTTTCTGCGAGGACTGACTACTGTCATGGCTGCGATGGGAAAGAAGTGTTTTTTTTAAGGGATGGTTTTTCGCCCCAAAAATGAGTATAACACCTTCATGAAAGTGAAATTATTTGAAATTATTCTTGCCGGGTTTAGGGAAGCAGTGAAAATGAATGCAGAAGAAAACAAGAAAGAATTAAGAATAATAATATTAAAATCGCCAAGTAACAACACCAGTGCAGGGGTATAAGAAGTGATGTAAAAAGCAAGAATTTGGTGAGTCTATGGTTTTAAATAATTGATAGATGTTTTAAAATGATGTAATCTATTAGATAATATATATTTTAACATTTTTGAAGTGTGATTCTGTTGTGAAATATGTTTGGAAGAATGTAAACAAAGACCTAAAAGTGTTGATCTTAAAAGATATGAAAGTAAAATTTCAATTGTTAAGAATAAAGGATCATATACAAAAGAAAAAGTTTTGAATACAATACAAGCGATTTCGATGCATTTTAATGTGTTTTAAAAACTTCAATGACTTCTACAAAAAAGAGTTTTATATTCAAAACAGATAAATATTGAATAAAAATTAGGTAAAACTACAAAATAAGGGTAACAATAATGAAATAAGGCAAAAATAATTATATTGAAACAGCAGAATCATCATTATGTGTGTTATGTATTTTGCCGAGATTGGATGTCGGGGGTTAGCGACAAATGAAAACAAGGAAAATAGGAATTAGTTATTAGGAAAATGAGTATTGCAAATAAGTATAAGGGTTTTGAGGATGGTGTAAACCTAAAAATGTAATTGATCAGCATTGGGAAAAAATGTTTAATATGATTTTAAAATTGTCTCGGCTAACACAGTAACATGTATAATAAAATAAAATAAAAATTAATAAAACGAAATGTTTAATCAAAATAACAAGTAAGTTAACTAAAACAAACAAGTTTTATTAGCAAATGAACAAACTTTTATGGAAGTTGTTGAAGTTATGGGGAACATAGGACAATTTATGATTGTTTTGGCTGGTGCACTGACCACCTGCGGTAAATGATAGCGACAAATTAAAATAAACAAAATTTAAACAAGTTAACAAGAAAATGAATATTCCAAATAAGAGCAAGTATAAAGAGGTTTGAGTACAAATAAAAATTTTAGTTTATTGTCCGGAAAATAAAAAAAAAATTAAATAAAAATTTTAAATGGTCTTGGCTGGTGCATTGAACATGTATGACAAAACAGAAATTTCAATAAAACGAGGTATTTATTTAGTATAAAAAGTATGTTATCAAATAAAAAAACGGGTTTCTATTTAAAAAAATCAAATTTAAGTAAAATAGTTTGGGATATGGGAAGAAGAGGATAATTTGAGTTTTTTCTCCGCTGGCGTGCCGACCATGGGCGGCAAATGATAAATTTACGTAAACAAGACGATAAAATTCAATGAAAATGAAATTTAGTTTGGTATGATATAGCACGGGTTATAAGGAATTTAACAATTTCATAAGATAGAATTTGGTGAAAAATATTACCTATATAATGAAATCACAGTTAATTTTTTTTTGTTGGGCGGGGGTTCCAAAAAAGTTATAATTTAAACTTAAGATAAAATTAGGAAATAAAATGTTAAAAGAGTATTATTTAAAATACATCAGGGAGTATAAAGCTTAACACTGAATGATAATTTAAATTTTTAAAGTTTTTTGAATAAAATATAATTTTTTAAACGGTGGCTGGCGCATCGACCAAGTGGTGGAAATCATTCGGCTGATAGAAAATAGGATGATAAAGTTAAGCACCTAAAATATGTGAAATTAAAAGAAGATTGAAAGCCTTGATAGGCTTATAAAATAAGGAGAATTACAGTTAAGTGAATTTTAGTTTAAATTTAAAACATAATTAATAGAATATACGGTATATTGTAAGCTGGTACATAAGCAGAAGGAAGGTGATGAGTTTTAATAAAACCAGAAGAAAAATAAAGAGTAACGGAGATGAAGAAGATAAATAGGGAGATAATAATAATAATCCATTATATATTTATAAACAATAGCAAATTATATATATGTTAAATGATAAAGTTGGTGGTTGTGCCAGCGTACATAATCCGTAAAATTCGAAACATGGCCAGAGCGCTATATTGTATAATAACTTTATAGTTACAAAATGTAAATATAAAGTGAAAATAAGAAAATGAAAAATAAATATTTGTTACTAGTTTAGAATAAAAAGTTTATTGTAGTTTTTTATTAAAAGAGATGGTGTTTTATATTTCTGTGTTATTCTGGGGTACACAAAGTGTGTGCGCCAGTTGCCAAATATGGATTTTAAAAATATGATTTTAAATGAAACAACAGTAATATGGTATTGGTTACCATTTGAAAACTAATATATAGGAAGGTTTTTTTAGTTCAAAATCTTGAAAATTAAATAATTTTATGTTATTGTAATATACAAAGTGCACAAATGGAGCCCTAGTTTCGACTTGGAACTTGCAAAAATATTTTAATTAGTAAAATGTATTTTAAAGGTAAATAATGTTGTATTATATGAAAAATATAAGTAAATAGCAAGTTAATTATAATAATAAAATCATAATTAACATTTTATATACTAAAAAATTCATGAGTTAAGTGTTTATGTAACACACATTGAGGGTGCGCCAGAACTGGAAATTGGGAGATGGTTTAAAAATGTGTTTTTACGATTTAATAAGTTTTTAATATAAATGATAGAATTAAAAAGGAAGCAATATAATAGTTTTGTGTAAGAAAGTATTTTGAAGGAGTTGTGCCAGAAATAAGAATATGTGTAAGACAATTGTTTTTGGTAAATAGTTTACACCATAGTGTATAACTAATAAAAAATTATTGGTTGTTAAAATTGAATATAGAAATGGACTTCTCGCGTCCAGACAAACATCATACTATAAGTGAAAAATTGCTTGAATGCAATAATAGCACGAAAATTGTTTCTATTCGCGCATGAAACGCATTATAGCACACGGAGGGTTATAAATGGAATATTTTAGTGCGAAAGTTTTAAAATCGGTAGAAGCTATCATAATTGAAGAGTTTTGAAGATTTTTACCCTTTCATTAGTGTTAGTATAGATGGCAATATAAAATATATGAATAAGTTTTATGAAGAGGAGTTAGTACCGCCACAACACAACGCGTATTTATTAAGGCGGAACCTCTCCCTGATAATATTTCATGAGCCATGGCGGATCAGGGTAAGATGGGGAGGGGAGGATGAGAAGACAGAGGAAGGGAGAATCATGATCCATTTAGAAGGAGTAATTTGATGAAGAGATCACCAGGTAGAAAGGAGGATGAAAAAATAAGAAGAAAACAATAAGATGGAAGAAAAGAAGAAAGTAAAAGAGAAGAGAAAAATTTTTATAAGAATTGAAACAAAGGAAAAGAAGAGATAAGATTCTAGGAGAGAAGAAGAGGAGAGAAAAAAAGAAAAAATAACAAGTAACAATAGATTGGATGGAGATCATGGACCAGGAGACAACGGAAATGAACAAAAAAAAGAAGTATTGGAGAGACAGGTAAAGAGGACGAAGATACTGCTAAGAAAAGGAGGTTTGCATATAAAGAGGCTAGTATAGTGACGTCATAGGCCAATAAGCATTTTCAAAATGTAATGATATTTTTATTAAAAGAAAATAAAAGCATTGCGAAAAGAATAAGGAATAAAATATGTGAACATGTAGATCCCTTGTTCAGTATAATAGTAGAGCCAGAAGTTGAAATATTGCAAATGAGAAGCGAAATAGAAAAGTACGAGGAAAGTAAAAGAGAAGAAAAGACGAGGTGAGGAAAGAGAAATTGAAATGAACCAAATAAGAGAAGAAAATACATATGTTTAGGAAAATAAGCATTAGTAGGGAGGAGATGAAAGAAAGAGGAGAAAGGAATAAATAAGAGTTGAATGGAACGTATTCTATGAATGAAAAAGAACAAGCTTTATTAATAATTGAACCAGCAATAATAAGAACCAACAACAGTAGCGAGATAACTCACAATGAGATCATGAGGTTTATAAGACCTAAGGAAAATAATATACAAATAAATAAAATCTGNATAGCGAGATAACTCACAATGAGATCATGAGGTTTATAAGACCTAAGGAAAATAATATACAAATAAATAAAATCTGGAAAGCAAGAAAAAGCAGAATTGGAATGGAATTTCCTAATAATGCAAAGAAGATGAAAGAAGAGATTAGACAAAAACCATTAAATATGAAGGGATATGGAAGAAGAAAAAAAACGAAAGTTACAGTTTTTGACATAGATGAGGATAAAGAGGATGAGGAATTTAAAGAGGATGTTTACCATCAGAACTTTGTGGATATGCCAAAAGAGGAATTCAGTAAAGAAGTAAGATCTTATTTAAAACTAGACCAAAGGATTATTTAAACAATATTATAATAGAGGTTAGTCCACGTATATGGAAGAGTATTGAACAAAGACAAAAACATTATTGTGATTGGAGAGTTCATAATGCCAGATAATTTATTTTACCGATGAGGTTGTACCTAGTGTTTAAGATATGGTCCTACATATAAATGGTGTAGAGAAAAGGAAAATATATTTGGAAAATGCNAGGTTGTACCTAGTGTTTAAGATATGGTCCTACATATAAATGGTGTAGAGAAAAGGAAAATATATTTGGAAAATGCACAGAAGTAGGCCATAGTGAAAGAGATTGCAGGAAAACAGAGGAAATGTGTGTTAACTGTATGAAAACGAAAAAAGGAACCGAGTGTAAGACATAGAGCAACATATATAAACTGCTTATGTTTGAAGAGTGCAAGAGAAAGGCTCAAAAAAGAAAGAATTTATGGAGTTTGAGATAAGTAATAGTTTTAAAATCGTTAAGCACAACTTGAAAAATCCAGAATAAATAATATGCATATAATATAAGAGATAATTAATCAAGGTATCGAGGTAGTTTTAATAGAAGAACTATATATGTACATGGATAAATCTGTAAACATGAATAGAACTTTGAGTGTAATTCAGTCATTTAGAAGGAAAATTTTTTACAGTAATATTGTGTGATAAGATGATACAATGCATAGTTTTAAATCAATACGCAGATAAAGAAATAGTAACAATTAAGGTGCAGATAGGAGAGAAAAAAGTAAATATAAAAAATATTTATTGCCCACCAGCAAAAGACATTAGAAATAATTAAAATAAATTAAAAATTATACGTTAAACAAAATAATAGATGCATGTACACAAAAATAACAACTAGAGGAGGTAACATAAAAATAAGTAAGATATGGTGGTGAAATGAAGAACTGAGGGAAATTAAACAGATAGAAGGAAGAGCAGACGATATAGGAGATGCTGCCCACGTGAAGCTAAACTAAGTTATAAGGAGGAATATAAAAGGCACAGGAAATTATATAAAAGGTTAATTAGAAATAACATGACGTATCAATGGAAAGGATTTGTAAGAAAAGGAAAGCAAGGAAAATGTTTGGAATATACCTGATTAAATAGCAAGAGATAAAGTAAGAAAATATGAGAAGATTGGAACTATTCAAATAGATGGGATATATACTAGGGGCATATATGGGACTTATACTAAATTAATAAATAAGTAAATACCCGAGAAGAGTATGAAAGTGGAGATGTTTTTTGATAGGTTTGAGTGAGAGGAAGAGAAGAATGTGGAAACTGACATGGAAGAATTAAATATGGCTGTAGGAAATAGTGGTTTAAAGAAAGCACCAGGTAAATATAATATAACAGTTGAATTAATAAAATACATATGGGAGGGCATGAAGGATGAAATGTTGGAAATCGTAAAAAAATGTGGTAATGAGGGTATTTTTCCAAAAATATGGATATGGACAGAAGTTACAATTTCATATAACGGTAACAACAAACCTTAGATCAACCCTTGTTCATGTAGACCTATTTGCCTGCTTCAAGAGATGATAAAGTTGTTTGAGAGAATAATTTTCAATATAATTTGAGTAAAGACGGAAGGTATAATAAAAACAGATCGACGGAAAATGCAATTAGTAAAGTTTTAGATTTATTAGAGGAATGGAAACGAAATATGTAATGTTAATATTTATATATATATAACTATTGCATTTTCTTCTTTGAAATGGAATAGTACAAGAAGAGAGATTGTACAGCTAGACATACGGAATATAGAAAATAATTTACTCTTAGATAATTTCAAAGATAGAAGTGTGGGCATTTAAAATTATTTTATTAACTACGAAAAACCGAGGAATACAGGTAGTCCACAGGGTTCAGTCATGGGACCTTTAATATAGAATATCGTTTTTAATGAATTTTTAAGTATTGAGAAAAGGGATAATGTGGACAGAATTGCATTTGCTGACGATTGTTTAATAATCGTAGAAGAAAATAACAGAAGAGGATTAGAACTTAGAGAAGGGGAAGAAATGAACAAATTGAAGGGTGGCTTGACCAAATGGACTAGAAGTGGCAGTAGAGAAGATAATGGGGATAATGGTTCAGGGAAATATAGACGTAATACCACCCGTTGGTAAATATAATGGTTTACGTATAAAGGTAATATTTAGGAATAATAATATTATAGACTTTCATTTATACCATATATTAATATGCTTACAGAAGAATTGAAGACACTATGCAATAAAATGAAATATAAAATTTGCAAATATACTCAATACAGCGCATCAGCAAGAAAGGTAATATATAAATCTCTCTTTTTGTAAATGTAATAGTTTATGGGTCAATAGTATTGGACACCAAAATTCAAAATATATGTGTAATTAAAAGATGAAGAGCATTAAAAAGATTCATATCAATCAGGTTACACGACATGGCATCCACTTCATCATTNATGTAATTAAAAGATGAAGAGCATTAAAAAGATTCATATCAATCAGGTTACACGACATGGCATCCACTTCATCATTTAGAGTAGTAGTAATATTAATTAAAATAATACCGATTGACTATATTACAACAAACAGGATTATTATTTATAAGTTGAATTATACAGAACAACAAATATACATAAATGAACAAACTTATAAAGAGTTTACACAGAAAACAACAACANTAAGTTGAATTATACAGAACAACAAATATACATAAATGAACAAACTTATAAAGAGTTTACACAGAAAACAACAACATGAGGATAAGTAGGATAGATAATAGCAAAATGTACAGTTTAAAAGAGATGAAGAAGAGTATATAAAGATGCATTAAGAACATGGAAAAAAGAGTGGGAAGATATGAAACGAAGTATTGGAATTAAATTTTTTTATCAAGTACCTTAAAGATTGGTATGGAAGCAAAGTTATGATGAGTAAGACAATGAAGGGAATTATTAGTGAGCATTGTCAAACTAAGAGTTACCTGGAAAAAATAAATTAAATAAATAGCGATATATGTGAATTCCCAACCACCAACCACCATTAAACTCCTCCCATCATTCTTCTGCCGTGGTTCTACCCTCAATTGTTTCTGCATTGAAGTATGCGGTTTTATAACCCTTGTCACACAGTCAAATGTTTCCGTCAAACTGCTTCCAATAAGTTTGGTCAAATAAAGTTTGACAGTTGTGACGTCACTGAAAAGTCATAAACGCCGCCATATTTGTATGAAAAAGTGGAATGGCTCCAGTTTCCATCAAACATTTGAATATTGCACCGTTTATAATATTTCGTTGATGTTTGACGGACTCAGCCAACAAGAATCGTGCACGACAAACATGGCCGGTTCCGACGTGACGAACCTTTAAAATAACGAGCATAGCTGGAAACGAAATAAGGTTATGAAGATAATTAATGTATACAACATGTAAATAAAATAATCATCATATTTCACAGGGCTATCTAAAACTTTTACGTGAATGGAGATAGGGCAACGTGGCAAATTGTAAATTGCACATAGCAACGTAAAGTTTCCCTTGGTGCACGTTGCACGTCGCCGGTTCACTTGGTTGCCGGTAGGTGTCGCCCTGGTGGTACTACTAGCGCGCTCGTTCAGTATGCNGTTGCACGTCGCCGGTTCACTTGGTTGCCGGTAGGTGTCGCCCTGGTGGTACTACTAGCGCGCTCGTTCAGTATGCGGCGGGATGTCGATGAGACAGCAACGAAAAGCCGTTTTTCGTTCTCCGTTCCAACAAGTGTGAGTCAGTTATAACTGTGCAGCGTGATTTCCGTCGACAGTAAGGCACTGCACCTCCTACTGCGCAGAGCATCCACAGGTTGCACGAGCAGTCTCAACAGACTGGTTGTTTATGTGAGAGGAAGTCCACAGACAGGTCTACGTATGCCTGAACAAGACGTAGGTACGGAGTCCACAGCCGTGAGCTGGCCATCTCCCACGTGACTGTCTGGCGTGTTTAGCCACGACGGTTGTTTTTCAAACCATACAGAATACAAGTGCTACAAGCCCTTCGTGCTGTTGATAAACAACGTCTTGAGTTTTGTGAATAAATTCTGGGCATGGAGATAGACAATGAAAACCTTTGTTCACGTCTGGTGTTCAGCGTTGAGGCCACGTTCCATTTAAGTGGAAAAGTGCACCGCCACAACGTACGAATGTNAGTCCACAGACAGGTCTACGTATGCCTGAACAAGACGTAGGTACGGAGTCCACAGCCGTGAGCTGGCCATCTCCCACGTGACTGTCTGGCGTGTTTAGCCACGACGGTTGTTTTTCAAACCATACAGAATACAAGTGCTACAAGCCCTTCGTGCTGTTGATAAACAACGTCTTGAGTTTTGTGAATAAATTCTGGGCATGGAGATAGACAATGAAAACCTTTGTTCACGTCTGGTGTTCAGCGTTGAGGCCACGTTCCATTTAAGTGGAAAAGTGCACCGCCACAACGTACGAATGTGCGGTAAACAGCGGCCAGATGCCATAGTCGTGCATGAGAGATATTCTCCATAGCTGAATACGTTTAGCGCTGTTTCTGGAGAGCAGGTGTACGATCCGTTTTTTTTCTTCTTATTTTTTGCGGAAAACATCTTTATGGGAATATAATATCTTGATATGTTGGAGATCTGGCTGTTTCCACACTTACGAGAACATTTCGAAAATTTTATTTCTTAACAGGATGGAGCACCACCACACTGGCACCTACATATCAGAGAATTTCTCAACAATGAGCTTCCTGAACGATGGATCGGCTGTAAGGGGCTTACGGATCACGCATTGGATCACTGGTCTCCACGGTCGCCTGATCTCAGCGTATGTGATTTTTTCCTTGTGGGTGTTTTTAAAAAACTCCGTCTATGTGCCTCCCCCCCCCCCTTTTCCAACAACTGAGGGCGAACTGCAACGCCACATAGAAACAGTAGTGGCTGCGGTAGCACCTGACATGCCGACACGAGTATGGGTTGAGTTTGACTACCGTTTAGACGTATGTCGTTCGTCCGGTGGAAGGAAAATTAAATATTTTCGAAAAGGTTAATTAAAACTTTGTATTCTTATTCGTATTTTTTAATCAATCCGACGGTTTTATGAGCATGCTTGTAACAATTATAGCCTTGTGAAATTGCATCAATAATTTTGATACACGCTGTAGATAGTGTCTGAACATGAGTGCTGTTATAAGTGAGCGTTGCACATAGAGGCAGTGAATTTCATTCTGCAGTTCACATATCTGATAAATAAAATTTGGATTTAGTAAATTAGTAAAATTAATCGAAACATTAATTACATTTCTTCCTGTAATAGACTGCGTGTAAATATGACAGCCTTATTTCAAATAAAAAATAATTAAAAATAAAAATTCAGATTATAGCCTCTTGGTAAAAAAAATTGAGAGTGTGACACATTTCCAAAAATATTCATGAGTATTTGATAGAATTTGTTGGAAGGAGAAATTTGATGGAAGTATTTCGTCTTCAAATTCTATTGTCCAATATATTTGAAGGCCAAAATTTGATACTGTGACAGGGGTTTAAAACATGTTTCTCAAAGAAACTACCCGTCGTGTTGGCAAACTGTTTCAGAGTGAAAATAAAATGTAATTCCGTAGTATTATGGAATACAAGTTTCAGTATACAGTATATAAACACTACTTTGATGTACGTAATTCTGCACGTCAATACAGAGTATTTCAAGTGTTTCTATCCACACGTGTTGGTCTTCTGTTATATGTAGAACTTTATTTAATTAAAAAATATAAGTATACATATTAAAGTTGTGCAAGAAAAATGTTACAATAACAAACAAATTTGAGTTTATAATCATTCGTACATTAATAATATTTTGTCAAGTCATGTTATAAAAATTTAATTTCTGCCATGGATAACACATTAAAATGTATTTATAGTAAAAACACTAAACTTTTATTAACAAATAACGAACGTCTTGGGGCGTTAATTGATTCGGTGACAGCATAAGCTGTTGTAACTGTTACTCTGCTTAACGCGTGGAGTGGAGCATCAAAATCCTTCGCGGGGATTCGAATGCTAAGCAAAGATGACAGCACCCATTACGATACACTTTTAAAAAGGGCTCTTACCTAAAGACTGTTAAAGGTTATTTGAGCACTTTTGAAATCCACATTTGAAAAATTTAATTTTTCCTACATGCATATATTTTAACGGGTACACTTGCTGGCAAGCGTCCAGTAAAATTGGCAACGGCAGAAAGAAAGTAGTTCCATATTTTTCTTAACTTTGAATTATAAGTGTTAGGTAACTGTTTGTGAATACCGAAATTATTTATTTTTGCTTTCTACCTTTTCAAATTATATAACATGTAAAAATTAGTACTTTCGTAAAATATTCACCTTTCTAATAATTTCACAGTTTCACTTGTCCGACGAACGAATAAAGTGACGAGGCTCATGACAACGTTAATGTAGGCCTACATGCGGTGGAAGAATACACAGCGTGCATACAAGTAGAGCTTGAGCAGGGCTTTCAATAGTGCTCACTTTACCGCGAACAGCATTTAACGTGTTCGTTAATTGATTTTCCGGGAGCAGATTAAGTTTTACTTTTCACACAGCAGTCGCACGTGGGCTTCCTAAGCACCATGAACAAATGCCCACACCCCCTCTCCTCATATGATTCCCTTTTGTAAACTTACGTGGACGTGATAATAAACCTCCACGCCGGCCTTTTTCGCTTCCCGCGGCAACGGAGGTATGTAAACAAAGGCAACGTGTGGCGACACACCCGAAGGGAAAAGGAAGTTACCGGGATAATTATTCCTTTGGCAAAAAAAAAAAGTCGATAACTTCTGTTTCATCAGGACAAAAGAATTTTTTGATTAAAAACACATTCCAGGAAATTTATTTGCGCTTAAAATCTCTCGTAAATTTCTTTCTGCTGCTTAAATAAAACACTGAAGTCGGATAGAGCATAAATTTTACTGAAACATTCCTACTTTCATTTAACTACTAGTTGCGTAAAGATAAAGTAAACACTTTCTTGTGATCTTGGAATGAATAGTGCAATGGGGGTGAATAACTAGATTGAGATTTTTGGACATTCGCCATTGCGATGCAGATATCTGTCATGGAAAAACAAGACTGAACACGAAAAAATTCTTTAATAAGACAAGTAACCTATGGACGAGAAGATTAATATATGTATACATTACTGGAAAATTCCAAGAGGGAATAGAGTCAAAAAATAGGAGAGCAACTATTAACGAAAAATATATGTATATATGCAGTGTTGTATACGTATATTTATTTTCTCGTCCATAGTGTACTTGTCTTATTGCAGTATTTTTTCCGTGTTTAGTCTTGTTTTTCCATGGTACACATGTGCATCGCAATGGCGAATGTCCAAACATCTACATCTAGTCAAACACATCCTTTTTTCCTTTCCTTTGAATAAAATGCGGACCTCAATACGACTTTTATAAAAGAAAATAGCTGCTCAGATAGTTTCCGGTTGATATGATTGTTGTTGCGAATCTTGCAGACCCCACTTTTATGGATATAGGCTGT
>NQII01000544.1:775591-800325 GCA_002778355.1 Clitarchus hookeri | reverse complement strand
CATTGGAGGAAAATAAGCTGCATTTTACTTCTTACGGCTACGACATTGGAAGGAAAAAATGTCTAGTAGTCTCTACAACTACGATATGGTAGGAGAAAAAAAGGTTTAGTAGCCGCTACGACTACGACATTGAAGGGAACAACTGTCTCGTAATCGTTACGACTACGATATTGGAGAAAAAATTGCCTAGTACTTGCTCCGATTACAACATTGAAAGGAAAAATTGTCTTGTAGTTAGTTGTTACAACTACGTCATTTGGAGGAAACATTGTCTAGTAGTCGCTACAACTACGGTATTGGAGGGGGAAATGTATAGTAGTAGCTACGACTACGACATTGAAGGGAACAACTGTGTCGTAGTCGTAACGACTACGATATAGGAAAAAAAATTGCCTAGTACTCGCTCTGACTACAATATTGAAAGGAAAAATGGTCTTGTATTAGTTACGACTACGAAATTGGAGGAAAGGGTGTTTAGTAGTCGCTATGACTATATTGCAAGAAGAAACAGTGTCGTCGCTACGAGCATAATGTTATGAAGTGATCAGGCCTTAGCTGGACGGCCTGCCTGATCACACCTTCAAACATTGAACTAGGGCACGAGCGTGATTGCAATAACACCTTGCAAAATACAGTTGCAGAAACATCCTTCACCGACCAGTATACGGGGCCGAAAATTTTAAACAACGCACCCGATATAGGCCTGCGTCACATCGGGAGCGGCATCTTTTGTCGTCGGGCCACTGGGACGAGAAGACTACTTAAGATGGGTGTGTCCGGCCGTCGTTAACCGCCTCCTAGAATCAGCGTCCGGAAACATGAACAAGATGGGGACTTTCCAATTAGATTGTAATACTAATGGCGTGAGGTAATAATACTTAATACAATTAATTTGCATCTTGGTGTTCCATTTAAGCTCCCCCGATCAATAGTCACGTAAATAGTTATTGTATTATCCTTATGTTCAATAAACTCCATCTTACACGGCTGTGCTCTACTTAATCATGACTCATTATTTAGCTACGCCCATAACCCCTTTCAGGGTTATAACCTCTGAGAAAAATAAATCTCGCAATCGTTACGACAACATAATAAGAAAAAAATTGTCTCGTGGTCCCTACGACTGTTATGTAATTACGAGGTCTGGAGATGCAAAGTAGCTCTAAACACAATAATTTAAACACTTTGGTTCTGGCTTCCTACACAAAAAATCCAAGAAAGGACAATTCGAACCAGAGATTTTTTCCCCTAACATTCTGAAGAAATGAGACCATCGGTTTCAAAACTACCATTATCCAATAAATCAAATAATAAATATGATTATAGCATATTCTATTTAAGGTTGCATTTCTGCTGATATGGAACAAAACAATTTTAAAAATAATTTCCGCGAAATATCGGGAAAATAGACTACTGGTATGAAATAATCCAGAAATCTTCGTAAAGTTACGGCCACTGTGTTTTTAATTAACGGACATTCAGTGAATTTACTAAAAATTTCCGTGCATTTACGGAAACTTTCCGTAAATTTGCTAATATAAACATATATATATATAAAAATTGTATTTCCGACTTAGAAAGAGACATAACGAAAATAAAAGGTTAATTTTTGCTATGTGGATGTTCACCATTGTACAGTATAGAATTAAATTTGAAATAAATATTTTGTCCTGGGATTTGAACATGAGTCAAAAAGTTTCTTGTTCGCGCATGTAACTACGCTTAGTTAAAGGTTTGTTTCAGCCACCAATTTTTTTTACGGCTTAAATATATATTTTGTTGCCCAAACAAAATATTTTGTTAAGCAAACAAAACTTGAAAAGCAACAAACTTAATTCTGTTCATCTAACAAAATACACGCTTCAATTAACAAAACCTCTACGTTGTGCGAAAATAAATTAGACTGTGAACTAAATATTTTGTTTTGTCAACTGTAAATATTTGTTTGGCCACTCATTTGATTATGTTTATTTTTTTTTAATACAGATCTAGAGTTCGTCTACACGTTTTGTGACACATAAGAGTAGGATATAAACAGTGTTTGTAAGTGGATTNTAATACAGATCTAGAGTTCGTCTACACGTTTTGTGACACATAAGAGTAGGATATAAACAGTGTTTGTAAGTGGATTTATTGATGCTTTATAATGGTATAAACATCCTAATAAAACATTTTCAACAGGAAACTAAAAATTTAAGCTGTAAAACTTGAAATATTTATCTGCGCACGTAATTAAGTATTTGAAATCTATGTATTATAAAAAAAACATTTCAGTATCTTCAGTAGTCGCTTAAGTTGAGGTCGTTAAGGCGTAGAGCTCTGGCGCATCTTATATTGTTACAAGACGTCTGAGGGGCGTATCAGAGTTTGTGAGGGATTTAAGTTTTAATAAAAATAACATAACTGTATTTGATTTTTAATTTATTTACAAAGCTATTATTTACATTATTAAACTATCTATCTCCACTATTATTATTTTTATTTCTCAGTGAGAGCAATATTGAATATCTATTTCAACTCTAATTAACATTTCTTAATATCGCTGTTTGGTTATAGTCAATTAACTCATACTCATCATTAACTCACGCCCAGTTTGTCTGTTATCATCATTTGCAATGTCTTTCACTCACGCATCCAGTCCAATAGTCCAGCCTGCCAGTCGCACTATTAGCTGCGTCGATACTCGCACTCGTAGATTCTACACCCACTGGCCACTTCTCTCACCGCGCATTTCTCTTCTCGCTCGTCGTCTATCGCTGAAACTTCAGACACTCATCCACTCATCAACTCCCGGCTCGGAGGCTTGTTGCACTTTTATATCAGTCACTCTAACCATCTTAAAGGTTCAACGCACCCCAAGCTACGCTGAGAAAAACGAGGTCAATTCTCCAGATCATTCTTCCGATAAACGCAGAGATTGAATATAACCGCGGTCAGGAGCGCGCGGTGGGATGCTTTGTGCAACAGATACGCGCTTCTCGGTTTATCGCTCGTCTGCCATTCAAAATATTTCATTGACTTGCCACCCGTCATCTGTAACTTATCTGTCCTCTTCCTCTTGCTCACTTCGGACTGGAATCCAGAACTTCTTCATGAGCACCGAACCGAATTAAGTTAAAAGAAATTAGACACAATTCAGTGGAATTTTTTTGTACGTCATTATGTGCACGTAGCAGTTATTTGGTGCTAACGTACTCAAAAGGAAAATCTATAAAAGTTACAGGTACATAACCGGGAGTAGGTCTAAATGCTGCTGTACTTATTGTCTCATAGGTCACTATTTTTCTCAGCCATTGTAAAGAGGACTATTTTCTTTAAAAATATACATGTAGTGTTCGCAGTTCTCTTCTGTGAAGCAAACAGAGCTATAACAGCAAAGCTTTTTAATTAAAAAAAAAAATTCTTTCAGAATATTATGGCAATGTCATTTAAGGACTATGTTTGAATTATTCTTGCTTGCAATGAACAAAATTAAATATTTTAGTCTCGTGTAGCGTTAATTTCGAACGATCGACCAGTTCTGCCTCCTTGCCACATGAGTTGATAGGCGTAAAATTGTGGCCACCAAAACTTCCTTTCAAATTATTTTTAAGATTTTTAAAATAAGAAACACGCAATTTTTTGCAAATAGTTTTATATGTTGTTATGGTTAAAATTAAACTCTAAATAAAGTTGATAATATGTTTTAAAATAAATCAAATCAGTAACTCCCATTTGATATTGCATTATATTTTTAGCCTGTTTAGATTTGTTATTTATGGGCTCCAAAAACAGTTATCGTAACTTAGTTTTCTGAAATGTGATTACAGCAAAACCATGCTGCAAAGAAAAAAAAACATTTTACTAAAAATTTTGATGCTTCAAGCTTCTACAATGTAAACAGTATTTTGTGACACTATTTATAAGCTTATTTATTTCATAATTTTTGTAATGCAATTACTGTTTCCTCTTGCAATCCTAAATCTTGAAGTTGTGTAATTTACATTTCATGCATAATCACATTGCACCCGCCCCCCCTTCCCCTTCATCAATTGACGCAAATGGCCCCTCCCAAGAGTCAGTCTTGGATCCACCCTTCTACATGAGCTGTGGACTGCTCTTCAAGAAGTATAGAGTACTGTATTGCCAATACATCAATGCATGACTACAGTGGCACCCATGTCCCATCGGGTTTATGCATTTTTACGATCCAGAAATGGGCCTTCGCAGTATTAGAAGGATATCCCAGTTTTCTCTTCTGTGTTTGCCATGTATGTGTCTACGACTTTTCCGTGACGAAAATGCAGTTGAATGTTGTCGGAGTTATTAGTTTACGTCTTTGATGTGGGTAATGTATTGGGTGGACGCGATCTCCTACAGCCTAGTACCCGGACCAGCGTGCGTACTCCAACTGTGAGTTGGACACCAAGTGCCAGACTGAAGAGGGCAGCTCGGCAACCTTCGCAACGGATCACCGCGCGTGCGTCCTTGTTGGCGGAACTCTCTGCTCGTCTTGTTTGCTGCAACTCCACTTCGTGGTCGAGTGGCCACTCCTACGCTAACTGGACTGCGGTTACTTGCTCTTCAGGTTCTCACCAATACCTAATTGGGCTAGTCCTGTTCGAATTAAGCGTTTTCTGTGCCATTCAAAAACTCCATCCAACAGCCGTTTCCCCACGTCTGGAGTTATGGGCGCTGTAGAACCAAATATATAATTTCACATCATTCTGCGAAACACTGCCCAAATTTGATACGTTCTGAATAGGTCGATAATAGTAGATACAAATTTAAATCTAATTATTTTTGTAGTAGCTGAAAGTAAATTACAATGCTTCTGTTTTACGAGACGCATATTTTTAAAAGTTTCAAAAACAATTCCGTAAAATATTGCACAATAANATTACAATGCTTCTGTTTTACGAGACGCATATTTTTAAAAGTTTCAAAAACAATTCCGTAAAATATTGCACAATAAATTTTTCCCGTGTTTTCTCATTTTTAGAAAATAAGTAGAAAGTTTTTAATCTGTAATATATTTTTGTAAAATTAAATTTGTGTCTATGGCTTTAAATTAACTGAGCGAAATATTTAATCTTCCATTCTTCAATGAAAATTTTTGTGTGGCCCAGAATTGTAAAATTATGACTTTATAAAACAATTGTACAAGATCCACTCAGTTTTTGGCATTACCTGATCGTTTNCCCAGAATTGTAAAATTATGACTTTATAAAACAATTGTACAAGATCCACTCAGTTTTTGGCATTACCTGATCGTTTTCTCTTAGGTACAGCATCTTGAAATATAGCAGTAAATTCCAGGAATTGAAGAAATGAATATACTACCAGTTGGGACGCCTTATTTTCACGTTAGTTCTGAAACACCGTCGTGAATTGTGATTATTTTATTTTAAAGGTTACTCTTATTATTGGTCTGGCTGCGGATCATAGACGTTGATTAGTCACGGCAACTAAATGTGTACTGTTTTCTGACTTAAAGTTTTGTTGTTTAACAAATTACTTCAGCTATTTGTTTGGTGACAGTGATATATTATATAATCGATTTAAAAGTATTTTTCCGCTGTAACGTCCACGACAAATTATTACTACATTTTCATTAATATTGCTATCATATTTACCAAACTATTACTACAAAACGTCAGAAGGGCGTATCCGAGTTCGTGGGTGCAAGAGGTATTAATAAAAAAATAAAATAACTAAATACAATTTATTGAAATTTATTTATAATTATATATAAACACACTGCTGCTATTCACAATATTAAACTAACGATCTCTACTATTTAATTAATCTTGTTATTCTTAATGAGTGCAGTATTTAATGCCAGTCTCAATTCAAATTAAAGTTCATATCAATGTCTCTTTGTTGGTTACAGTCTCTTAATTCGCACTTATTATTTACACAATTTCAATCTGCCTGATGCCATCATTGCAAATGTCTTACACTCACGCATCCAGTTCAGTGACCCCGCCCGCCAGCCTCACCCTTCACTGTGCCGATGCTCGCAGTCCGCAGACTTCACACTCGCTGGTCACTCTCGCCGCCACTCGTCGCTCTGCTGTCTTCGCGCACTGCCAGCGCTTAAGGCTGTTTTATTGGCTAAACATCTTTTTTCTGCTTTCCTAAGATATTTTACGAATTTGCAATGCAATATAAACAAAAATTTAATAAAAAAAATGATACATAAGTTTTAAAATAACTTTTTCATACTGTTTTTTGGGAGAATTGTAACCATTTTAACCTTAAATATTGTGAGAAATAAAATTTCAAAAACTTATACGAGCACAATGTTGATTTCTACTTATGTGTTTCTTGAAGTCTTGGGAACACCACGAAGGAACTTCTTTGAAGTGTGGGATATTGTTCGCCTACGATTAGTGTTTAACTTCTGGCTATTTTGAATTTAAATTTTACTGTGTAACTTAATATGTAATTACAGCCTAACCGATTAAAGAATTTTTTTAAAATGTGTGTATCTTGTTCTAATGATATCAGCAGTTAATTATAAATGTAGCAAAATAACATAAATTTTGAAATTTGAATGTCAAAATATATAAATTAGAAAATTCCCGTAACTCCCGTGATTAATTTTTGTGAATTCATTTTCCATGGTTTTTTTTCTACTTTCATCAAACTACAATTTTATGTAATAAAACAAAATTATTACATACCCTTAAAATTTAGAAAGTCATGTTGGGCACTTGAACGCTCTTAAGGCAGTACGATGCTACAAATTCTTGCCTGTCGACGCAGAGACCCCTTGGCGGCTGATTGGCTGCGCGAGGCTTTGGAAGTGTTTGGTTGGCTACCGCGTGCTGAACCACTCACTATTGGCTGGGGTGCCGGCTGGCTAATAAGTTACTACCCGACCAAGCCAAGAGAGAAGCCGTGGAGGGGCGAGACTCGAGCGCTAGTGTAGCTGTTGATAAGGGCAGAACCACGGCGAGTACGGGAGACTCGATGCCGTCAGCTGTCTGCGTGAGCACGTGTACACCTGCCCACGTGAACTTAAGCAACTTCCACAGACACCAGCCAACACGGCAAAGCGAGTTAGTGAGCACTGTGCCACAACTTACTGTCACAACGACATTCGACACCCACAGCGCTCCGTAAGGAAGAAGAGGCAAATAAGAGAAGAGGAGAAGGATAGAACTGCGCGATCTCATGTAGTTCACATATTTTCCGTATGCACACTTGGCTGTGTTCCAATTGGTAGGTAATTTATGTTAACAAAATGGTCACGTGGCCCGTTTTGTCTACAAAATATATTATGTATTTCGTTATTTGCGTTTTGCGTTTTGTCAGCTTCGAAGCTGACAAATTAAAAATTACAATTTACCAAATTGCCGCCATAGTGGTTTNGTATTCTACTTACATACTTACAAAAATTATTTCACAAAGCAGGTTGCTGAAATATTTTTGAAATCGTTATTCTCTCATGACACCATTTTTTTTTTTAGCAAGAACTTCACTTCATATTTGTTTTATTTAGTGAAATTTAAATTTTAAACGGTTCTCTAACTACCTCTGGAGACAATTACGTTTATTTTAGGGCTTTGCAGACATTTAATCTTGGAATCGTGATAACAGAAAAAATAATAGTAGCATGGCATGCTAGACAGTTGAATGCCGCGGTATTCCGATACCTCACAAAATTATAAACACAAGTTACAAAAAAACGATACTGTGAGCGAATTTGAACGAGTTGGTCGAGTGTGAGTGAGTGAGTGAAGAGATTTGGGGGGCTCTTTAACATCGACGTCTTAAAAGTCGATGAGGGTGAAGGCGAGGTGAGTATGGAGCACCGCCGGAATGAAAGGGCGTGGGAAACGGGAGAACCCCGAGAAAAAGCACCCAACAGTGGAACTTGCGAAAATCTGGAGTGACCCGGCCGGGGGGGATTGAACCCGGTTCGCCGTGGTGGGAGGCGAGCAGTCTAACCACTCAGCCACCGCGGCCCCACGGCCTTGGTCGAGTAGTGCCTGGCGCTGATTGGCGAATGGCGTTCCGACATGTGTCTGGCCAGCGAGGCCATTTTGCCGGCGTGTGAGTCTGGAGTTGGCGGCGTTAAGCGGCTGTTTTCTCCTCTGTATCATCAAGTGCTGTGTCCCACCGGGGGACTGATTACAAACACGTCTCAACGCAATGTTCGGTCGAAGAGTAACGATTTACTTCGTTGGCCAACGATACTCGAGCGAACGTACGTGGTGACGGAGTGCCGTACGCCGTCTCTCTTCGATTATCGACGACGTCATTGCGTTCAGTGTGATTACGATTGCCAGCTGTCTGTTTTGTTCATCTTTAAAGTGCGATGAGCAGCGCATGTGACGACGTACTGCTAAATGTTTCGTCGGCGACGTTTGTCCGGAATGAGGTGGCGGCGGGGATATTTAGCGGGCGTTCTCGGGCGCCAAAGATCAGGGTCGCTGGGATGGCGGCCGGAGGCGCCCCGGGCCGAGAGAGAGAGAAGGACAGGCCCCAGCGACATTTGCCCCTCCGCTGGAAGGCGCCCATGAGGACGGCCGTCGGCGCTGAAGCAAGGCCGGCACGTCGTGGCCAAACAACCCGGCTCCTACAACACGACTGGCAGATTCGCGACGACGCGACACACGGTTCACCAACATTAATGCAACAGCAGACTTGCAAAAAACTTCCGACTGAAAGCTATTCCATCTGCAGAAACTGAAACTATAGTCTGTCCGCGGTTTCTTTACACTTTTCATCCAAGTTGCGACGTGCTTGGTGGTTTCCTGTATCACAAGCGTTTTGTACTTGTGTTAACATAAAAGTATTTCATTTTGGGTTAAATTAAAATATTATTTTTATTTCTCCATAAATTATAGTATTTAATTTATAATTATTATGGATAAAACCATTGATAAAATAGGTGTGTTGGTAATGCCTAGTAAAAAATAGTTCTTATGCAAAATATTATCACACTAAGTGCACAATAATGCGGTGCGTTGTCCCTCCGGTGTAATTTTCTAGACTCCGTTAAGGTTGATTCTATTCATATTAGGAACAAAACGAGATTTATTATAGGAAAGTTTGGCATAGGGAATATTTTCGCCACTAGGTGCGGAGTGTTCCAAAGAGATCACTTTTAAATAAAATTATAAAAAAACGTGTTTTTTAGTTACAAAGTTATTTTATATTTTATTTATAATTATTGCAATTATCCTGTTTTTTTAACGTAGAAAATATAGAAAATCTGTTACACTTGCGAGACTAGCGGTCACGTAGTGGCGAAAATTTTTGTTTACCAAACTTTAAACATTGTCCTTCCCAACCTGAGCAGAAGCAACCTTAACCAGGTTGACCTTTGTTTGCAAAAGCGGAGGAATATCGTGAAAGTAGAACTTTATGAGGGTTTCAGAGAAGTGCGAAGTAACCGTGAATGGACTATAACATTTAACACTTTGAGTGCAGTACAGATTTACTGATAGGTGGGACAATGCCTGTATCCACGACTAGATGGCCATCATTACTGTTAGTCTCTGCATTCCCACTTACAACCGACCTATTGGTTTACACAACACACGGCACGCTTACCATACTGTACAACTTCAATAAGTGGTGGGGCCGCGGTAGTGTAGTGGTCAGACTACTCGTCTCCCACCTTGGCGAACCGGGTTCGATTACCGCCGGTGTTCACTTCCGGATTTTCGCAAGTGGGATTCGTGCCGGACAATGCAGTTCTTCGGCGGTTTTTCTCGGGGATATCCCTGCCCCTCCGCCCTTGCATTCTGGCGCTGCTCCATACTCACCTAGCTTCAACCTCATCGGCTCTCAAGACCTCAATGGTAAGAGCCGTCCAAAACTCTCGACTCAATAACTGGCATATTTTTCTTTCCTACGTAGGAATATATATACAATACGTCCTGTTCATTTAAGTAACTTACGTACCGAGTGTTGCAGATGTGTAATTACGACGCAGAGAACCTTATGAAAATTGCTGGCGAAATAATATTTCTTTCTCCGTGTATTCAAAGAAAGTGAATGTCGTGATGCTACGACTAAATTCATACATCTCACTTAAATTCAGGTGACGTAACGCTACGTCGGCAGCGCTCAAAATGTTTAAAGTACGTTTCAAAGAAAGAAGTAATAATATTTGTAGGAAATTGCATTACATGTAAATCAAAAGACTTTGAAAGGTTAATGCAAAATTCGAAATTATTTGGGACAATTCTGAATAGAGGTAAAATCGTATCTACTACAACTGTAAAACAGGTTATTTTGTCGTCATGTGTGATTGCAGTGTTAGTGAACTTAATGTGTGGAACGAATTGCACTTCAAGAGAGTTACCAAAAAAAAATATATTGAAAAACTGGATGCGAAAGAAATACGTGCAAAATGTACAAAGCGAATCACATATGAGCTGTATGTCTTCTTCAGTGGGATTTTTTTTAATGATAATAAACAAAACTTATAATATGTGTGTATAAGAGTTTGTTATGAAACGTGTTTCCCTATAAAAAAAATTACATTTATTTAAACATTGTCACATTTTTACAGACGTACTATGTAATTAGGAAAGGAATGTTATTATAATTTTTACTCAATTGATTTCTCCCTGAATAATAAATTATTATCAGTAAAATTAAGATTTATAGGATATATATCACATACAAAAAAATAACAACGCATATGATTTTTTTAACTTTTTTAATTCACATTAAATTTGATGATTTATACATTGTCAATCGGAAATATGTTTATTTCTTGTAATGGCTAGGCTAAATTTAATAACAGTAATATCCCACTCTCCACATGCAGTTGGCTGTCACTTATTCAATCAGTTAAGTTGTTTCACTGAAACATTCAGTGGTTTTCCATCGATTCTACGTAGAGAAATTTTCACTGGTTCGAGGAGTTGAATTTCACAGCGAATAAGTGGTTTCCGCTGATGCGAATGCAAAGTGATAACGGACACATTTATTGACTGCTCCCTGTAAAGTGGGCAGTCAGACAGAAAAAAAAAACTACAGTATCTTAGTACCGTATTAAAAGTGCCGTATTTGGACTCGTGGAAACTGATGACTTTTAATTTATTTTCCGTTTATACACATAAATTAATAAATAAGCATATTCAAAAGTTTTGTTCCTGATGCTTTCACAGTTCCAACCTGTCGATGCGTGAATAAAATGACCCGGTAAATGACAATATACATTTTACGTATAGCGGACGGATTCAGAATGGACAGAAAATTAGATCCCATGNACCTTATGAAAATTGCTGGCGAAATAATATTTCTTTCTCCGTGTATTCAAAGAAAGTGAATGTCGTGATGCTACGATTAATTTATGCATCTCACTTAAATTCAGGTGACGTAACGCTACGTCGGCAGCGCTCAAAATGTTTAAAGTACGTTTCAAAGAAAGAAGTAATAATATTTGTAGGAAATTGCATTACATGTAAATCAAAAGACTTTGAAAGGTTAATGCGAAATTCGAAATTATTTGGGACAATTCTGAATAGAGGTAAAATCGTATCTACTACAACTGTAAAACAGGTTATTTTGTCGTCATGTGTGATTGCAGTGTTAGTGAACTTAATGTGTGGAACGAATTGCACTTCAAGAGAGTTACCAAAAAAAAATATATTGAAAAACTGGATGCGAAAGAAATACGTGCAAAATGTACAAAGCGAATCACATATGAGCGGTATGTCTTCTTCAGTGGGATTTTTTTTTAATGATAATAAACAAAACTTATAATATGTGTGTATAAGAGTTTATTATGAAACGTGTTTCCCTATAAAAAAAATTGCATTTATTTAAACATTGTCACATTTTTACAGACGTACTATGTAATTAGGAAAGGAATGTTATTATAATTTTTTACTCAATTGATTTCTCCCTGAATAATAAATTATTATCAGTAAAATTAAGATTTTTAGGATATATATCACATACAAAAAAATAACAACGCATGTGATTTTTTTAACTTTTTTAATTCACATTAAATTTGATGATTTATACATTGTCAATCGGAAATATGTTTATTTCTTGTAATGGTTAGGCTACATTTAATAACAGTAATATCCCACTCTCCACATGCAGTTGGCTGTCACTTATTCAATCAGTTAAGTTGTTTCACTGAAACAATCACTGGTTTTCCATCGATTCTACGTAGAGAAATTTTCACTGGTTCGAGGAGTTGAATTTCACAGCGAATCAGTGGTTTCCGCTGATGCGAATGCAAAGTGATAACGGACACATTTATTGACTGCTCCCTGTAAAGTGGGCAGTCAGACAGAAAAAAAAAACTACAGTATCTTAGTGCCGTATTAAAAGTGCCGTATTTGGACTCGTGGAAACTGATGACTTTTAATTTATTTTCCGTTTATACACATAAATTAATAAATTAGCATATTCAAAAGTTTTGTTCCTAACGCTTTCACAGTTCCAACCTGTCGATGCGTGAATAACATGACCCGGTAAATGACAATATACATTTTACGTATAGCGGACGGATTCAGCATGGACAGAAAATTAGATCCCACGNCATGACCCGGTAAATGACAATATACATTTTACGTATAGCGGACGGATTCAGCATGGACAGAAAATTAGATCCCACGAAAAACTTTCAAAAGTGCTCAAATATCCTATGTCAAAGTGTTTTATAGCAAGAGACTCTTAATTGGGCAAAATATGTGAATTTAATTTTACATTATTTTATGTCAAGAAAAAAATTATTTCTCTTTAATTAGCTGCTTATGACTCACTATTTCCAATAATATTCCCTTATATGCACATAATCGAAATACACTGAAGGGCCAAAACAACTGGTATAGGCGTGCGTATGCAAATAACAGAGGTATGAAACCAATCAGAGTAACGCGACGCGGTCGGCAACTTGATCGGTATCTTCTGCTACAATTGCAGGTTATCAAGATTTAAGTGGGTTTGAACGTGGTGTTATAGTCGGCGCACGAGAGATGGGACATATCATCTCCGAGGTAGCGATAACATTTGGATGTTCGCGTACGACCATTTCACGAGTGTACCGTGAATATCGGGACTCCGGTAAAACATCAAATCTTCGACATCGCTGCGCCCGGAAAAAGATCATGAAATAACGGGACAAACGACGACTGACGAGAATCATTAAACGTGACAGACGTGCAACCCTTTCTCAAATTGGCGCATATTAGATTTGTGGACTGCCCTGGAGGATTCATGGTGTGAATTGCCTCCTGCATACCTTCAGACATTACTATAGTCCATGCCACGTCGTATTGCGGCACTTCTGCGTATTAGGCAGGTGTACCAGTTTTTTTGGCTCTTCAGTGTATAATTGCGGTATACTAATATTAAATATAAATCAAATAAAAATGTTTTTGTCATCCAATAATAAGCATCCTTGAAATACTCTCCACGCCCATCATTATTATGTGGGAAAATGTAATTTTGTTATCTCAGGCCCATTCTTTGAACACATTTTAAATCATATTACGCGCGCTTAGTCATATTTATCTTATTTTATCATTTTAACTGCATAAAAATTGACGTACAAAATACGTTAACGGTTTTGAATGTTTNGTCATATTTATCTTATTTTATCATTTTAACTGCATAAAAATTGACGTACAAAATACGTTAACGGTTTTGAATGTTTCGTTATAGGCGCTAATGGCATTTTCTCAAGGAATTTTTTACGTTTAAATGTGGAAAAATATTTCGTAGTTCGCAGTTGAATTGAACTGCTTGTTCACTTCGATATAGGCCTACCTTATACTCCTGGTGTAAGCTTTCAATATACTAAAGTGACAAATTTTCTGAGCCACATCCCATCACTTGATTCTGTCTATGCTGAAATTATGTGTGTGCTGCTTCACTTCCTAGTTAATCATGAACGTTCAGGATGGTTCTCAATGTCTGAAAAAAATATAAAACGTGGTTTGTGTAACTACGTGCTTACTTTGGGGTCTTTGTCAACAAACATTTCTTATCCAATAGTTTCTGAAGGAAAAACTATTATTCGCCAGTCGGATGCGAACGAGAAAAATGAAGAGCAATTTGAAAATCAACATGCTGGAAAAATTTTATGTACTAATGGCGGGAGACTATTCATCTGCTGTAATTGCGCCTGTTCCCGAGTCCTTGTATTCCTTCTTTTAAAGTTAAAATTATCTCTCTCTCACACACACACACGGTCACACACACACACTTTCTCTTTTTGATCACATAGCTTCAAGCCCAGGCGAAATGTCAGAGATGAAAATTGTCGGTAATGAAGAAGTGAAAAATGAGATGAGAGGCTTGAGTAGGATATAAAATAAAATTTCTTTTGTTTGCATTTTCTCCTCCCGTTGTTAGACATCTTAACGGGTGAGCCGCGACTACTTTTTTTTGACCTTTAGGAACTTCCCACTCGCGCGTTCAGCAGACGGACGCAGGCGTGAAAATGAAATNGCGACTACTTTTTTTTGACCTTTAGGAACTTCCCACTCGCGCGTTCAGCAGACGGACGCAGGCGTGAAAATGAAATCCTTAGTCTTGTCATAATATTCTCAACAGATATTTTTCTTAGTGACGGGAATGGAAATTTTAAGTGCAGTGCAGGTGGTTAATCACTTCTTGAGAGAACAAGCAACTGCTGGCCGACTATCTCTGGGCCTGCAATTCAAATGTAAAAAGGAAAAAAATTATATCGTAAGCGTGGGGTTTTAAGAGGCAGCACTCGGCGCTTTCACTGACCTCGACTTTTTATTGGTCACTTCTGCCCTCCGGCTGCTTTCCGAATTCGGTTAGTGGCCCTAGAGATCTCGGTAACGGGCGTTGAGCGTGCTTCTTCGCTGTTTAGACCAAACAAATATGTATTATTTTAAAATTCAGCTCTTGCTGGCCTCTCAGCGTGGACAGAGCCCTTCCATGGAGGGCCTCTTTGTCTGAGAAACTTCAAAGTACGAAGGTCGCCATTTCCTTGGGTACATATCGCGGGTGCTAAGTTTGTCGGGAGAAAGCTAACGAAAGAAACTTTAACGCGGGTGAAGAATGAAAACAGTTTTCTGAACTGAAGAAAGGAAAAAAGTATTGGGAAACGCCAGGAAACTGGAAATACAAGTAATGTACTGTTGGCCATAAATAAAGAATAATTTAGTTTCTGGGTGACATAAATATGGTTTATTCGCGGTTTATTCACACTTTTATCAAAGCTTTGAAAAATCATCCTATGCATTACGTTCTTGGTTATTTCATAAACATGTCATGCATCACAAGCGTTTTNTCAAAGCTTTGAAAAATCATCCTATGCATTACGTTCTTGGTTATTTCATAAACATGTCATGCATCACAAGCGTTTTTTTTACACTTGTGATTACATAAAAATGCCTTATTTTTTTTATTAATTGAACTTTTACTTATATTAATCTATAAGCAGAGACCTGAAAAATTCGCGAGTTCAATGACCCGCAGGCTAGACTCTACGGTATTATGTACAAATATGCCGATATTAACTGCACATTGGTTATCTGCTGTCACAGTGGAAGGCGACAGTAAGACACCATCCTCCAGGAGGTGTCAAACATCTTGTAGACCAATGACTAAAGTTATATAAGTGCACGTGTTTTGAATTCTAGCTTGTCCCGAAATTAATCCGCGAACTCTTCAGGTCTCCATGTATAAGTTATAATGCTCAACTTACCATTGATATGAATAAAATCCGGCAGAAAATAAGAGTGATGGCAATACCTAGTAAAAAATAGTTTTTATGGAAAAGATTACTACACTGAATGAGCACGAATGCGGTGCGTTGTCTGTTTGGTGTAGTTGTCTAGACTCGGTTAAGCTCTGTTTGCATGAGGCGGAGGTATAGACTGAAAGTAGAACTTTACCAGGACTTCAGAAAAGTTGGAAGCAGCCGTGAACCGACTATACGCCCCCTTCTAGGTAAAGATGCTCTACGTAATTTCTCCCTTGTCTAAATTAATAAAGTTTCTTTGCGCCAAGAAAAAAATCACACATGCCAAGTAGCTAAACAAAATAGTATGTGTTCGTCTACCTGTATACAACTTATTAACATGAAGATTTTTGTTAGTTAAATTAATAACAAATGTGAAGNGCGGAGGTATAGCCTGAAAGTAGAACTTTACCAGGACTTCAGAAAAGTTGGAAGCAGCCGTGAACCGACTATACGCTCCCTTCTAGGTAAAGATGCTCTACGTAATTTCTCCCTTGTCTAAATTAATAAAGTTTCTTTACGCCAAGAAAAAAATCACACATGCCAAGTAGCTAAACAAAATTGTATGTGTTCGTCTACCTGTATACAACTTATTAACATGAAGATTTTTGTTAGTTAAATTAATAACAAATGTGAAGNAGTATGTGTTCGTCTACCTGTATACAACTTATTAACATGAAGATTTTTGTTAGTTAAATTAATAACAAATGTGAAGAATATCAGCGAATATTGTTGACTCGGATAGAAGCCTCCTGGCAGACGATTCCCTTAAGAACACATCCAAGGCCTGTTTGAATTGATTCCACGGTGTCTTAAACCCTTATTGCAGCTCGTGGAGGTTTTACAACATACTGATGCGTTTGCTTGTAATATGTTTGCATTGCTCTGAAAATGCAATAATTTGTTCGTAATGCTGTTTGTAATTTGTGTAGATAGTTTCCTTCCATTTAGGTGGTATCTTCATGGTGTTGCATTTTTCTCAAACATGAGTGTATATGTGCGCCATTCCAGTGATACTAGCCACAAATCAGCAAAACTCAAAATTTTGCTGCAAATACTTAAAAGTTTTTTTTNGTGCGCCATTCCAGTGATACTAGCCACAAATCAGCAAAACTCAAAATTTTGCTGCAAATACTTAAAAGTTTTTTTTGTAAAAGAAAAAGTTAATACGCCACCGATGGATAAATATAGCTCCAAACAGGCGGAAATTGCAACAAAACAGAAAATTTTATCCCCAAGTTAGTGACATCTGCGCCAACATAACTTGAATACTCACTTTTAGCTTCTCTGANAAAACAGAAAATTTTATCCCCAAGTTAGTGACATCTGCGCCAACATAACTTGAATACTCACTTTTAGCTTCTCTGACTCCATCTTGCAGATTGAAAGTTGAGTCTGTGAGTGGGCATTGCATTCGTGGAAGCAAAGTAACTGAAATTCTGTCAGTTAAGTTCCCACTGATGGAAACGTTTTATTGTAATGAGGCGGACACCTGTGGGGAAAGCACTCCACTAATCACTATACACGTGGGGCCAGTTTTACTGTCACAGCTAATGCATGCTGGTCCCCGCCGGAGCAGCCAGCGTATCTGACCATCTTCCACGCCTCGAGTCTCGCTACGCGCATCGAAATGAGACACGTCCTTGACGCATACGAATGATAGGATCGTGTGATGTATGTCATGCTCGAGCGCGACCTCTGTGGGGGTGAAACGAACGCCCGACTGGCGCAGCAGCCTGCCCCGGTGTCCGAGCGGGCGATTGACGGCATTGACTTGTTGAGATATTGGTGTGGCGTGGCGAGTCTCCGAACTACTTGAAGTGATCGCGGCACCCACACATACAATTCACCTGTAATACTTTTCCTTGAAGATCTTTCATCAAATCCAAATGTTATGAAAATTTAAATATTTCATTAATTGCAAAGCGATCAACAATGATTTATTTCATAAACTATTTTTTTTCTTTTTAATTTCTGACTAATTTAGAACAACGCCACGCCTTTTTCATTTTAGTAAAGTTTTGTAACAAATGTCGTTGTATTTTTCATTAGCGATGTAGTTATTAAACATTTGGAACGTTTTTTTAAATCCAAGGTGGCGTAAGTAGCTAATGTGATATCAGTTCTCTTACTTTAATTTTGGTAAAATTAATTATACAGGCCGGCTGGATATTAAGAAATTCTAGCCTGACGAAAACATATTCTGCTTACAGCTGAAGTATAGAAATTTTCTTTATTTAGTTACTGATAACTAGTCGTGGGTACAAACTTCTTAATTAATTAATTAGTTTAAAGTTAAGCAATAAACTTTGTTTTTACCAACATTTCGATAGTAACTAGTTACTATTCCATTCAAGTAAATAGTAACCTAATTAATTATGTTTGGCAGAAAAGTAACTTATTTTTAAGTTAAGTAAAAATCGAATTTCCCACTCTCCTACTAGCCTCTTAGTGCCATATTTGCATTTTTATATTCTAATGGACTAAGGAGAAGTTTTCAGCTGAACTCAGGACAACTCTATTATCATCGGCCTCAGGAAAAAGAGTGTTTATTATTTCTGAGCACTTTTGAAAGGGGGGCGGTCGAAGAAGATAAATGAGTGAAGAGAATGTTGAAAAGTTGCTGCTGTTTAATTTTAATAATAAACTTTTAAATAATACTTTTAATTTTTGTTTAATGTCAAAGACTTTCCAAAAACCTTTTACAGTTCGAGTGTTACATATTTTATTTTATTCTTTAAATACTGTACTTGATATACTGCAAAATACATTACTTGGACTGAGTTGTGACCTTTAATAAAAAAATGTCTCTGTTCTGCTGAATATAGTTCCAAGTGAGGCTGCAATNTACTTGGACTGAGTTGTGACCTTTAATAAAAAAATGTCTCTGTTCTGCTGAATATAGTTCCAAGTGAGGCTGCAATGATTTTTGCCAGACTAATAAGAGTAAGAAGTAATATTTAATTTGCTAATAATTTCCACTGATAGTGATAACATGCGTGAATTAAATGTGTTAATTCTTAATTAAAATATAAGAGCCAAAACTGGAGCAGTTAATTCTTTGTGCCAATCTGTAACTTTTTCAGGCACTAGTTTCTAACGTTAAGTATGTTATTNGAAACTGGAGCAGTTAATTCTTTGTGCCAATCTGTAACTTTTTCAGGCACTAGTTTCTAACGTTAAGTATGTTATTAGTTTGGCCAAGTAACTTAAATTTAAGTTCAGTAAACTTTCTAAACTGTCTTATCCAAGTAGGCTGAAGAATAATCTGAAGGTATTTACATGACGAAAGTCATAGAAATTCGTTTATATAAATGCTTGTGGTAGACAACGAAGAATCTGGGGTTAAGATGGCTTCTACAGCAAGTTATTTTTCCGAGCACTTTGTTTCCGGTTCCGCTTGACCACAATGTTTCAACGTCGGCAGTATTCGCTTAACTGTCGGCACGTGAGGTATCGCTGAGGCACGATCGCTGTTGTGTCCTTGAAGGTGGTCGTGTGGTCGGCATACCGAGTGCAGGAAATCAGGTGTTACCTGCCGGTCATTGGCAGTTGNTGTCCTTGAAGGTGGTCGTGTGGTCGGCATACCGAGTGCAGGAAATCAGGTGTTACCTGCCGGTCATTGGCAGTTGCACAAAGTACTGCTTTTGCAAAAACATCAGGCTTTCAAGTGCTATGGCGACGGAATATCGTAGTGTTGTCTGTCTTAGAGCACTCATATTGTCAAGGGAATTGAGCAAGGCAAATNTGCTATGGCGACGGAATATCGTAGTGTTGTCTGTCTTAGAGCACTCATATTGTCAAGGGAATTGAGCAAGGCAAATCTATTAATGTTGTAATGTAGTACGGGTTTCCTTTAGTGTTGGCAAGGCCAATCAGGATCTTAATATAAGCAGTTTATATTAAGGTTGTACAAATATTCGCTTCGAACGGTATTGGAAAACTCTTGAGAGAAAAGTTCACCCCCATTGCTACCTCTCGGGTTGTGTAACACACGACCTGCCGAATATGAGGCTTGCATAAATACTGTCAGCTGCATTTAAAGTTGGTTTGCTGTTAAGTGAACGTTTCTCATACTAACCTTCNTGAGGCTTGCATAAATACTGTCAGCTGCATTTAAAGTTGGTTTGCTGTTAAGTGAACGTTTCTCATACTAACCTTCGAAAATTACCTGCCAGGAACATACATTTATTTTAATCACACGCTGACCGGCACGCTCTCAGTTAAGTTGGCAACGATGCAAGAGAAATAATTCCATACCTTTGCGTATTATTAAAATCTGTGACTTTGAAATTTGTAGACACTGAATTGAATACAATCCACTTCCTTCTGCGCACATAAAAGTATGGGTTAGTACAGTATAGAAGTAACTTATTTACACTCGAAACAATTTCAAACATTCATTTAATGTGCGTGAATCAAGTGGTCGAATCTGTGGCCATGTTAATTTTACACGCGGTGTAAGGATGCAAAATAGGCTGAAGAGTATGTCTTAAGCAGGGCTTAAGCCTGTACCAGTAAGGAAAAAGTCAAATCCGTTTTCTTCCCAACAATACGTTTAAGCACGCACATCGCACTCTTTATCAACTCTCACGCCACCCAAACCTCTTCACTCACTCGCTCATTCACAAACTCTCTAAAATTCCACAAATTCGAGCAGACGTTTTTTCTAATGATAAGTAATTTTACAATGCGGTACAACGATTTAATTATTATTATTTTAAAAAATATTAAGTGTAATATGAGTTTGCAAATCACAATCTAAAAATATAAAACTTTAAAATTTTAATTGTATAGTAAATACGCATTAGGAAAACTGACGAAGGGTACTGTACTTCCAGATATGTATGTTTTGATATGTGATTTAAATGCTTGGTGGCACAGTTGAATCACAAATAAACTAATAGGGTAATGAAATTTGTGATGTTGGTTATTAAAATTGTATTTATGTATACAGCGTGTTTTCCACACGAAAAGAAACAAAAATACTCTTAGATATACCCCCTTGCCGTTTTTTACATACACTACACCGCTTGATTCATTCACATTTAATTATTGTTGGTTTGTTACTTTCCTGTCAGCAGCAGGTGGTATTACCTGGTGTCTTAACACTCTGTTTCGAAAAAAATTTCTCTCCTAATTCACATTTTTCTTCCCAATATCGGTTAAGTGCACACATCGAGCTGCGAAGGTTCGGGTCACCCGTGGGTCAAGGTAAGGTTGTTTCCACCGCCCAACCAGGACTAGTCATTAGTCATGTTGAGCTAGCACTCGGAGAAACTCAATTTACACAGAGGCAGTGGCGCAGACAGTTTATGTCCCGGCTTCGCCATATTTAAATATATGTAAATGCGGTGAATTAGGGGTGGGCAGCGACGCCCGGCAGTAACGCTGAACACGCGCGGTAACACAGCGAGTCACTTAAGAGAGAGACGTAACAGCGGTTGTATTGGAACAGGTTGGCAGAGTGTCTGAGGCTTCAGTAAGCGTTACGGGTCGAACCGAGATCTACAAACCAGGAGAGGAAGAGATAAACACCGACGTCCAAGTGTAACGNAATCTATAAAAAAAATCATTGTAATTTTTTTACTGTCACTTAAAATATTTTACTATCACTCGAAAACGTCTTCCATGTGCATTTTTTATTATAAAAAATATGGAGGGGGGAGGGGGGAGAAAAAAAAATTGGGATTGTGTACTACGTGGCCGTACACGCTAAAATATGTGTTACTGCGACATTAAAGTAATGTCAAGCCAACACACGTTTACGCAGACTTGAAGTTGTAAAATGGCGGATACTGGTGGACAGCGATAACCTCGTAAAATGAAAACCACTATATTTAAAATTTATAGCACAGTATGAGAACTAAATGTAGCTAAGGCCAGCTCTCAACCCAAGCCAAGCTGTTTACGTGCGCTAAATAAGAATATATTCCTAGAGCATTAAGTATTCCCCCATAACGAAATATATCAGTAATATTGTACTCAATACCCATAATGTATGTTAAAATATAGCAGTAATGTGGAGTACTTGGAGTCCTCAAGGCACGGGTTCGACTCCTCTCCATGCCATCTTTTTTTTTTTGTTTTTATTCTTAGTAATATTTTCTTTTTGCGTCAAAATAATTGCATTTAACTTATTTACGTAGGAATTTTTTAAAGGCTGAGATAATACACGAAAAATTTCTAACACTCGTGTTAACATCAATTCAACACAAAATTTGTTTTGTCGCCACTTAAACACTACTTTAATGTTGACAGTGTAGTAATGAGACAACGTCAAAAAAGTACTTTATGTTACATTCACATTAATAGCTTGACAGAATATTACATTAACAACCACATTAGGTACTGATGGCTCACAGATAACACAATTACTGTAGTGGTCGCATTAGTACTGTTAGCACACACAATTAGACTGTTTTCTGTGGGTTTCGGTGGGCAACAATGGGACGTGAAGGTGATCGAACTTGAACAAGCGATCGGACACCACATGCTGAATATGTGGTAAACTGCATCAGTTATAAGTGTTTGTATATATTTTTTTCCCTCTGATATATGTATCTCTCATTTGAAACGTACTGCGTTCGACTCTGTGCCGTTGTCAAGTGACAAGCAAGCAGTTCCTGAATGTTGAGCTACAAACTGACGCGAACTACGGCAAGATCTAGAAAGTCGTTACCCGAAGGTGAGTCCATAGACGAGTACATTAATGACGTTACAGGGCAATTGCGTCCGTCCAACGCGTGGCAATCAGATTGCAACAATCTGCTTACCCGCCGAACTAAACATTGTCCACATGAGCCACTCGGCCGTCACACTCGTAGGCTTGAACTGGCTGTTAAGTCGCGTCCTTAAATGTTGCCTCACTTCTTAGATTACATTTCAAATTGAAAATGTGCAAGAGGTGTTACGAACTCCCAGAAAATGAATTACGCATTGTAATTGATTCTCTACGTTTATCCTCCGACGTAATCCACTTGAAGTGGAGTGCAGAGATTTGGGCGGCTCTTAACATCGAGGTCATGAGATTCGATGAGGGTGAAGTGACGTGAGTATGGAGCAGCACCGGAATACAAGGGGTGGGGGAAACGGGAGATCCCCAAGAAAACCCGTCGGCCAGCGGCATCGTCCGGCACGATTCCCGCATGCGAATCCAGTTGAAAACCTCGTGCCGCTTATGAGAGCTATTCAAATAAACTGGGTTTAATAAGAGAATATGAACTCTCATTATGAGCTTACCGCGCGTGTTTGAGTTTCGTTTAAAGAGCTTCACAAAATATTTACGAGAGTTATGAAAAAGAACAGCATTTTAAGAATGCATTCAAAGATTAAAATAAAAAAATTATGGTCATTTTCTGTTATTTTCATTCCACTTAAAACACACTTTCCAATAATTCTGCATCGCTAATCCCAAGTTGGTATTTACATTACGAATCATACGGCTGCGGATTAAGAAAACTCGTAAAGTGTTGATTCCTAAAAAGCTTTACCAACCGCGAGTTAGTTATAACGTAAGCATGGTTAAATTCATATTCATATTAAAGTGATCGAAATAAAAATGTCATTCTGAAAATAACACCTGCATATTCCCTATACTGTCTTTCTGGGTGAAACCCAAACTACATTTGCACAACTGCACGCGAAGTATTATTCCACAAAAAAATATTCTCTAGGGACGGGCTACCAGTCGCTATTTCGTCTGCCAAGATTCGGCCGGTGTACAGTGCATGCGAAATGTATTGCCTGGAGTTAGTTTAAATTATGTATCGGCGCCACAGCTCACGCGTATCGTTTTCCAGTACTTCCACCCCCCCCCCAACCCATGCAATTTTCCGCACATATTTCACGTCACTTGTCGCACCTGCGACTGCAATATATAACACTTTCACAAGGGCTGGCAGTCCGAGGCACCTACAATGTCGTGTAGGCCTGTAACCACGGAATAAAGTCATTTAAATCTGGTGTCGACGTTGCGACACAGTTAGTGGCGTACAAAAAAAAATCTCTAAAATATTTATAATTTTAATATAATATTCTTAGATTTTTTTTCTTCACAATTTGGAACTCCCTGCGCTTTGTTTCCTATTTATTTCATTTTTGAACATTAACAGAGAAGCTAACTGCAATAAGTGAGGGATGTGACAGCAAGCGGTTAAACCACAGCAAGAGTACAGTCGAGAAATTCAATTTGTTTCGCATGGAGTAAAAGACTGTTGTATTTTATACAATAATTATTTAAAATGTCGGCATTAAGTTATATTTTCGTCTTGTTTTTTTTNTTTTCGTCTCGTTTCTTCTTCAAATTAGAAACAAAAACTATATCCGTTGTACGACAAACATGATTTCAACTTTTCACGCCATTAGTAGGTAAACAGGAAAAAATTAGTTCAAGTTAAATTCGTATACTGTGGAGTCTTGTAAATAAACTAGCAAATATCTAATTATTAATTATTAATAGCTATGTTTATTTCGTTTGTAGACATTTTAAGGGACAATAATGCGATATCTTCGTTTTCTCTTAGTTCGTTTATATAAGTTGAATAAGTACTTTAATGTACACGTGCTTGAATGATCACGAAGTTGTTTGAATTTATTCTGCTTAGAATCAAACAGTATTCATGTAGTAATATTTACTTAATTTAACTGGAGCCTATTTAGCTTTACACATTGCTGTAACACTTCGTACAACTAAGGTAGTGCTATTTTCACGAAAAGCGTAGGTTGGATATTTGCAGAAGTAATATTGGATTACGATTTCAGAACACACATTACAAACAGCTTATAAGCCAAATAAATGATTCAGAATTGTGAATGAACAAGCAAATACCTATAACGACGACTCATGTACCGCCACTGTGGAAGACATGGTGGCTTATATGGTGAGAGTTAATGTCCCCCAGGCACCGACTATAAAGTGCGTGGAGGTTGTGGGTATTGTAATGAGGTAGACTATTACTGTTGTATTTTGAAGTACGAATATATTGTCTCGTATATATTCACAAATACACAACATCAACACTTGAGAGGTGCGGTACTGTGATAG
>NQII01000544.1:646984-775202 GCA_002778355.1 Clitarchus hookeri | reverse complement strand
GGTGATGGATGTGAGCCAATGTCGTGCCACAATCCCTAAACCGCCACACGACACCTAATTATTGATTATGAAATGTAATGTTTATATTATTTGTAGACTTTTCACGGCTTTAGTAAGTAAACAGAAGTAAAAATTAGATCAAATTAAATTAATATATTAAGGACTGTGAGATTTATTCTCCTATTTTCTGCTTTGACGGTAATGTGATATCGTCGTTTTTTGTAATTTGTATATAATATGCAGTTTAACTACTATTTCAGTCAAAGAAGAAAATATAATAATAGGTTCTTGAAATTTTTTATGACATATAAATAGTTTGTAATTTGGATTCGTAAATCGTAATCCAGTATTTATTTAATTATCTAGCCTACATTCTTCATGAAACTAGCACTACCTGAGTCGTATGAAGTGTCACAGCAATGCGTGAAGCTGAAAAGGCTACAGTTAAATAAAATAAATATTACGACATAAATTCAACTTGTTTTTGAGTTAAATAAAAATTTAAACAACATTTATTTTGTGTTCATTCGCGAACGTATTTAAGTATTCGAATTCATGTAAGTATTCTTTATTTATGTAAGTATTTAAGTTGATCCTTGGTAATTATAAAAGTATTTAGTCAACATAATAAAATTGTATGCTTTGTAGGATTTAAGAACCCGTACCTGTTTTTTTTATCACACATAGTTTATTCAAGAAATTTTTTTATTAACTATACGAATTATACTAATTTAATTGTATAAAAAACACCAATGCGGTGTCAAAATAAAATCACAGAATCTCACCGGTATATGATAAAATGTGTTTTATAAAATTTCTGCTTGTTGATTTTCTACTTATTTGTTATTTTCACATATATGTAGAAAATATACTTGTTTCGTATTAACGTACTATAAAATTATAGAAAACAAATTTTTCGAAATATTTTTTAAGTATTTTGTCACTACTCCTTACAAAAAAAAATTTTGAAGGTGTAACTAAATTATTTTGCTTTATTTACAAAATGGCTTTTTCAAATTGTTGCAAAATAATTTTTTTCTAAATAAAAAAGTAAAATTAAGAAGTTTTTTTTTCTGTTTTAAAACAGTTTATTTTATGCTGAACATGTCTTACATTCAATCTTGTCCATCTGCGTGTCTATAAAAAAATGTATTATTTTGTTCACGAAAATATTTTTGATGACTCGAAGGGTTCATGCAAAATCGTGGTAAAATCTAAGAAACAATGAAACTTTATTCGTGCGTTTTTTGCCTTCAAGAATTGAAATATGTATTTTAAGATTTGCTTCCACTGGTACACAGTGGGCCATAGTGTCCAAAGATTTAACATTGTAACTGTTTTTCCAGAGTGCGGTTCCGCNGCTTCCACTGGTACACAGTGGGCCATAGTGTCCAAAGATTTAACATTGTAACTGTTTTTCCAGAGTGCGGTTCCGCTGGAACACGTGCAGAAACGAGGCGGAGTTTTATTCTAAGGAAGTGATCAGTTCTGTGTGCCTGGGATACACTGAAGAGCCAAAAAAACTGGTACACCTGCCTAATATCGTGTAGGGCCCCCGATCACACAGAAGTGCCGCAAGACGACGTGGCGTGGACTCGACTAATGTCTGAAGGTATGNATCGTGTAGGGCCCCCGATCACACAGAAGTGCCGCAAGACGACGTGGCGTGGACTCGACTAATGTCTGAAGGTATGCAGGAGGCAATTAACACCATGAATCCTGAAGGGCAGTCCACAAATCCAATCTGCGCCAATTTGAAAAAGGGTTGCACGTCTGTCACGTTTAATGACTCTCGTCAGTCGTCGTTTGTCCCGTTATTTCACCATCTTTTTCCGGCCGCAGCGATGTCGAAGATGTGATGTTTTACCGGATTCCCGATATTCACGGTACACTCGTGAAATGGTCGTACGCGAACATCCAAATGTTATCGCTACCTCGGAGATGCTATGTCCCATCTCTCGTGCGCCGACTTTAACACCACGTTCAAACTCACTTAAATCTTGATAACCTGCCATTGTAGCAGCAGTAACCGATCTAGCTGCCGACCGCATCGCGTTACTCTGATTGGTTCCATGCCTCTGTTATTTGCATACGTATGCCTATACCATTTTTTTGGCTCTCCAGTGTATATATTAATGCTAAACCTGTTAACTAAGTCCATAGTTCTTAAGACGCCAGTAATTACTGACAATCACATAAACGGCAAGCCTATACAGTAATTGCTAATTTCGTGAGCAAATATTTTACCAAAGAAGAAATATTATCGCGAAAAAATATATATATTTGAAGAGTAAGAAATAGATTGACAAGAATTATTTACACAGACAAAATATTTGAGGCTGTGAATTTCAAACCTTTTCTTGGTCAAGCATNTATAGATTGACAAGAATTATTTACACAGACAAAATATTTGAGGCTGTGAATTTCAAACCTTTTCTTGGTCAAGCATAAGTGATTTTCTAGATATCACAAAAAAACTACTAACTCTTGTAAAAGAGGTAATATTGTTATATTTTTGCCATACTGCAATTAAGTGTAAATGAAACATGAATTATGTAATAAAAAATGAAATGGTTTGAAATAAAATAATTCTTATAAGGACAACTTTGTAGCACAACCATGGATAAGGCAACACTGTAAAAAAGTCATTGTAATTTGACACACAATGTTTGTGGCAGCAAAAATTGCCACTTAATAATGGGTAAAGTTACTTTCGTCCTATTGACAATTTAACACATTAGGGATGGTAACAACACAAGAATATAATTTTAAAAATGCCCAACATTGTTTCTGAAAATTAGCGCCCACTGTTGTGTATATTGGGCCAATGCAGAAATTTAAACATTCGTACTGGGTGGTTGTAATTTCACGTAACTTTGTAGGTAAAATTATGTTGTTGTGCATTACAATAAAAATGACCTTATATTTGTAATACTAAAAAAATACACTATTCCTGAACTTTGTGTTACAATTGCGTGTGTTTTCGCACACTCCTCATAATTTGTAATTTGACATCAACATAACTAGTAATAAAATGTGTGCACTCAGNTGCGTGTGTTTTCGCACACTCCTCATAATTTGTAATTTGACATCAACATAACTAGTAATAAAATGTGTGCACTCAGATTTCTCGCACATAAGCACCATAATCCCCTCTGGTTTCCTAAAACGTTTATGTAACAATACAAATACTGTAGTTGTTTTCGCCAACTACACAAATAAAATGTAAAATTACCAAATCCTTTGCAAGTGTAAATAAACACTTCAAGATCTGTCATATGATTTTTATGCAGAGTGTGTTGTTGTAGAATTACACATTATATTATGTATGAATACAGTGACATTGCGTGCCTATACAATTACCGCGTAGTNTGTGTTGTTGTAGAATTACACATTATATTATGTATGAATACAGTGACATTGCGTGCCTATACAATTACCGCGTAGTACAAAAAATGTCTGTATAACTCGGCAACAATATATCTAGAAAGGATTCGTTTTTTTTCTCCTGGTGTGTGAACTTTTTTTACCTGTTAGATTTGATACACTCACTTCCCTACGTAGTTTACATATTTTCGCCACCGATGTCCCTTTCGCAGCTGATGCTNTGTTAGATTTGATACACTCACTTCCCTACGTAGTTTACATATTTTCGCCACCGATGTCCCTTTCGCAGCTGATGCTTGTTTAGTGACATTTTAAATGGGACAATCATGTCTTCCAGAAACTTCCTCGTTATCAAAAAACGCAATTACGTTACCAATAATTTATCGAACTCCATTGTGAATAATAGAACGTTTATTTCCTCAAATATGCCATTTTACTCTCTAGAGAATACACCCTGCAAGACTAACGTGTTCGCTTTACATGCGTGCAGACTATACAGTATGTATTGGTGACACTGTTGCTCTCCTGTGATTGGCTCACTANTGTTAGATTTGATACACTCACTTCCCTACGTAGTTTACATATTTTCGCCACCGATGTCCCTTTCGCAGCTGATGCTCGATTCGTGACATTTTAAATGGGACAAGCATGTCTTCCAGAAACTTCCTCGTTATCAAAAAACGCAATTACGTTACCAATAATTTATCTAACTCCATTGTGAATAATAGAACGTTTATTTCCTCAAATATGCCATTTTACTCTCTAGAGAATACGCCCTGAAAGACTAAAGTGTTCGCTTTACATGCGTGCAGACTATACAGTATGTATTGGTGACACTGTTGCTCTCCTGTGATTGGCTCACTAGGCCTTCTCCGCCTCTGTCTTATGTACTTCAGGGAGGTCAATAACGAACTGAACCGCTGAATTTAAATTTAAATAATCACTTCTGCAAAAATTGAAGCGGACAAAAATTATTAACATTAACCATACAAAACAATTTCACGTATTGAAATAAAAAACAATTGGTATAAGAACTGGCCAAAATACTGCATAAAAATGTTTCGCGCCGAAATACATTACTAAAAGACACTCAAAATATTATACCGATACATGCAAATAATATTGGCAATGAATGGTATTTTACACAATCAGCTCAATGAATATGTTGTTAATATGTATTTCCCTGTCATCATTCGATGTAATTTTGTTATTGCTCTGTAGGTTATCTATAACATTTTTGTATTAACGGAGATCCTCAAGATCTCTCCAGCCATTCCACAGATGTTAAAGTAAAAGTTGGTTTACATTAGATAACTTCAATGGTTTAGTTGGAAAGCATTTTCTGCTGTTGAGATGGTTTAGTATTATTGAAAATTTGACACTTCTTCTCTGCGATTGGCAGCTGCTATATCAGTTTTGTAGTGGACTTCACTTCTAACTGAGAAGTTATGTTGCGAACGCCATATTGGATACAGACAACCGTATATTTTACACTCGGTCTTCTTAGTGTTGATGTAGGTTTTGCAGCAGAAAAACTGTATGTTACGGAAATACACAGTTAATATGCGGAAACGCGCACAGTAATAACATAAAACGGAACCAGTCTCCATACTTACAGCGACAGAAAAAAAAAGACCACCCCTACAGATCAGTTAATCTGCTGCCGGTCTTGTAATCTCTTCTATTCCGCCTTTCTGTTAACTCTGCCTTAACCTACGTTAATAATAGATTTTGGTAAAAGAGGAATTACTGTAGTTGAAACGGTTCAAAATTTACCAAGTGTTTAAAGTTTTATTAAATGAAATGAAATTGCATAATTCTTCCAGAAGAAAAATTCATAGTTCTAAAATGGGTTAAGATACAGGTATGATTTATTTTATCTAATAATAACCAACCAAGGGGAATTAAATGTAAGCCTTGGAAAAAAATACAAAAATTGATTAACTTAAAAAGAACACGGGGGTGGGGTGTTTACCCTTCTGAATTTAGAACTGAAAATAATTCATGTAGAATTTTCTTTTTAGTGCATTTTAAAATCACCGTCTTCCCGTGAGGTTGGCAACATGTGTGTTCCTTCTGTTGTACCCGTATAAGTAGGACGTAAGTTGGCACTCCTGCTTATTCAGTTAATAATAAGTTGAAATATAAAAAATATAAAATAAAACAACGTATCGTACAAAGACAGAGCAACGACTGATTTTATTTTAAAAAAATCTTAACTGCTAACGACAGACGTAGATGGCAGCACTATAAATATATTGTAGATATCATAACAACACCCCCACTATATATAACAATATATACGCTTATATTAAACAATTTGCACACCCAATTTATCTAAAACTTTATAATGTTTAACAGAACATAAACTTTTCCACTTGTTTAGTCGTCCGTAAAGTCGGCATCCGTTTATGAATTGATTTACAACATTATTTGCCACACATTCTCTGCAGAAATGATATTTTATGTCAATGTGTTTGGTTCTCTTATGAAAAACTGGATTTATAGTTAACTTTAGTGCACTCTGATTGTCATTGAACAGATCAATAGTATACATATTTTGTGTAATTTCACATTGCAAATTTCTTAAATAAACAGCCTCTTTACAAGCTTCTGTTATCGCCATGTACTCGGCCTCACTACTTGACAAAGCAACTGTTTTCTGTTTCTTTGTTTCCCAAGATATTACACAACCAGATAAAGTAAAACAAATTCCAGTATATGACCTCCTGTCAATAACATTTCCTGCCCAATCAGCATCAGCGAATCCTTCTAATATTGAACTACCATTAGCAGAATACTTTAAACCAAAATCTCTAGTACATTTTAAATACCTCAATAACCGCTTAACATATGCACAATGTTCTTTAGAATAACAATTATTGAATTGGCTTAAATACCCAACTGTATATGCTATATCCGGTCTGGTCAAAACCGTTAAATACATAAGACATCCAATTATCTGTTGATAAGGAAAATTACCTACACAATGCTCACTGTTAGATACATTCAACTTAGTCTCCATTGGAGTCCGAACTGGTTTACATTGACTCATATTAAATTTATACAGCAGCTGATCAATATAATCTCTTTGACTTAATGTTATTGTTTGCTGAGATTTATCAACAGTAACATTTACACCTAGACATTTTTTTATTTCTCCTAAATCTTTTATTTTGAACTGATTTGCTAGGACATGCTTCAAATGATTAGTCTCATTAATATCATTTGAGAAAATAAAAAAGTCATCGACAAATAATGTGACTACAGTTTTCAACTGATTTTTCATTTTTGTATACAAACATGGTTCTATTTTAGACTTATTATAACCCATGTTTAACAAACATTCATCTACTTTTTTGTACCAAGCTCTTGAAGACTGTTTCAGCCCATAAATAGCCTTTTTTAATTTAAGCACTTGGCCATTTTCTGTTTTTTCTGAAAAACCTTTTGGTATCTGCATATAAATAGTTTCTTCAAGAGTACCATTCAAAAAAGCAGTTGTAACATCTAGATGCGTAGTTTTAAATCCTAGTTGTACTGACAATGCAAAAAGTAATCTCAACGTTGTATGTCTCACTACCGGAGAAAAAGTTTCTGTAAAGTCCACACCTTCAACTTGCGTAAAACCTTTTGCCACTAAACGCGCACGAAAACGGACTTTATTTTCACTATCATACTTTTTACGAAGCACCCACTTGCACTGTACAACTCTACCGTCTTCTGGAGCATCACTCAACTCCCACGCATCATTGTCTTTGAAACATTGTAACTCTTCTCTCATAGCCGCCTCCCACTGCTCCTTTTCAGGCCCACTTAAAGCGTCGTGCAGAGACAGACCAGCCGCATCATCATATGTTTGACCATCAACACACAGATTAGAGAACCCATATCTGTCAGGAACCTTCCTTACCCGCTTGGGTAGGCACTTTTGGCTTTCCTGCTCTTCGTCCTTCAGTGTGCTATCAGCATCTTCATATTCACTGGGAACATATGACTCATCATCATATCGGAAACTCTCTATAGATCTTTCAGAGTTATTTTGTATAGACTCAGGTAACTGCAAAATACTTCTTAAAAGCAACAAAATCGCGAAACTTTTGTTTTGTAGAGCGAACGGCCCATAACCTAAAATAAAACAACGTATCGTACAAAGACAGAGCAACGACTGATTTTATTTAAAAAAAATCCTTAACTGCTAACGACAGACGTAGATGGCAGCACTAGACATATATTGTAGATATCATAACAACAAAATAATGAGTTTAATTGGGTGGTTTTAAAATGTTCTGACAATGTACAAAATACGGAACTTTTACTTATTTCAAACAGCTCCAGGTTTCAGCAGCTAATACTGCCGAGGATACACAAAGTTTTCTTCGCAGCTGCAACTAGAACATTATCATTCCTACTGTAGTTAATATATTTACACCAATAAAAACTATTCTTCCAAACATCAAACAGTAGCACGAGCCACCTGCAACGGTAAGAAATACTTCAAACACTAAGCCATTACTAGAAACTGGAAAACGTTTCGTGCTCTATTTTCCAATTAGTTATACGTCAACACCCGATATTTTTTATCAGGTTGTAGCGACAGAGTGCACTGAGAAAAAGGTTTTGTTGAATCAAACAAAGTTTGTTAGGCGCAACCAAATTAATTGTTTATATTAGGGCAGTAAAATATTTTGTAGTTGAAACTAAATTATTATGTTGTTCTTATTTGGTTACCTCAAACATTTAGTTGTTGCAACTAGAGATTTATTTGGCTTTATGTACATTAAACAGTTTTGGTTATTATAAAAAAAACTAGAAGCTGGACCGAGATTCAAAAATATATATGGTTACTGCGTTTACTTACACCCTCACCTTTATCCCGCAAAGTTACGTTGGGGAAGGAGACAACTTATTGACTAAACCAACTCAAGTTGCCTAATAATAACAGCACAACATGCATGGTTAACCGCGATTCGAACGTAGAACTAGGTCCAAGTGTAACAACTTAGCGACCATGACCATAGAGATTACCTAAAACAATAATACATATTAACATAAAACAGTTATTTCAGCAAACACATTTCCCCCCTATTATTGACAATTTATGTTTCTTCCAAGTATATTGATGCATGTCGTATACTAGAATAGGCATAGCACCGTTACCACACCCTGCCATCTTATTAATACATATCCAAGGCAGGCAGCTGACCACGAAACTTTCAACCCCCGGGATTCACCCGTGGGGATGAACCGAGGCTCGAATGACACAGGGAAAGTCCCGAGGCAAAAGGCTCGGGGGAGAACCTTCAACCACGCAAGAGAAATGGCAGATAACGCGACTCACGACGAAGGAAGCAGGGGGTGCCTCCGACCAGAATTGTGTAGACCACAGCTCAGAAATTAGTATCCCTGAAATCCCCGCGACACCATCCTCACCCTTCCTCCACCCTGGTTGGAGCGCACAATCCACTGACAAGACACAAACTCAGGCACAAAAAGGCCCTAGTTACACAGGGGAACTCCCTAACTCTCTCCCGAGAAATTGCTGACAAAGGTAGCTTCAATATAGCGACGAACGAGTTAAATCACGAGCGCAGCCGAGACATTAGTTAGTTGTTTGGCAGCCGAGACGGAAGTTAGTTGTTCTGTGGCCTCGCCGGGAGGTGGAGGTCAGTCAGATGTAATACGCCGTGCCACAAGGCGCCGGCAGACAGGTGAGGGGCTCGCCGGAGCCCCACGTCGAGATGAGTCGTCATGCCGAGAGACGCGAGGCAGTCGAGTGAGTCCGCCAACCGAGGCCGGGGTTTGAACCCCGGCAGGATCAGTGAAGCGAGTTAGTTGTACGGCGGCCTCAACTCCAGGCGGAGGAGTCGGAAGCGCGAGCCAGATCGTGGTGGACATCGACACAGGAGAGGAGACGCGCTAAGGTCTCCGACGGGAACCGCCAGCCGAGATCGCAAAGACACCACACGTCCAGGAAACCAACCACGGACTTCCGAGAAGGGACGTGGAGCTGACCAAGCTACACCAATCAAAGAAGACAACTCATCAAAGCCACAGTCACAGTTAAGTAAAAACGTCTTCATTCAAGCAACCTTCCCCCGACACATACCATTCCGCCAACCCGCCCTTCAGGTCTGCGACGTGTAGGGGGGCTCGGTCTCGCGTGTGTGTGTGTATAAATACCCATGTTATTTTCAGTCAAATAAAATACTTGTGTGTTAACTAACTGAGAATAAGAGTATTGGTTCACCTCTTATGCAACAACTACAGGTGCCCTTATTCTGCACCAAAGTACAGTAACTCAGTACCTTACTAGCCACTATTCTGTATAACTCAGGTGGCAGTAGCGTCAATGTATAATATCTCAAAGACTATGTTACATTTTAATAACTTGAGAAAACATTGCAATAAGTATTGTAAAACGGTGTTAAACACACTTAATTTCGGGGTGATAATATTATACTATGCGAACTGACACTTGAACAAGTCAAATAATAAAACAGACACACTTTTTTCGCTATAGTGGAAAAAAACTCTTGAACATGATGATGGAGAAAATGACAAGGTATGTGACTAGGAGAACGGGCATGAGTTTGTGTTTTAGTATCTGAAATAGCAAACTGAAATTATACAATTTCGTAGGTGTGAGAGCCTAATATCAAATAATAATAAAATTTTATTCAAATTAACACCATTAACACCAAATTAACAATATGTTGGAAGGCAAATATCGGCCATACACTGTTTCAAGATCTTAATTGTTGTTTCACAAAAAAAATGTTTGGAAGTCTGTATGTACAAGATGCGATTCTTCAAGTTCCAAGTTGCCACTCATATATTCCTCGTTGGCGCTGTTGGCTGGCTACTTTACTCAGTAGATTAAATAGGCGACATTTTCATTAAAATAAATCCTTGGATTACACATGAAGAATTAAAAGTCAACATTAGTGAATAACATCGATTTTCGTATTGTGAAAACATCACGTTTCTGTATCATTGCTTACTTTTTTGGCATCCATGCCTGAAGGATTGGAGGGGAATGGGGAGGGGGACATGCAACCTTGGTTGCCATCTCCCTGGATCCGCCTCTTACTTTGTATTGTTCCAAGGTATATAGTTTTCGTTCAAANATGGGGAGGGGGACATGCAACCTTGGTTGCCATCTCCCTGGATCCGCCTCTTACTTTGTATTGTTCCAAGGTATATATTTTTCGTTCAAAGGCGCATAGGAGAGGATCCCAGATATGATCGATGACGAGAGACCTGTACATTCCGGGTATTTGNTCGTATTGTGAAAACATCACGTTTCTGTATCATTGCTTACTTTTTTGGCATCCATGCCTGAAGGATTGGAGGGGAAGGGGGAGGGGGACATGCAACCTTGGTTGCCATCTCCCTGGATCCGCCTCTTACTTTGTATTGTTCCAAGGTATATAGTTTTCGTTCAAAGGCGCATAGGAGAGGATCCCAGATATGATCGATGACGAGAGACCTGTACATTCCGGGTATTTANTTTTTCGTTCAAAGGCGCATAGGAGAGGATCCCAGATATGATCGATGACGAGAGACCTGTACATTCCGGGTATTTGTCTAGTTTTAGTGTAAACTTAGGGAAAAAACTGAACCATTCTAGGATTTTATCACCAGACAGAAATTTATTTCACATGCCTTAGATTCCAGTGAGTCAATGTTAGACAGCTTGGAAGTAGAGTTATCGAATCACGTACGGACAGCTTAGAAGCTGCAGCCAATTGACAAACGCAACTCACGTGAATATAAAGAGTGCTATAAAATATAGCAGGCTACCAAATGAATCCGTGAAATTTCCGCGCCTCTCTCAATGCCATTGAAATCAGGTGAACAAGAGGGCCATGGCATGACCCAAAAACTCTGACGAGTGTTCCTCCGACCATAATTTGGCGGCCTTGGGCGTCCGTAGTGTAAGATGCCAAAGTTGCCAAGACGAACGGAGGACATGAAAGGGTGTACACACCCAAAAGAATGCGCACACAGCAGCCACTGGTCGTAGACGTTTGTACATGGCCAAGAATACGCAAGTCACCAGTAGTACCGGGCAATTAACGTGACCGATCGCATTTCATTCCATAACACAGATTCATNCAAGAATACGCAAGTCACCAGTAGTACCGGGCAATTAACGTGACCGATCGCATTTCATTCCATAACACAGATTCATCTTTTTTTAAGAGAATAAATTACAGAGGACTGAGCAATAGTAACAACAGTAATTCGATTGATATATGCAACTAAAAGGCAGTAGAATTATGGGACGGGAAAAAAAAAACAAATATCCAAAAGTCTACTAACTGCATTATCTGCCACACCCTGCAAACCAAAACGATACATAAAACACACCAACACATAATTACCTCTACACCAAGCATCATCATGTTTACTAACGTCAGTATTAATTCCGTAAATATATCTGATAATCCCCTTTGGTCAATGTATTCTCCTTCTGCAGTGTCTCCGAGGCATGCTGGGACGTTTCGATTCAGTGGCGTGTCTTCTCTNCAAGAATACGCAAGTCACCAGTAGTACCGGGCAATTAACGTGACCGATCGCATTTCATTCCATAACACAGATTCATATTTTTTTAAGAGAATAAATTACAGAGGACTGAGCAATAGTAACAACAGTAATTTGATTGATATATGCAACTAAAAGGCAGTAGAATTATGGGACGGGAAAAAAAACAAATATCCAAAAGTCTACTAACTGCATTATCTGCCACACCCTGCAAACCAAAACGATACATAAAACACACCAACACATAATTACCTCTACACCAAGCATCATCATGTTTACTAACGTCAGTATTAATTCCGTCAATATATCTGATAATCCCCCTTGGTCAATGTATTCTCCTTCTGCAGTGTCTCCGAGGCATGCTGGGACGTTTCGATTCAGTGGCGTGTCTTCTCTTNTTGGTCAATGTATTCTCCTTCTGCAGTGTCTCCGAGGCATGCTGGGACGTTTCGATTCAGTGGCGTGTCTTCTCTTACGTCGCTGAACAAACTGCATGCATGAGAGTTCCTAATGAACGCAAGCTATTCAAACCCCATACCATCTTAAGGAGTAATCGACAGCCAGTACACTTCCCTTTCGACATGCGAGATCCATGCATCCATGGGTTTTGTACACGCGTGGGCTCTTGCACCTGCTCCTATCGATGGTAAATACGGCTTCTCAGATCACGCCACACGTTCACAATCGTCAAGTGTCCAGTAGCGGAGTTCCCGAGTCCAGAAGACCTGCATAGCTCCATGTTGTACACGATAAGAGCGTCGACTCCTTAAGCCGGTGTCATGCAAAGGACGCTGCGCAAGTCCTCAAGAAGATATTCGTCGAGGCCTCAGCATTGAATTCCTGTGATAATACGTGGAGTTTTGCACTCTTGCAGCGCTGCCGGCGCCGATCATGTGCACCCAGGAGTACTTATTTCTCTACTCGGGTTATACCCTTGAAAATGTCGAGCGTGATAACCGAACCTTCAACTAAAGTACATCGCTGAAATACCCACCCGAAGAGCTCTTACTAGATCAGCGAGTCGAAAATCGTTTAACCCCTGAACACATTATCCCGAGTATGCCTGTCTATTTACGACATACTGCAAAACAGTTAACATAATGATCTCTGCTGAGTGCGATCAAAAACCAGCACCAATAAGGACATGTCTTTTATGGTACGTCAATACTTTATAATTGCATGTTACTTTTATGGTACGTCGACACTTTATTATTGCATGTTANGTCTTTTATGGTACGTCAATACTTTATAATTGCATGTTACTTTTATGGTACGTCGACACTTTATTATTGCATGTTACTTTTACGGTATGTCGACACTTTATAATTGTATGTTACTTTTACGGTATGTCGACACTTTATAATTGCATGTTACTTTTATGGTACGTCGACACTTTATTATTGCATGTTAATTTTACGGTACGTCAACCCCTTATAATTTCATGTTACTTTTATAATAGAGCTAGTAACTCCTCTCATAAGGTTCATTGCGTAAATTGTCATTAGAACTTAGCAAGTACTTGTAAGACAGAACATTTTTTTTATTTCTGCAGCAGTTCAAGTGAATTATTAATGCGGACAACACGATACAGTGCAAGCCTGCTCCCTCTCGAAGCTAGAAGTTCCACGAGCTTCCACAGAAGTTTGTCGCTGTATATAGGCCTACATATCTGGATGACGCTACGTTTGACGCGTTGCGGGAGGCCGCCATGTATTTGGCAGGGGCTCGCCCGTCTCAGTTTTCCCGGTACATCAGTGCCATTCCTAAGGACGGTTTGCACCTTGTCTGAAGAATGTGTAATTGAGCGATTATTTGTCACCACTGTAAAGATTCTTCCATTGTCATCAAATTAGTGTATGTAATTAACTTATGTAATACCTTTTATTTACTTACGATTTCGTGACTTAGTTGTAACTTTTTTTTTCAACGACCGATTATCAACAACCTTGTGAAAATTGACGAAAAAGTTCTCATTATGCTGCTATCCCAATCCCCGCTATTTTCGAAGGATTCGCACAAACAATTTTTTTTACAGATGGAGGTCAAAGTAAACACTTCACGCTCCAGGTGATAGAATTCTATAAAGCAGTCTAATGCAGCACACGCTCTGGAAGGAATAATTCTTAAAAGTATGTCTCAGTGCCATATTGCATTCTTTAATTTATTGTTATTTATGTGATAACATAGCATTTGCTGTTTACATTTTCATGCTGTATATATATAATTACTACACAATTAACGTAACACAATAAAATGTTCAAGAACCAGAAAATTTACAGTGTAATTTAAGTAAAAAATTCGTAACAGATCGTAAAAAATAACATCAGTATAATGATAAATTGACAATCGAAAACGTCAGTTTTGCGTTACTGAATATCGCTGTTTTTAATTTCTAAACCAAAGAAAAATTTACATTTCAGCCGATAAAAGCTGAGTTTCTTTCAGTGCCAATGTGTNTGTTTTTAATTTCTAAACCAAAGAAAAATTTACATTTCAGCCGATAAAAGCTGAGTTTCTTTCAGTGCCAATGTGTGCATTATTTGCGAATCAATCTGTATGATGAAACTTAAACTGATTTAAAGAATTTATTGAAACATTAAAATAAACAATAGTCTAAAATATGTATAGCAAATTGTAATTGACGTGAATTATTAAAAATGAGGTGTAAATTTATCACCATACTAGTTTCTACTGTCATATTTATAATTATATTGACATACACGAACTAATATAATTCTACCTCGAATTTAACAAGTAACAGGGGTCTACGCACTAAAGCTACAGCCTAAATTGAATTAATCGCTACTGATTCATCTTAATTATGTACAGTAGCACTAAAGGAGAAATAATAATTCAATAAGTTCCACTTCGCTGTTTACTTTCTTCGGCTTGTGTCACTCACATTAGCGTCTTTTTTACTCGGAACAGGTATCTTTTCTAGATCTTATCAACTCTGTTGGCAACATGTTTACAGTTTTTCCGTAGCAGTTTCCAGCTGTTAAAACACTAATTTTTTCACCAGCAGTTTCCAAAATACCCTGCAACGAAATTTTAAGAATTTTTGGTATTTTTGCTGAGATCAAACGCAGTTAAAATTTATATGTAAGCACATTTAAAGATCTTCAAGTGTTTTGGAATGTCATTTGATTGAAGACGTTGGGGTGGGGTTATCAGTGTTGACACCACTTGAATAGCTTATAGGCAGTTCACGGTAAAGTGAGTACTTTTGAGGACCTAGTTACTTTTTACTTTCAGTCATTTTTTTNAATAGCTTATAGGCAGTTCACGGTAAAGTGAGTACTTTTGAGGACCTAGTTACTTTTTACTTTCAGTCATTTTTTTTATCCTTTAACAACCTTTTAAAATAAATACTGAAATGTAGGTAATAAACACTATGTTACGAACTAGCCTTTCTTGCCAATTCGTACATGAAAGATTATGAGAGAATGCTGGGGGCGTAACTCAAATAATGACTCGTTAATTCGGNTATATTCCACCGCACTCGGAAGTTAACGTCTAAGCCGAATATAGACTATATTTATTGACTATTATACCAAATGAGAAGGCTTTAAAAAGTGCTCACTTTACTGTGAATAGCCTATGTGCGCATTCCGTAGCCTGCAAAAACTTCTTGGACTACACTGTTAGATTTATCCCACTATATGACGGAAAATCTCCAGTAAAATATATTCAGAAATCGAAACCTTTTTCTCAAATTAATGGAAATTTTCGTAAATACTTTATTTAGTGATTGAACAAAAATTTCCATAAATTCACAGAAAGAAAGTCACTTTATTTAAAATGGAATTGCATCTACCTTTACTGGATGGTTTAATCGGAAGGAACACGTTCGAAAATCACTCCTGCAGGCTTGTGTACCGCCAACGCTGGTTTGCTTCGTGCGCAAACCGAGTCTGCGTCGACTTTGCTTTGAAAGTGATTCTGCACCGCCGACGTCGCGTTAACGTAGAAGCGAAGCAAACACTGAAGCAAATATGCTAAAGCTTCGGAGGCCGAGCAAAGTCGACGGATATTTGACGTTTCTTGTCGTCGTCGTGCTGTTTTTATAAATATTATCTCTGGTCTCTAAATGACCGTAGAATAATTCTACAACTCGTAACATGTTTCGCATGAATTAAGTTCGTTGAAATGTACGTCCGTATTTCTTTCATGTGATATGAAANCTACAACTCGTAACATGTTTCGCATGAATTAAGTTCGTTGAAATGTACGTCCGTATTTCTTTCATGTGATATGAAATTATACACGTGGCAAACATAACCTATCGTTGGTAGTTGGCGGAATGTGGATAATCTCTTCGTGCAACCGTAGATACGTATTTAGCGGCAACGCGTAAAAAAATAGGATAGCGACCCATTCACAATTCACGAGNCACTTTATAATTGCATGTTACTTTTATGGTACGTCGACACTTTATTATTGCATGTTAATTTTACGGTACGTCAACCCCTTATAATTTCATGTTACTTTTATAATAGAGCTAGTAACTCCTCTCATAAGGTTCATTGCGTAAATTGTCATTAGAACTTAGCAAGTACTTGTAAGACAGAACATTTTTTTTATTTCTGCAGCAGTTCAAGTGAATTATTAATGCGGACAACACGATACAGTGCAAGCCTGCTCCCTCTCGAAGCTAGAAGTTCCACGAGCTTCCACAGAAGTTTGTCGCTGTATATAGGCCTACATATCTGGATGACGCTACGTTTGACGCGTTGCGGGAGGCCGCCATGTATTTGGCAGGGGCTCGCCCGTCTCAGTTTTCCCGGNGGATGACGCTACGTTTGACGCGTTGCGGGAGGCCGCCATGTATTTGGCAGGGGCTCGCCCGTCTCAGTTTTCCCGGCACATCAGTGCCATTCCTAAGGACGGTTTGCACCTTGTCTGAAGAATGTGTAATTGAGCGATTATTTGTCACCACTGTAAAGATTCTTCCATTGTCATCAAATTAGTGTATGTAATTAACTTATGTAATACCTTTTATTTACTTATGATTTCGTGACTTAGTTGTAACTTTTTTTTTCAACGACCGATTATCAATNAGTTGTAACTTTTTTTTTCAACGACCGATTATCAACAACCTTGTGAAAATTGACGAAAAAGTTCTCATTATGCTGCTATCCCAATCCCCGCTATTTTCGAAGGATTCGCACAAACAATTTTTTTTACAGATGGAGGTCAAAGTAAACACTTCACGCTCCAGGTGATAGAATTGTATAAAGCAGTCTAATGCAGCACACGCTCTGGAAGGAATAATTCTTAAAAGTATGTCTCAGTGCCATATTGCATTCTTTAATTTATTGTTATTTATGTGATAACATAGCATTTGCTGTTTACATTTTCATGCTGTATATATATAATTACTACACAATTAACGTAACACAATAAAATGTTCAAGAACCAGAAAATTTACAGTGTAATTTAAGTAAAAAATTCGTAACAGATCGTAAAAAATAACATCAGTATAATGATAAATTGACAATCGAAATCGTCAGTTTTGCGTTACTGAATATAGCGGTTTTTAATTTCTAAACCAAAGAAAAATTTACATTTCAGCCGATAAAAGCTGAGTTTCTTTCAGTGCCAATGTGTGCATTATTTGCGAATCAATCTGTATGATGAAACTTAAACTGATTTAAAGAATTTATTGAAACATTAAAATAAACAATAGTCTAAAATATGTATAGCAAATTGTAATTGACGTGAATTATTAAAAATGACGTGTAAATTTATCACCATACTAGTTTCTACTGTCATATTTATAATTATATTGACATACACGAACTAATATAATTCTACCTCGAATTTAACAAGTAACAGGGGTCTACGCACTAAAGCTACAGCCTAAATTGAATTAATCGCTACTGATTCATCTTAATTATGTACAGTAGCACTAAAGGAGAAATAATAATTCAATAAGTTCCACTTCGCTGTTTACTTTCTTCGGCTTGTGTCACTCACATTAGCGTCTTTTTTACTCGGAACAGGTATCTTTTCTAGATCTTATCAACTCTGTTGGCAACATGTTTACAGTTTTTCCGTAGCAGTTTCCAGCTGTTAAAACACTAATTTTTTCACCAGCAGTTTCCAAAATACCCTGCAACGAAATTTTAAGAATTTTTGGTATTTTTGCTGAGATCAAACGCAGTTAAAATTTATATGTAAGCACATTTAAAGATCTTCAAGTGTTTTGGAATGTCATTTGATTGAAGACGTTGGGGTGGGGTTATCAGTGTTGACACCACTTGAATAGCTTATAGGCAGTTCACGGTAAAGTGAGTACTTTTGAGGACCTAGTTACTTTTTACTTTCAGTCATTTTTTTATCCTTTAACAACCTTTTAAAATAAATACTGAAATGTAGGTAATAAACACTATCAGTATATTCCACCGCACTCGGAAGTTAACGTCTAAGCCGAATATAGACTATATTTATTGACTATTATACCAAATGAGAAGGCTTTAAAAAGTGCTCACTTTACTGTGAATAGCCTATGTGCGCATTCCGTAGCCTGCAAAAACTTCTTGGACTACACTGTTAGATTTATCCCACTATATGACGGAAAATCTCCAGTAAAATATATTCAGAAATCGAAACCTTTTTCTCAAATTAATGGAAATTTTCGTAAATACTTTATTTAGTGATTGAACAAAAATTTCCATAAATTCACAGAAAGAAAGTCACTTTATTTAAAATGGAATTGCATCTACCTTTACTGGATGGTTTAATCGGAAGGAACACGTTCGAAAATCACTCCTGCAGGCTTGTGTACCGCCAACGCTGGTTTGCTTCGTGCGCAAACCGAGTCTGCGTCGACTTTGCTTTGAAAGTGATTCTGCACCGCCGACGTCGCGTTAACGCTTCCTCGCGTTAACGTAGAAGCGAAGCAAACACTGAAGCAAATATGCTAAAGCTTCGGAGGCCGAGCAAAGTCGACGGATATTTGACGTTTCTTGTCGTCGTCGTGCTGTTTTTATAAATATTATCTCTGGTCTCTAAATGACCGTAGAATAATTCTACAACTCGTAACATGTTTCGCATGAATTAAGTTCGTTGAAATGTACGTCCGTATTTCTTTCATGTGATATGAAAATATACACGTGGCAAACATAACCTATCGTTGGTAGTTGGCGGAATGTGGATAATCTATTCGTGCAACCGTAGATACGTATTTAGCGGCAACGCGTAAAAAAATAGGATAGCGACCCATTCACAATTCACGAGATGAGTTTTTAGAATACTATTTCGTGTAATATGTGAAATGGCATATGAAGAGTGCCAAATGTTGGCTCGAAGATTGCAAAACCCGCAGTTATTGAGAGGTGCTATAGGTTTAATTCATATATTACGTAAAAACATAACGTCATTTTTTCCCACAGTATAGAGTGTGTGTGAATATGTTCTCGACATTTTGAAGCCTAAAACCATCCATGAAAACCAATTTTTAAATGTTCTTAGGTAAACACGTGTAAAATGATGGAAAAAATGCAGTGGTATTTAAAGTTACAGATTTGTTTCTGAAAAGAGTGTTTTCATTCTTAATGCTTGACAAAAACGGGTTCGCTACTTTTAAATTTAATTATGTAGCAAAAATATGAAAATAAATTTAAACAACCTATAAATCAAAGTTTTTCCCATTTACACAACATAACCTATTATTTTTAACGTGGCATGAAATAAACGTAAATAAGGAAGAAACATCTGCACACCTAAAACGATATCACGTAATTTTATTTGCAAAAATCTAAATGGCACGTATGCGAAATAATTATGAACAAGGTCAAAGACTGCATACAATTCAATATATTTTTAGTGTGTTCAGCAGTATTGTCATATGCCAAAGTTCGTGGTTTGAAAAAACAGTTAATTAATCATGCAACAATTACAAACTAAGCATAGTTTTCTGCAGTGGACTAATGATTGCTAAAGTTGATTTTCCAACAGAAAGCGATACACATGTATGCCACACATGCGCTGTAATTAAAACTGGAATTATATAGTGGGATAAAAATTATATTGTATGGTCTGAAACATAGAAACCTACAACTGCATATCTTAAACGTTTCCACAAAGATAATTTCTACTGTTAAACATATCAATGTCTTATATAAATGCTAAAAAAAATAAATATGTAACATCGAATGTATGTGGCATTACTGCTTAAGTACATTGCGCAATTCGATCGTTTAATCTGTTTTCCTGCATACGTTTGCTAACATTACACACTTCAATATATTGCATTGTTTACAAAATACACCAATCAATGTGAATTTATTTGAGAAAAAACATCACCAGGAGATAAACGTACAAAGGGGCAAAACGTTTCGTTTCGTTGCGAAACGAGATATTTCGCGACAAAAGAGCAGTCAACATACGCCTACCGCCGAAGAAAAACTTCGTTAAGTTATTCCTTTAAGCAATGGTTTGCGCAGAAGCAAATGTTAGCTTCGGAAGCAAACTTGCGAGTACAGGACTGCTCGCGAGAAACGAAACGCTGTCTCTAGAGCGGAAGTAAAGCAAATATCTTCAAGAAGCAACTCAATTTTTCAAATGGAATCGTTTCTCAGTATTTATAACACACTTAGGTCAACATACTGTATATGAAACAACATTCAGAAGGGAAACAAGAGCTTCATTTTTTGGGGCGGGGACAAGTAAGTCTTTAGCCGCTCTTTCCCTCTTTTGCAGGTTGCCCCCCTCTGAAAGTTAATTTTACTTGACCTTATCATTATTTAAATTACATGTGCCATATAATAAAAAAATAAATATTTGAAACCTAGCACTGAATATGTATATTGTATATAAGTACTAAAAATAAATTTTTACAAGTAGGTTTTGCNGGGCGGGGACAAGTAAGTCTTTAGCCGCTCTTTCCCTCTTTTGCAGGTTGCCCCCCTCTGAAAGTTAATTTTACTTCACCTTATCATTATTTAAATTACATGTGCCATATAATAAAAAAATTAATATTTGAAACCTAGCACTGAATATGTATATTGTATATAAGTACTAAAAATAAATTTTTACAAGTAGGTTTTGCAGAATTTAAAATTAAACTTAAATTATTTTTCAATACCTTAACGAAGTAGTCATCAATTAGGTTGAACCGGCGTCTTTACTGAAGGGAGCAATGCGACCCTATGGCTCTCAGTTGCTAAGACAGTGATTATACTCAAATTTGCTGTAGACATTCCATCATTAAATTTAAGTGTTATCTGCTGAGAGGCTCATTGTACACATCAAGACAATATGAATCAACGCACGTTGAATGCCAGTTCAATGTTTTGCTAATAGGGCGATTGCGTGGACCGGCTTGGATTACGTGTCAATGATAGCCTCATCGTACATTTTCTCCTGTGCTTCGAACGCGCTAAATATCTCTCGGCAAGCGGAAATGCACAAGCCATTTCCCCGAGTCACACGTCCCTGCACGTAATTCACTAACTGGGCGCGTGACGAAATGCTAGTGGTAATGACGTAGCTTGCCGGCTGTCAAAAGCCCTCTCAATTTCAGAGATCACGAACCGTATTGCCTCAGGCTTTTTCACGAAATGCACAGACATTCAACCCACGGATCCGGTCTTACGTTCATCACAGTCAATTACGTAATGTGTTTCGCTACAGGCGTTCACATGTGTGCACGTGTTGCGATATCAGAAAATTGATTAAGCCCAGCGTACACGGTAGGTAATCACTACGAGATACGCTACGTGGGCATAGTTTGACTAATACAATTTTATGATTATTGATTTCATACACACGCTGTTGTCATTATTTGACTACTTTTTTACGGGGTTTGAAAAAAAAAACCCAATGGCAATGAACTTCTCATTGGCTCTGAGCATTAAGGGAGGATAAAATTGTTACAAGTACAGGATAGACCATATATTTTATGAATTTGCAACACGCTTACTGTTTTTGGTGCAGCTAGCAAATTAGTTAGTACATTTTGCCTCTCCGTCCACATAAAAGTTGTATTATTTATGGAGAACGTTTGATACTAGATTTATGGAGGCTTCATTTGTCTGGTTCAAATTTTAAACACCCCACTCTAAACCTGAAATGGTCGAAATGTCTTAATGTTGGCGAAACCAGAGAAAAATGCTCCAGTGCAAATCAATAAACGTTTATTGATAATATCAGAGGCTAAATTTCACATACGTAATGAAGATTCCCGTTGAATTTCAGTGACCGGAATTTCTCAGGTTGACGTCAAAAATTAATTTAGAGTACAAAGAACAGTTGTGCATTCAACAATAACCACGTTTTTTTATTCTTATAACGAATTTAAAGAAATTTGAAAATGATAATAATTACCTCATGCCATTTTTTCATGGCCTATACGAAGTCGGGGCCATGGTGGCTGAGTGGTTAGACTGCTCGCCTCCCACCAAGCCGAACCGGGTTCAATCCCCGGCCTGGCCAATCCCGGATTTTTGCAAGTGGGAATCGTGTCAGACGATGCCTCTGGTCAGCGGGTTTTCTTGGGGATCTCCGTTTCCTCCGCCCTTGCATTCCGACACTGCTTCATTTTCACATTTTCACCTCATTTCACACTCCTCGGTTCTCAAGACCTCGTTGTTATGAGCCGCCCAAATGTCTGAACTCAATTCCACCCTATACGAAGTCACATTGCTTCACGGTCCCGGCCGATATTACCTTGGAATACCCCCGCATCCTTTCTTCGAGATTGAGTTGTCCGCCGGCGCCCAGCAGGAACTTGAAAGCAAAGCAACCACCAGGTGTGTTTCTCAGGATTGGATGATCTGTCATCCGAGCACGACCCTGACCCGCCCAACTCCCTGAGTCACGTTCTGCGTCTCTCGCGGAGTCAGTCGGAGCAAGACGAACAAGCCGCCTCGAGGAGAGAACCAGCACGACTCTGCCATGCTCTCGGATCCGTGTAACTCGCCTCTACTTTTACATCCGGCTTGTGCCGACCATAGGCTGAAGATGACCTGTGTCTTCTGCGCATATACCCGACATCCACCTACCCCAAAGGAACACAACTGTCAAAGTCACATCCTCAATAGTGATGAACACGTTTGTCTACAACTCAATTTTCAAAAGGGTAAGCACTGCATTACAAATTGGTAGGGACACCCGAATTTAGCGAAAAGTTTTCCGTGCATGCTAGATNTCAAAAGGGTAAGCACTGCATTACAAATTGGTAGGGACACCCGAATTTAGCGAAAAGTTTTCCGTGCATGCTAGATTTCAATACCCCATGGACATACCAGCAGTTTAATTTTGCTTATTGGTGCCGTGTGACTGTAAGGGCATTTACTTACTTGACTGGCCAATAAGAATTAGGTTATTCCGTGAATACACGTCTGTAATTCGCGGGTAGACACCTGAAAACGCGAAACACCTAGATCATCCAATCCGGGATGTGGATCTGAACTAAGTGTTATGAAATTCAACTGGTCGTGAAATCTTTTCGTGAAAATCGGGTGTCCCTACAAATTGGCTGTAGGAAGTATACATACATCTCATAGCACTTGTTTACTAATAAGTGTTCTAACCTCAAATCTAATCAATACGGTTTTTGATAGCCGTGTTGGCAGAAAAGCAGTTCGATGTTGGGACACGGGGGACTGGTTGTGCGTAGCCCGCGAGATCGCTCTACCTCAGATTTAGTCTACGCTGCGAACACGCGCCAGAAGTCACATACGCTCGCGTCGTATAGCCGTGAAGACGAAATGGCGTGGCGGTTAATTTCATGTCGCCGTTCACAACCGCCGGTTGGCTTGTCGATACTCTGGGACTGGGCTTTGTGTATCATTGGCTGCTGCGACAGGTCTCTTATTGGCTGGGCTGCCAACTGGTGAGTAGGTTGCCAGGCGCGCTGATCGGCGAACGACGCGACGTTCCAACATCTTGTTGATCAGTGTTGCCATTTAGTTGGCGCACGCTACTGTAGATGGCGGTACGGGCGGCTGTCTCGCCTCTGTGTACTTAAGTACTCTGTGGCATTGTATCAGTTGACTGCGCAGATCTCAGAAACCAGCGTCACGAGCACGAGAAGAACAAGGCGAGGCCCTGCCTGAAAAAGCTTACTCTCAATTAAAAAAAGATCTTTAAAGACGTATTTTGTGACAGGTTTGGTATAAATACAATGTTTAATTACGTGCTTGGTTTTAGGAGGTTTCGTTAGTTCGACAAGTCTGATAGTAGTATTTTATTATTTATTTTACGAGAAAAAGGTTTTGTTGGATTAAACAGAGTTTGTCTGGCACAACCAAATATATTGTTTGTATAGGGGCAGTATTTTTTTTTTGTTGAAACCAAATTATTTTGTTGTTCTTATTTGGTAGTCACAAACAAATATTTGGTTCCTGCAATTAAATATTTGTTTGGCTCTATGTGTATTAAACAGTTTCGGTTAATATAAAAAGCATATTTGAAGGCTAGCGAAGGGTCAAACCTAGATGATCTTTGCTTGAGCCCAACACCTTAGCAACCACAGCTAAAGTGGCCACTGAGGTAGTTGTAATGTTTTTAAATATATATACGTTTCAAATACTGGACCAGGTGCGCAAATATATATTTCAATTTTTACAGCTTTACTTAATAATTTAATGTTGAACTTGTTTTATTAGGGTGTTTATACCATTATTAAGCATATATAAATGCACTGACAATCACGTTTACTATTCTAATTATCCCAAAAATGAAAAAAAAAAAATCTAACTGTATTTTCGAACGAAGGCAACCAAACGAAATTCCAAACAAATACATACAGTTGATTTAACTAAATATTACGCTGATCGTCTGATTTCTCTTGGCCCAACACAGAGGCTTTGTTTACTCAAGCGTGTAGTTCGTTAGAAGAACAAAATTAATTTTGTTGCTTCGCAAGTTTGGTTCACTAAACNTTTTGTTTACTCAAGCGTGTAGTTCGTTAGAAGAACAAAATTAATTTTGTTGCTTCGCAAGTTTGCTTCACTAAACAAAATATTTTATTGGGGCAACTAAATATATTTTTGGCCCTGTACAAGCAAATATTTTGTTAGCTGGAACAAATTTTTCTTTCAGCGCACATCGTTGGATTGACATCTGAATACCAGATAGCACGCAAGCTTATGTCAAACATGCATTTGATTTGAATTTGCCTTACTGAGCAAGCTTTTTATACCACGCGTGATAAAAAAAATTACACAAGCCAAATTTTTAATGAATAGCACATACTTGCTGATGGTAAACTTGGAGATGGCTTCGCTTTGCCAAGGTGAGCTTTCAAGCAAGTTTTACTAATCAAGTTTTCGAGAAGCTCCACACATGGGTACTAATTAGCTTGATTTACGCTTGATTCAAGCTTGCTAGCTTACACAGCAGCCATGATTGTCATGACAAGCTTGATTCATGTTTGAGTCAAGCGGATTTTATTNCAAGCTTGCTAGCTTACACAGCAGCCATGATTGTCATGACAAGCTTGATTCATGTTTGAGTCAAGCGGATTTTATTAACGGAAAATGATGGAGCTGGCTTGGTCCTTACGGGCGTAAGCGAAAACGAATTGATTTTCGTCAATATTTTTCTGGATAAAAGGGCAGGGATCGATTGTAGAGACGCGATACAGTCCGTGATACAGCCGCCAAAACACAAAATAATGAGTTTAGGAAAAGTAATTTTTATCACGTATCAAGTATTAATACCCATTTGTAACGTATAGCAAGCAACTGTAACCTGCTGTTTCGATTAGACNTAGGAAAAGTAATTTTTATCACGTATCAAGTATTAATACCCATTTGTAACGTATAGCAAGCAACTGTAACCTGCTGTTTCGATTCCCTTACCCTCAATAAGATCTCGGAAACAGTGATTTTTATTAATGGGCACTATTTATATGCAATTTATTGAATATATCATCAGTTTTATCAGCCAATGTGTACATAATCATTTAAAAACGTGCACATCTAAAAAGTGCGAGAAAAATTCATTTCAAAACAGCACCGATAAGAAATGCTTACTTGCTTTTGAACAGCGCTGTCCAGTTAGCGGCCCACCAGACAGGTCAGACTAAACCGTTAACAATATATTTCACCAGCCTTTTTATATATATATATTATTTTGGATACAAGTACCTACTTTCATAATAGTTTTACAGTTTTGCTCGACTGGCGCATGAATAAAGGGACGAGGGACGTGGCAATGCTAGTTCTACATATAGCGAAAGGTTACCCAGTGTGCGTGCAAGCAGCTCCTAAGCAGTTCTCAGTTTACCGTGAACATCCTATATTGAGAACGGTGGTGGGACGTATCTGAGTGCAGTGCAATCACTTTGCGTGTCGAGTGAACGTCAGTGATTATATATAGTCCATTCATGGCTACTTTCAACTACTACTTTCTATTTTCAGGCTATTCCTCCCCGTCATGCAAGCAAAGCCAAAATTGACTCCCCCCTCCCCCAACGGGGCCTAAGACCACTATAAAGGGGTCGTGTCTCGCAATTACACACTGTTCAGTACCCAAGTGAAAATACTGAGTATGTTAAAATTAACTCGGTCTTTCCAATGTGCTGGAAACCACTAAAATAGGTCAGGTATTTCTCTTTGCATTCTTACACCCGAGCAACGCCGGGTGTATGTAAATTATATATTATATTTTATATATGCAATATAAGTAACCGTTTAATTGAACAGAAAAATGTAATTTTATATTAACTTTTTTATTCCTACGTTAATTTATAATTCCTGGTTTTGAAAATTAGAAATTTTTTGATTGAAGCTTTAACTTAGTGACAAATAAACTGTTTCGTTAACATAGTCAATAATCTGTAGGCGNATATATTATATTTTATATATGCAATATAAGTAACCGTTTAATTGAACAGAAAAATGTAATTTTATATTAACTTTTTATTCCTACGTTAATTTATAATTCCTGGTTTTGAAAATGAGAAATTTTTTGATTGAAGCTTTAACTTGGTGACAAATAAACTGTTTCGTTAACATAGTCAATAATCTGTAGGCGNGAGAAATTTTTTGATTGAAGCTTTAACTTGGTGACAAATAAACTGTTTCGTTAACATAGTCAATAATCTGTAGGCGTTGTTTATGTGATCAGTGATATGAACCAGTAATAACGCAGAGGAGTGGCACGGCTTACGAATCAGGTAAAACCTGGGAAGCTCATTGGGCACAGAGCCTCGCTGAGTACAGCACAGGTCAAATATAAGCGTCCTGCGAAACATGTTGACGATTGGCTACAATGGGCATGAAAGGGATAACAGAAGTGTAAAATGCTTTTGATACATAACATATTTGGGAAACAACCAAACACGTCATACATGGANGAAAGGGATAACAGAAGTGTAAAATGCTTTTGATACATAACATATTTGGGAAACAACCAAACACGTCATACATGGATTGACAAGTTTGAAAATACTGCGGATAGACTATAGCTAGCTTGCCTCGGCGATGCGTTCCACAAAGGTATCAACAACGNGACAAGTTTGAAAATACTGCGGATAGACTATAGCTAGCTTGCCTCGGCGATGCGTTCCACAAAGGTATCAACAACGCACAGGATTTGAAAAAGTGCGAATCGTTGAACTTGGAGTGGCAGAGTGGTCGTTCCTTCGAACAGCCCTTCATCTGGACATTTGCAACCGAACTGTGCGGCAGTGTTGGCAGCAGTGAGGATATGAGGTAAAACACGACCAACCATGAAAGTTCTAGGCAGCCCAGAATGATCGCTGGAGAGAGGACAGTTTAATCGTCCGACAGGCGCGAACCCAGCCAGTAGTGTCTTTACACTATCCGCAGACGTTCAGCAGCAGCATTAATAGTTTCCCGTTCTCCCACCCGCACTATGGCCAGATGACTTGCAGAAGAAAACTTGTGGTATCAACGGTCCTTATGGCCTCGTCCATTAAAACCCCGGCAACTGTGGCTTCGTAAGGTTAGAATGGAGCAGCGCTGGAATGCAAGGGCGGGGGAAAAAGGGAGAGCCCCGAAAAAAACCCGCCGACCAGTGGCATCGTCCGGCACGATTCTCGCATGCGAGAATCCGGGAGCAACCCCATCGGGAATCGAGCCCGCTTCGCCTAGGCGGGAGGCGAGTAGTCTGATTACTACAACACCGCAGCATCGGGTATTTAGTGAAGTATTCAGATCTTGTCTGAACACGGATGACAGCCGCAATTGCGCATGGAGAGGTACTGGACAGCACAGGAATATGGGTATCTTTGCTGAAGGACACGCCACCATATCATGGTGACGCTATGGTGTCGAGTATGTCTCCTATGTTTCGCGGTTCCATGGTAGTGATCAGAGACCTACTGATGACCAGTGTGCGAATCAATGGTTGGGGACAATTCAAGGGGATTCCTCCTCTCATAGTTTTTCCCCCTTGGTTCAAGAAAGAAACATTGTTTCCCTGCCAAGGAAAACGATTTTCTTCACTGAAGAATAATAGTGCATGACAATTGAAGAGACTCATCGTTCCCACATATAAATTANAGGAAAACGATTTTCTTCACTGAAGAATAATAGTGCATGACAATTGAAGAGACTCATCGTTCCCACATATAAATTACTACAAAGAAGCTTTACGCCCACTTCAAATGGTAGTACTGGAAAATACACGAGGCTACATACTGTCAAAACCCACGTTTTCGGTGTACCGCAAAATTTCGTTCCACCCTTGGTGCTCTCAATTTCACGCCAGGCACAGATTGGAGACATATAACACTGCAGTTTGTTCATTACCTTTAAGGTAGTACATATTTCCGCCACCAGATATCAGTCGCTTTGCTGATAAACGCGAATATCCACTAAAAATAATTTCCCCCCCTCAGTTAAAAAATAATTACTTGCACCCTGCTGATGGCACATATGAATTTTAAATATATTCTGCGATCTCACGTGCTTCCTGTGATGGCGCGGCTCCAGTGGGAAGTTTTCTGTCAGGACAATGTTTGTTCCATGTCTTCCTTCGTGCCATGAGTACACTTTCTTGGCCAGGCAGCTCTCCAGACTTGTTGCCTGTAGAACACGCATGAAGTAAGCACGGACGGCAAATTCAGTCTTCTACGTGTCTTCATTATCTGAAGCGACAGTTACAAAAATCACGAGACAATCTTCCACAGGACAGCATTAGAAGTCACTATGGCTACATGTCGGACAGTTTCATCGCATGTATCCACGCTACGGGCAGTGCAACACTGTAACGACTGCCCACGGTTATTTGTGCGCTTTTGAAATCAACCCTTGAAAACGGTCACTGCCCCTCATCTGCATATATTTCAATGGGCACATTGACTGTCAAGCACCCAGTAAAGTTGGCAATGTCGGAAATAATGTAGTTTCATGTCTTACTGTTGAATTAGAAGTCTTAGGCAAACATTGTGAATACTGAAATGATTTATTTTGCTTTCTGTATTTTTAATGCATATAAGTGTAAGAATTATTAAATCTGTAAAATGTTTACTTTTATATTAACTTCACTGTTTCACTTAAGCGACGCATGAATAAAGCGATTAAGCCCATTGCAATGCTAATTTTACATATGGCGGAATAATACTCAAATTGTAGACAAGTAGAGATTAATCAGGGTTTTTAAAAGTGCTCCGTTCACTATGAATATCTTATACTAAATGTACTTTTCAATTGTACAATTATGTCAGAATAGACGGTTAATATGTCGTCATATTGTTTCCAGTTATTTGTATTATAGTTTCCGCTTTATGGGTCAAATTTTATTCCATTTCGTCGTTTCCTTCGGGTGCGGAAATTAATATGGCAATTAGTGCATGTTTCTGGTACACTAATCTTTCCACCAGTTATTTAAAACTCACATAAATGTATGGCTTTAGTGGGTCGAGTAGTGATCTGTTTTAGCCCGTCATAAGAAAGACGTGACATAGGTATGTAGTTTGACGATAAATGCGATCACCTATAAATTGATGACGCGACACAAGTATGATGGCAAAGTCTTATTCAGGACGCTCAAATGTGGCCGGCTTCAGGAAGTCGTCGCAGCATAACCAGATATACAGCTAGATTTATGCCGAGCGATTTTTCAATGCAATTACCAACACTTCGTTCGCAAACATCTAAAACTTCATTACATGAACTAAAATGTGACAATCTTCGGATGTGTATGCTAATTTCGTCATGCTGCACTATAGTAAATTTCTACTTTTTATACGAAATCAGATAGCCAATAAACAAATACAGCATATTTATTAAGCGATTTAAAAATTAACATATGTCAGCAACACGTGCATGCAACATACACACTCAGTATGAGTAATTTTAACTCATTAAATATAAGAATCTAAAGTTCTCATCAGTATGCTAAAACTTTTAATTTTGAGCCACAAGAAACTGCGAAGTAAGTTAAAGTGGGTAGTTAACTATAAAATTTGGAATTCTTATTACAACTAAGTGCATTTTACGTACAATACCACTTCCTCTAATGTGCAGCACGTCAGATATGCTGATGGTGTTTTGAAGTCATAACGAACAACATTCGAACTGAATTAAACTGCATTTTGCAGTGGAAGAATGGAGCATTTTTTAAAGTTGAAAAATATAGTTTTCTCGTAGACTGGCAAATAAACTAAGATACGAGGCATCAGCTGCACCAACGTACGTAAAGTTTACAAGGAAAACACGTCATAGCTACTACGCCTCAGGCAAGGTGAGGCAGTTAAGTCACTCAGAAACGTAATCTATTTTCAGCATGGCGTCTTAAAGAGGTCGTCATGCGAACGACACGTCTTATGCAAAACTTCTCCTTCAGAGAGATCCGTTATCGACCTGCAGGTGATACAAACAAGAATAATTTAGATGTCTACTATAATTATGCTGATTATCTGACGGCTTAATTATCGCAAACCAATAAGAACCGAGCTTGTGTTGATGGGTGAAAATGGGATGAACCATACGCGGAGCACAGCTGTAGCCAATACAATAATATGTTGACCCCTCTAGGAAGGAACTGATATCACCGAGCAGGAGACTTGTTGTGTTGAGTGCCCATAATATAAATACTACCTGCACTACACGTGTACAATTGCAGACGGACACATAGCCAGAATGTTTTATTATTTATAAAATGAAAATACCCTAAAACAATTTCAGATAATGCCAATTCTAAACTTTACACTTTTATAAAACGCGTAACCAAGTGGAATGCTTATTACTGCAAGAACGCCTGCCAATGTTTAGTTTAATTTGTACGTTATTATAAACATCAATTTTTTTACTTCATCGCTGGGGCCGCGGCGGCTGAGCGGTTAGCCTGCTCGCCTTCCATCAAGGCGATCCGGTTTCAATCCCCGGCCGGTTCACTCCGGATTTTCGCACGTGGGTATCGTCCCGGACGATGCCGGTGGTCGGCGGATTTTCCCGGGGATCTCCCATTTCCCCCGCTCTTGCATTCCGACGCTGCTCCATACTCACCTCACTTCAACCTCATCGGCTCTCAAGACCAATATGCTGGGAGCCGCCCAAATGTCTTCACTGACTCACTCTTCAGCTGAGCACACCACGAAGTTCAAATAATTTCAGTGCATATTACTGGTAAAACGTTCTATTGCAACATAAGAGAAAGAAACGTTCTACTGCAACATAACAGAAAGAAACGTTCTACTGCAACATAACAGAAAGTTAACCAGTGCACTACTTAAATAAGGCAAAAAGTGTACAACACTTACAGTGAACTTTCGGGTCAAACGTGTTTTACAAACAGACTTGTGTAAGAGCGAAAATATCAAAAGACGTCGCAAATTTAGATAAAATAATAACATTTGTTAAGAGATCAAAATTTCTGTTGTAAAGCAATGTTTTATAAAATACTACATTAAAAATTTTTGATCTAAATGTGAATACAATATCCACAAAGACGACTGAGTCCCGTGCAGAATCGCAGTTCAGTGAACTGAATTCATCAAATTAAATCTATGTTATTTTTGTCTATATTGTTATAAATTGCCTATATCACCGTTATTTTTTTGATCTTTGTGTAAATCTAGTATGCATAGTTGTATAAATAAGATAAGAAAGTTAATTAAAAATTTGGAACTCCCATTATTGCTGTCATGGTTTTAACACTGCTTAACATCTGCTGTAAAAGTAAAATTCAAGCAACGCGTGTAAAATATTACATACCTATATTGTCAAATTACTTTTTATAATGGTAAACAACAGAGAAATAAGAAACAGGACATAAATATCAAACCTCTTGGTAACTAGTTGCCGATAAATTAAAAAATTCACATTCACAATAGAAAACACGCTGATCTGCTATGTTAAACGTTAAAATGATTGACCGTGGGAAGGTAAGCTCTAAATCAGAGTAATTTATAACTTCTGCTTTAGTGCATGTGGTTTGATATCTTGAGTACGTAGCAGAGTGTTACCTGCTATCATAGAAAAACATGTAAGTGTAATGAGTATTTCTATGAATTGGACATTTTTGTCCCCTTTTAAATACGTACAGTTATGAGATTTGATTCCCAAAGTTAACAAAATCAGGTTTAATTTATATTAAGGATATATTAAGTTATTATTATATAATTTTTTTTACCGTTATTAGAATGTATGCTAAATTGTACAGCTAGGTATTGCGAATGTTTTCCTGCGAGATGAATTTTAGGTTTTAATTTATTTCTATGAACTAACGATTTTATTCGTGTGGTGTCCTGCAACGAGAGTCGTTGGTTGGATACACTCAAATAAATTATTCAGAAATTTACCATACTAGTGTATACGCTTAGTGAGAAAGCGGGAATTGTAATTTTTCCCCCTATACATCTATTATAACGTTCCTAAAAATGCGTAGGGAAGTGCCTAACTTTGTGTAGTAGCGACGCTAAACATTTATATAACTGCAGCTTGATGTGTGGTATTAATTCCGTGCAGTATATAGGTTAAAATCTTCCATTACAGTTTAGGAAGTTTACCAAAAAAATTTTACAGTGTAAAAAATGAATTTTCATCCATGCACTATGCAAACATTTGGTGAACAGGCGTGCTGTGACAGCATTCAACTGTGCATAACAAATTAGCGAAGTTGGAGCGACATTTAACTACTGTGAATCTTGTTCAAAACTAGCACAAAACTAGCAAATCTTTCAGTCGCTTCCAGTCCACATACACGTGAACTTAAAAATATAAACTGAAGCACTAAACCAAGAAATATTGATACATTTTTTATACTAGCTTAGACGAAAGCATTTAAATTCTGGTACCCAGAATTTCGTTGAAATTTCTGTCCTTGTCTGCTTTTGAGTCTTGCGTTATCGCAGAGCTAAAAACGACACTGTCAACAGCATACTTGCAATTTTCTTTTATTTTAATTCTAACTTTTAAAAACGAAATAACTCTTCGTTAACACGGCTGCGGGGAATGGCTCATTTTGATTCCCCACCCCACTGTGAATGCGAATCAAAGTCGTTTTCAGCTATGTTATTGGCCAAGTCTACCGACGAGATATGTTTGCACTGAAATAACTGATATCTATTCTAGGCTCATGTTCAGAATCCGGAAGACTAAGCGGACACGGACAAGAAAATTCAAGTTCATTAGTTGTTTAGCGTGTAAGCTGCAATTTAGATAGCAATCAGGCGTAAATCAACACCGCTAAATCAAAACAAAGATAAATTATTTCCACTTAATCAGATAGCAGTGTATCCAAGAATATTGGCTTCGCAGCTAAGCTAAGTAAATAATACAAAACGTGGACGGATTTTACATGCGATGGCATCGGATGGATCTTGTATACAGGTACAGGAATTATTTTTGTATTCTCGCCTTAGGAGGAAGCAATTAACTGCCCAAGCAGGATAAAAAGCGACCGACCTCTACAGCCACGAATAACATTTTTACAGCTCTGCCAAGGCTGTCTTCATTCCGGTTGTAAGAACTGCTCTGCAAGGCGCGCTCTACGGCGGCACGCACGCGGGTGTGCATCACGGAAGCGGACGCCTAACACACTCCGTTTGAATATACAATTACACGCATGTGGACGTGGATAACTTACGGAGACACGCAAGGAAGCTGGGCTTCTCCCAACTCTTCCGTGTCCGTGAATCCGTGTAGCCAATAGGACCCGAGTGTTCCGTTTGTTGATATTCGTTTTTGCGGCCATCGTGGTAAATACGGCAACAAGTGCTTCGAATTGCCGTGACGAGTATCATTTTTATTTTAGTAAATAATTGCACGTGGTTCGGCGGTAGTATTTACGAATTTTTAAATACTGTAAAAAATATGCAAAATGAGATGTGTATATTACGGAAACCTAAATCAGTAATTTGCAACAGCTGAGTATTTTTGATTTCGTAAGTTGAAAGACTGTACGTTTCTTCGTATTGCAGAATGGTTAAAAATGATCCCAAGACATCGGCTTGTTCCGGTTGCGTTTCCGAGTCCGTTTTCTTACGTATCCGTGCATTGTAGAACGGGCATAAGAGAGAGAGAGAGAGAGAGAGAGAGAGAAAAGCAAAGTAGCAACCTTTGTGTTTGAATATTACTATATTTTAATACAGGCTAAAGAACTAGTAGTAATTTCCAGGTAAGTTCCTTTCAAGCTATAGTTACGTCCTGCTGCCGAGTCACATTTTGGCGAAAAATATTTAGCGCTAATATCTTCCATGCTCTGTAATTTGACTGTTACGTAGACCTGCAACGAAAACCGACTGTGAAATATATGGCGATACGTAATCGTATATAACTTAATTTTATTCACGTGGTGAAGATTCTGTGACTCGTATCACATGAACATTTACATAAACATGGAATTACGATCTAGTTAAAAAAGTTCGAGAAATAAAATAACAGGAAAGCATAACTTGTCTGAACGAGATAGCTGTTATAATACGGCCACATAAGTGTCGCACGATAATGGACAAGCATGGAAAGTGGAACACTTCCCCGAATAAAATTAACGAGCTCACGTAAACACCCTTTTCGTTATTCCACCTGGCTGCCAGTAGCGCACTTGACACCTTAACCTGACACAAAAAAATAAGTTATCGATTTGCGTGTCGGCTTGCAAAGTTTCACCCGCATTTGCGATTCTCTCCTACCCCGCATAGCATGCGGGCATCATGCGCATCATGCGCATCATGCGCATCATGCCGGCATGATCCACACAAATCTCTTGATTCTTACGGCCGTTGCAGTATAAACCCTGACGCAATACCACAGTCCCTTGCTCGCTTCCATGATGCAAGACCCAGCCAGATGAGTACACTTTGTACCTTAAAGAGAAAAAAAAATAGATATGAGTTGAGAGGATTTGGTTGGCACCGCCTGGCTAATATATGTAGTGTGACGCAGAGAGAAGTGGAGATATTTGGGCTGCTCTGAACATCGAGATCTTGAGAGCCCATGAGGGTGAAGTCAGGCGAGTATAGAGCAGCGGCAGAATGAAAAGGTAGGGAAACGGGAGATCCCCGAGAAAACCCGCCGACCAGCGGCATCGTCAGACACGATTCCTGCATGCGAAACTCTGGGACCAACCGAGCCGGGAATCGAACCAGATTCGCCTAGGGGGGAGGCTATTAGTATACCCACTACACTACTGCGGCCCCAGTGTGTTACAGAGTTTTGTTAGGAAGTGCGTGATTAATAAAAAGTTGGATACTCTAGTTGTGGCTGAACACAAAAAGCATCAAAAAATAGTTTCGTGCCCAAAGACAAGTCTCAAGTTCTCATTTCAACTCCAAGGATTATTTTCTAGGCGGGAAAATGGCTAAAACGGGTGTTTTCAGAATCAGTTTTGGCTGATTAATTTTCTGTATAGAAACTTGAAAGTTGTCTTCAGACATGCATCATACTTTTATCTTTATGAACGTTCCTTAAAAAATCTTGTCACCACTTAAAGTCACGTCCAGACTGCACGCCAGTTGAGCTTCTTGCGCGTAGAGGCGATTAGGCAAGTGACGAGTGCGCAACAGTCGACCTTACAACCTTGCGCGTTTGAGGCGTCGAACTCGTAAAATAACTACAGGCAGACAGATGCCTTGACAACGAGGTATTGAGTCCCGTTGAGGGTTAAATGAGGTGACGAGGGAGCAGCGGCAGAGTGCAAGGGCGGGGAAACGGGAATACCCCGAGAAAACCCGACGGCCAAAAGTTGTACAAACGATGCCGCGAAAATTGGCCGCTATTACAAGATACATTTGAAATTTCTTCTTACTCTCTAACTGAATCTGGGATAAATTTAACTTATTTTAACTGTTGTAATTTGGGGGCGTTTACAGCTTCGTAATTAAATGAAAATCTAATTTCAGGTTGAACAAAAAAAATATACACATAAATAAATATAGTTTATTTTAAAGCAAGAAATAACAATACAAAACCATTTCAATATGAATTTTGTTAGAAAAATGTATGGAAAATCACCAGTTACAGTACGTGGGCTATTACAGAAATAAACCTGTTAGTTTCCCACTGGACTGTTCCACCCTTATCTATTCTAGCTGAGCGTATTATCTAGTGTCACTTGGAAGAATCCCAAGTGCATAAACTCTGTCGTAACGTAGCCGCCACTCGCTGGCTTCACGTTACGAATGGTCACTCAGCCGACTTTCTGCTCGCACCCATACACACACAAACACACGCACACTGTGACAGATCAGCCCAGCACGCTACACCTGACTCGTGACTCAGACGCGAGTGTCCTGAACTGTTTCGCGTCATGAATCAACAAACTCACAGATACATTCCCCCACAACTAACAAAAAAGCTTCAGGACTCAGTCTGGCTGAAATCATCTCCAATCTGATTCGGATGCGCGGCACACTCCTGAAGAATGTCTCTCTGAAAGGTTCTTTGAATGGTTCTTGAAATGGAGGTAAGTAACTAAATGACAAACTTTTTAGGACAGATGCCACCGCAGAACATTGTTATATATCGCAAAACCCATATCTCCAGTATTTGTGCCTGTGTGTTTTTGCCACTGTGTTTGTTTTTTATCTTCTTCTTTGAGCTATCAAGAGTTATTTACGTAGACTATATCGGCACATACTTGCTTCAATTTCTCGTTTCAGCACTCGTTCTGGCATTTTCTAGTTTCTTTTGTGATCAGCGACCCCTTTCTTTTTTAAGGAGTTCATCGCGTATTTTTTTTACATGTTTGTTGACAAAAGATAATCTTGTCAAATTTTTGGCATCTTTAAATTTTTATAGCATTATGAATTTTTTTCTCATCATAGAAACATCTACAATGGCAGCTGTCCAAAGTAGATATTCATNTACATGTTTGTTGACAAAAGATAATCTTGTCAAATTTTTGGCATCTTTCAATTTTTATAGCATTATGAATTTTTTTCTCATCATAGAAACATCTACAATGGCAGCTGTCCAAAGTAGATATTCATTTAAATCTCTCCGATGCTCAGCAGTTTTCTCCGCCCTTCCGACATAAAATTAGGGCCGTCTGAATACTTATCGGAAGGGAGTACGTTCAATCGCGTCCTCGTCGCAATACTGCGCAAACACCAGCCTGCAAGGGACGTGTCAGGAAATACAAGGTGATCTGAAAAACCCGACCACCGTCTCGCCAAACAAGTTTTTTCAAGTTCGCAGCTACACCAAGCCGAGGCATGGTCAACATGCAAGGTCGTCAACGGACGGGCGTGTTATTGTTTCAACTATACGTCTTAAAACAGAAACATGTGTGCATATCTCACAACTGAGAAAGCAAGTGACTTGTCGTACGTGTTACCTGTCAGTAGTGACAAATATCTCGTGTATTTTGAGCAGCAAAATAAATGCTCCCTGCCAGAGGAGATGAAATATTTATGAAGTGCTCCATGAGGCCTGAATATTGATGCGTCTCTCACCAAAATGTCACGGTAAGGTCACTGCATAAAAATAGTAACACTGCTGCCTCTCAGCGACAGCGTAGCGTCAGCGTTTTTCACTCTCGGCGATCACGATAAATTTCTGTTTTCACCCAGGGTGAAATTTCGACAGAAATGGTTAATTATTTCACATCGGAAAAAGAAAATTGTTTAAGTAGTCGTGGTAAATATCTTATAACGCGATAATCACAAGTTGTAACACTTATAACTTACATAATACAGTAACCGAAACAGCACCACAGAAGTTGAAAATCCTCTCTACTGAAATATATATTCTTTGCCTTCCGATTGCGATACGGAAACCTGAATAATGGCGACTGCGTGTTAAAACTTTTATCTCTTAGCAGAAAGTTTACCAGATTTAGGTCATCTCATTTACAGATCTCGTAGCAACATTGAAATGGTGCACCCGTAAGTGAGAAGGCATTCGCTTTTGATGTTTTTTTCCCCCCCAGGGTTTCCAAAACGGAAGCGTGATCCACTGACGGGATTCAACGAGCCGAAACCGCAGTGTAAATTCTAAAAACATTCAAAAATTGCTTTAGAAAGTTTTGTTTAAACATTACCATTCCTTTTAGAAGGTAGTAAATTTGGGAGATATTTATCACGACAGCAAAATTTCTTTTAATATATATTCCGCATAAAATTATGTGTACGATTTTCCTTGTTCTGTATTTCTTGTTTGTCGATTCGAGTTGCGAATGCGAGCTAGTAATATTGCAATCTGTTAATTATGCTTTATGTAAAAAGTAAGAATCTGCTATAAGAATAAAATAAAAATTCAATAGTAAAATTTAAATAATTAAATAGCTTATATGCACTTACGTTTTACCTCTTCCAGTGTGCAGTGTTGAGTTAGAGCCCCCGTGTGCGCCAATTATTATGAATGACAGATCTTCAAGCGTCTTCAAGCGCATTAATCGCCACGAACTGGCGACAGTGCAAACGTACGCCCTCTGCCCCCTCATTCCTTCACATTATTTGTTCGAACTCAGCTGTAAATTACACGTATTTAACTCTAAACGCGTGAAGTCAATTCGCCTTTACCACATACTTACTATCATTCGCACTGCTCAAACACCATGCAAGGGACTTAAATTATTATTGCACCTCTGTGGGGATAACAGGGGAGATAGCCGCCTCTAAAGTGCTACGCAGAGAAAAGTAAACATATGAAGGCATGCTGTTAACAGGAAGAATGTCGATTCATCCCCAACTCATCATCGAAAGAGGTAGTGCAGTGGTAAACCAGCGGACTCGCATCATGGAAGATCCGGGTTCGATTCCCGGTCCGCCAATCCTAATTTTAACTTTCCAAGGTTTTCCTAAATCACTTCAGGCGAATGTAGGCGATGGTTCTTTCACACAGACCATGGTCGATTCCTTCCCCGTTCCAGCATCTCTAAGAGACTTGCTCCGTCTGTAAATACCTCGCTGTAGACGAGACGTCAATCCATGGAGACCCAATGTACGCACTGAAAAGAACAGTTTTGTGGTGACCAAAATCATTTTTTTGGCGACCACAAAATTCTTTTGTCAATATAGACATGACAAAATATTTTCTGGCGCCAAAAAATGCTTTTTTGTCATTCCCGTATTTAGTGGAAACTTCAAAATGATGTTTGCGGTCGCAAAAAAATTCAGTGTGTTTGTAGGCAATAACGTGTTCGTTAGGCGCAGCGAAAATGTTACGATGATAGCAGCAATAGCGCTTTAGTGAGGTTCACAAAGGCGTTTTCCAGGTTGTTGACTTTTGTAGGTAGGTATGGTCTGACAACAATTAAACACTAAACTCCATGTTGCCATGAGTTAAACTCGAACATTAGTACTCTCAACTGCGAGCTAAGCGTGTTACCATTACACTAACTTGCTCAATGTTAACGCGTTGTCTTCGTCATATATATTTTTTATATTTATATTTTATATATATGCTTTGCATATATATATATGCAAAGCATGCATAAATATTAATACCATATTATTGTTACGCGCTCGCTGCTTCGTATCCCACACGAGTGATTGGAAGTGAAGAACAGCGGTTATATGATAGTGGCGGCAGAAAGACAAAGGAGTGTTTTGAATGAACAGGCGAGCGATAGGCCGGTGGCCGCGTATCTGTTACTGAAAGCCAGCCGACACGATAATACTTTTTGCGGCGTGCACTGCTGACCCTGGTTGTATTGATTTCTGCGTTTATCTGAAGAATGCTCTGGATTACTGACCTCGTTCTCAAAGCGTGACTTGGGGTGTGAAGAACCTTCCAGATGGTCAGGGTGAACGCTATATAAGTGTGACAGGCCTGCGAGCCGAGCAGTTTATGAGTGAATGAGTGACTGAGTTCCAAGTGATAGAGGACGAGCGGCGAGATAAGTGACCAGTGGAAGGGAAATCTGCGACTTCGAGTATAAAGCAGAGAAGAGTGCGGCTGGCAGACTGGACTATTGGACTAGATGTGTGAGTGAAAGACATTACAAATGGTGGCAACAGTGTGACTGAACAGGCGTTAATAATGAGTATGAGTTAATTGACTGTAACCAAACAGAGATAATTAAGAAGGACGTTAATTAGATTTGAAATAGACATTAAAGATAGCGCACACTGTTAAATAAAAAGAGTAATAGTGGAGACAGATACGCCTTTCGGGCATCCCATGTAATAATATTTTAAAAGAAATTCTACAGAATGCAGAAGCAAGAATAACTGCTTTGCCATAGCAAAATTTTACTCTGAAATTAATACTGCAGCAAATAATTCGATAAATGTTTTAGTTTCTATTGCTTGTTTCTAAAGGTGTACAAGAAGGATTCATATGATAAATCATAGAATACTGGGAAAACTCTCAGGTTACAAGGTGAAAAAAGAGGAGCTAGCATAGGCACAGTGGAGAATGAGACTGACATGTGGGACTGTCGGTCTGGATGCGCGAGTCACAGACATTTGAAATTATGGCAATAGACGGTTTGATTGAATATGTGCAAATAATAAGTGCGGGTTAAGTGACTGTAACAAGCATAAGGAGAGTGAAAAAGACTTTTAATTAATATTCAGATTGACATTAAACATTACCCCCACTGATGATAGTAAGTGTTAATAGTAGTGATAGGCAGTTTAATGTTGTGTATAATAGCTGTGTGTATTTCTATATAATAAAAAATAAAAATAAAAAACAAATTTATTTATTTTATTTTCATTAAGACTTTACAAAATCTAATACGCCCCTGGCGACTTGAAATGGTACACTGAAAACTTACTGTAAAAACGCAAAGTTTATTGGAAATAAAATCACTTGTTTAGAAAGTTTTTATTTGGAAAGGGGGAAAATATTAATTTACACCAACTAGTCAGCTCTATAGACATACTTTTATGGTTATTAATTTTTTTTTCGGTACAATTTTTTTTATGACTTGCTTCTGCAACTTCTTGACGGACTTCGTTGTTACTTACATTTTAATGAATGCGGGGAAGGAATACTTTTATTTTATGCAATACGGTATAAATTTTAATTAATAATTACCTTAGTCATGAAGCACGTTGCTACACTACAGTTACAACAACACAAACTTCGAATCAGCTCCCGACCAAAAAATTTTCATGTAGTGAATTGTTTTTTAACGAAAAGTTTATACTCATTATCTTCCACTCACTGGCAGTTGATAATAATGGATCTGATTTTAACTTCGTTCGAGTTCGAAGTTAACGTTGTTTTGTAATTTTTTGCACTTAGTAGAAGCTTTATACCAGGACACCGTGACAACATTAACAAGCAGATATTAATTTTACAAAATTATTTCTTCCTGTTATACTACGAGTGTGTAAGTAAAGAGATTTGGGCGGTTCATAACACCGAGGTCTTGAGAGCCGATGAGGATGAAGTGCGGTGAGTATGGAGCAGTGCCGGTATGACAGGGTGATGGGAGGTGGGAGGACGGGAGATCGCCGAGATAACCCGCCGACCAGCGGCATCATACAGGAATCTGACCCGGTTCACCGTGGTGGGAGGCCAGTAGTCTAACCACTAAACCACTGCGGCCCCTGTCATGCTACGACTGCCTGAAAACAAGGCGTACTCATAACACAATTTTCAGCTGCTCAGTTTATGGTATGTGGATGGCGTGAGTAATCCAAACAACATAAGCAGAGAGGAGTTCAGAATGGTGCAATGCAACTCCGAGCGATTAAAATTGGACAAGTAGGTTGTAAAAGCATTTTCTGTAACAGTTTTTTTAAAAGTGAGAGATGTGTATTTATGTGTGGTGTGAATGTAATGTCCCTTATCACCTTTTATGTGATATGTAAGTGCATGGCAGTGTTGTGCGTATGACATAAATAACACTCAAATATAGGATTGTGTGGGACATACATTTTACCATGACACACTAAACTCAAAAGGAAAAAAAAACTGTAGAAGGAAATACATTGGAGTAGTTTCAAGTATGCTAATTACATAAAAAGGTTATATAACTTAATATGTGTTAGCCATTTATTGAGAAAGAAAAATAATATAATAATGAACACATTAAACAAGAGTTTAATTCTCTTACAAATTAAATTTTTTTCAATTAAATAGTTAAAATCATAGTCTTTTTAAGTACAAGTAAAATTAAAATATTCAAACTGAAAGTTTGTAACATAGAAAAACTATATATATATATATATATATATATATATATAAAGTCCAGCTGTACTCAGTTTCCAGAATATAGTGACTCTTTTTTTCATGGGCATCCGTGAGCAAAACAAAACTGTAATATGAATCATCATAATCAAAAACTGAAATATGTTAAAGAAAATTCACTTGCAGTCCGTATGCTGGAAACGGACAATTTTTTTTACTTCGCTTACCATAACCGATAGCTTAAAATAAAAAACCTTATTTATTATAAATAAAAACATTTCTCATTAAGTTTAGACTCTTCATAATCGCAAAATATTTGCCGCTTCCAAGGCAAAACTTCATTCAAACTGCTTTCAATTAGACAGGTGAAACACAAATTGAATGTAACAAATTTATGTCGGTATTAAATAATCATGGAAGAGTACTCAATCTTAATGACGTATAAAATAAACAACATTAAAAAGAGTTCCACTCCCAAACTATCCATCTTCGACACGAATTAAAATATTCGGTACGAACTTCGCAGCAATTGGATGTTACTACCAAAAAATNCAAACTATCCATCTTCGACACGAATTAAAATATTCGGTACGAACTTCGCAGCAATTGGATGTTACTACCAAAAAATAAAAAAATAAAAACTACAAAACAAACTAACAAAACACAAATAAAAAAATAATAAAAAAAATAAAAAAAATCAAAATTTAAAATTCTCATAGAATCCAAAATACCTACAATACATAAAACGATAGAACAAGACGTATTACATAAATTAAAAACAATGTTATACATGAAAGAAAATAAAATAGAATAATTACACTTGAAATATANAAAGACGTATTACATAAATTAAAAACAATGTTATACATGAAAGAAAATAAAATAGAATAATTACACTTGAAATATATAAATAAAACTAAAACACAATTATCTGTTTTTCTGGAGTCACATGCTGCAAGGTAAACCCTGCTATGCCAGAAAAAAAGAATTTAGGACGCCACCTTGAAGTCCTGAATGAATACTATGCCTAAAATGTCAGTGGGTATTACCATCGATAGACACATAATCAACAAAAGTGAAGAGGAATTCAGGATGCTGCGGTATAGCGGAAGAAAGCATGGCTACATGTCAGTTGGGCCGAGGTTCCTACGTACAGAGTAGCTACAAGGTATCAGATGCATTATTGACTATATGCCAGCAAATATGGTGACACTTTTCGCACTCTGATCACCACAATGTCTCGAAGAGGCAAGATCATGTTCGGAGAATGTGTCGTCTACGCGTTCATCAACAATCTGCCATTCGAGCTGCTTATTCCCGTTTACACGTGCAGTGGGTCGGAAACGAAGACAGCTGAAAGGCTGCGACACAGGCATCAACGCACTGGGCGAAGCGTGCGAGGAACACGCCGTCGCTGACTCCCTGGACAAGGACCTACAAGCACGCCACCAGGCAGACAAGATACTTGCTCAAAGGGCAGACAAAATAATAAAACAGCCAGGCACTGGGCTCGGAGAAAAAACAGCCACGCGGGGTGTTTCCAACGTTGTGAAAGCCGTGGTGAAGATGGGCACGGGCGCAAAGAGCAAGCGGAAAGTGCAAGTGAAACGAACAGTGGGGACAAAGGGAAGGAAAGCATGCAAGACCAAGAAACATCTACCAGCTGATTGACCTTGACGTGTTATTTTGCAAAAACCACGCAGTCTAAAAATATCTTATCTGAGGACAAGGTAGTCACAGATAAGGCCTACATGTTGAACAATATATGGTTCAAATNCAGTCTAAAAATATCTTATCTGAGGACAAGGTAGTCACAGATAAGGCCTACATGTTGAACAATATATGGTTCAAATGAAAAATAACACATTTTCCCGTAGCCAACGCCCTTAATATGGTTACCTAAGGTGGCCAAATTTCGCCCTCTTTGCTCTAAAACNGCAGTCTAAAAATATCTTATCTGAGGACAAGGTAGTCACAGATAAGGCCTACATGTTGAACAATATATGGTTCAAATAAAAAATAACACATTTTCCCGTAGCCAACGCCCTTAATATGGTTACCTAAGGTTGCCAAATTTCGCCCTCTTTGCTCTAAAATTTTTTCAGAGATATTTCAAGTTTCATGATTTTATGATTGACTCACTTTTTCGGCGTGGTATAAGGGCCACGGTAATATAGTGGTTAGACTACTCGCCTCCCATCAAGGCGAACTGACTTTTATTCCCGGCGGTGTCGCTCCCGAATTTTCACATGCGGGAATCGTGCCAGATGAAGCCGCTGGTTGGCGGGTTTTCTCGGGGATCTCCCATTTCTCACGCCTAAAAGTTAAAAAGTACAATACTGTCGAACAGAATAACAAATTTCCAAAAAATATTCATCACAACGTATTAATTACATGATTAATTATTTTGAGCAACGGCATAACGTAGGGTATTCATTTTGCACATTTTTATGTTTGTACAGAAATATATAAATTAAAAATTCCTATAACATGTTTCATTATTTTTTGAAAATTCGTTTTCTTCCTCTGTCGGTATTTTATTTTCAGATTATTATTCCATATCACAACGGAAAAAATGTAAAAGAAAAAAGATGTAGCATGTTGAACGGCCTTAGGGGCACTGCCTACCGACTGGCAGCTGCGAAATTTATACAGAAAAGCACGTGCTATTGAAATTTCGCCATAATGCGTTAGTTTCAAAGATAGGCGTTTCAAACAAAATGTATTCATCACGAATTTTTAGGGAAAAGTTCCTCACAGCGGTGATGTTTCCATAACACGTGTAGCCTGTTAGCATGGAATGTTAAAAATTACGTTTTCAAAAATAGTACATACTGCCTATCTATATTGATAATGTACAATCATAGGGATCTTTTCCTAAAAATAAAAATCCTGAATAATACATTTTGTTTGAAAGGACTATCTTTAAGATTAACGCATTGAGGCGAAATTTCCTTGACATGGGATTCCCTATTAACATTTCTCAGCTGCCAGCCGGCAGGCAGTACCCTTAAGACATGGTAGAGAATGTCATCTAAGGTCGTCGCGCGGTGTAGCTGGGGGACCGGCGCGCGGCCGCCTCAAGGTCCCAGCCTGGAACAGGTTGGCAAAGTGTGGCGCGCGAACTGGTTCACCAGTCCTGGCCGAGCTTCGCAACCTCGTCAGACCGGCCCCGGTTCCCCAGCAAGCCTGCCTGCTCGTCCACTCCCGAGGACGGCGAACAAACAGTACTCAAGTGGTTGTTATTGCTCGCCGTGGGCAGGCTTCACTCGCTACGATCTAAGACTCCCGCCTACCTAGCGCCTTTCCCCGCGATTGAGGTTGGGACGTGCAGAAGCGATAAGGGCGACACCGTCACGCGCATCAGGTGCGCCATCGCCGCTAAGCGCAAGGCTCTCAACTGGCTCGCAGTGTTCTCGTCGAACTGCGCGTACCTATGAGACTTTTAGCGGTGACCCAATGATTTTATTAGTGGAAAATCTGTAAGACTGTCCAATCCAGTGCCCTTGAGTAGTTTCGTATGTATCCGAATATTATATTTTGAGATACAACACTTTGAAAAAGCTGTTTTTAGCCGTTTTGGAGTACTCTGGAATGATGTTGCTAATCTGTTGTGACGTCTTGAAAGCACCCGACAGCCCTCGTATGACGCGTGTGTTCTTTTTGTAGATCAGCATATTTGACGCACGTTTAATAGTTTCGTAGAAAAACATGCATTTCAAACACTCTGCAACGCAGATCAAACGCCAGGTAGGCGAGGTCCTTAAGGGCGCCGTCTACCTGTCACTTGAATTGAGCTGCAGTGTGTTTGATATCCGCGTTTTTTTACGAAACCACATCCATATACGAAAATAAAACACACTTTGGACGAGGGACGAATTAGCATTCTAAAGACATCACGTGCAATAGAAATACTATTCCCGAGCCCTCAAACATACCTTAAAATGGCTTTTCCATACTGCTGTATTTCAAAACATACTGGTCAAAAATATGCAAAACTACTATAGAGCCCTGCAATGAACTTTGCTGCAGACTTTCTACCAATGAAATGAAAGGGTCGTCGCTTAAAGTCCTATAGGTACATGTAGCGTGACGAGGACGCTGCATGTTAGTTCAGAGCCTTGCGGATATGAGCGACGGGGCACTAGGCGCGCGTGTCAGCATCGCTCTTATCGCTCCTAGGGGCCGCGGTGGTGTAGTGGTTAGACTACTTGCCTCCCACCAAGGCAAACCTGGTTCAATTCCCGGCGGGGTCGCCCCGGGATTTTTGTATGTGGGAATCGTGCGAACGATGCCGCTAGTAGGAAGGTTTTTCTCGGGAATCTTCTATTTAACCCGCCCTTGCATTCCGGCGCTGCTCCATACTCACATATTCACACTCAACGGCTCTCAAGACCTCGATGTTAATAGCCACTCAAATATCTTCACTCATTCTTATCGCTTTCCTTGCTGCTGTGCCTCAAACACGCAAAACAGCCCCTTAAAAATAATTAGAGTACTTGGAAAAACGATTAGATAAGAAAATATGTATAAATTACCTTTTAGTTTTACATTCATATCAAAGGTCGGGACTTATAAGTGTGTGTCAGAAATAAAAAAAATTTACATTCGTTTTGGTGTCAACCCGATAGGAAAGAGGAGACCCTCTTCCAACAGCAAATCACCAGAAGAAACTGTGAGTCTTTAGAGAACAAATCATTTATTAATAGTTACATTCTTGCTTAGCGATCTTCAAAATAGACGATAGGTCAGACTGATTCCCAGACGAAATTCTACAGTTATTACATAATAGCTAACAATAACACCTTGGCCAAGAGAATAGAAAGGTACCATACTTTGGCAGGTTTTGGCTGTTTACCCGTCGTGAATAAATAGACTAAACACGGCCAGTTGTCTGGATGGAAGGTTGAAGACCCGTGTATACAATGTATACATACAGGATAATTCCTACGTCAGTCCCCTTACAGGAGGAGACGTAGGCACACTGCACAACTAGTTTGCTACACCAATTGCCTAACGTTGTTTTCTATCGGAATGCGACTGTTTGGCGACAGTTCTCGGAATCCTTACGCCAGCTTTGTTTGAAATTCGTCTCCGTACGCAATTTTATGTAATTTATTACCTTATATATTGCAAGATATCATAATACATAAATGAATACCACAGCAGCGAATATGCCCATATGCTGTCTTTGATTCATTGAGGTATTATTTGCAAATACTTAAAATAAAATAAAAAGTGTATGACACAAATGTGCATAATTTCGAAACTCTTGACCCAGGCTAAGTAATGCAACCTTCAGGATATTAGCTACGTTTCGTAGCCATAGTTGCCATATTTATGTTGAAATTAATTAAAATGCAAATGTGTGCACCAACGTGGATCCCCTGCGGAGAGTCACGGGAAAATGTTAATAACGAGTCGCTCGCGGCTTCTATTCCTGGCGTGGGACGAGTCCCATGCTCTGCCATTCCACCTTGGATTTCTCATGTTCCTTCTGGTCTCCTTTCACATGGCGTCCTGGCGGGACGAGTCTCGTGCTCTGTCATTCCATCTGCGCGACACGGAGCGAAGCCGGCCCACGCACGCTAGCATAGAGTCGCACCAAGCGCACGTCAAGTATGTCCAAAGCTCACTTATAAGCATAGTTGGCTGTAAATTCTGAACCGTTTAAGATACAGCTACCAAATTCATAACACAGACATCACCCCCGACGATGAAAAGAAACACATGGTCAAGCACACCTTAAGCCCTCTTATAAGCGTAGTTTGTGGTAATTTTCGAACCGTTTAAGATATAGTCACAAAATTCATAACATAGCAATCGCCCCTCGAAGGTGAACTGAGCTGCAGAGTCAAGCACACCATAAGCCAACTTAAGAGCATAGTTGCTCACCATTTCCCACCTACGGAAGCTATAGGCACTAAATGCATATCATAAACATCACCTCTGATGAGGAACAGGGTGGTAGGGCCATGTTAACTTTAAGACATCTTCTAAGCGTTGTCGACCACCATTTCCTGTCCGCTGAAGCTATATTCTTCATATTCATAAAATAAACATCGACACCGACAACGAACAGGATTGTAGTGTCAAGTGCGCTCTAAGCCCTCGTACAAGCCTAGTTGGCTGTCATTTCCCACCCAGAGAAGCTATAGTCACCAAATTCATATCATGGGCATCACCTTCGATGTTTTCAGACGCACGGTCCTGTCTAGCAACGACTGATGCGATGCACAGTGCTCTTCGCTTGTGGAATATGTGTTGGTTGGCAGGTGTTTTTAACTATTTTCCTTTACATGTTTTATATATAATCATCAATATGTAGCAGTGTCGTCGTCTTTAGCATAGCCACTTGTTTAAATGCATGATGTTTAGTGGCAAGCAAAGGAACACAGCCTTTACAAGCCGTGTAATGCGTCTTGAAATTATCACCGCTGGTAAATAGTGTACTGCGCTTGATATATTGTAGAATTTTTTTTGGGTTGGTCCTTGTGAACATACGCTCTTTTTCCCGTTGACGGGCATTCCAGCTTTTCACTAAAGTTCTCATCGCAATAGCAACACTGATATCGCTATTATCGACTGTGGAGCTACCAGGTGTTATTATTTTATAGTAAAGGTTCGATACGACATCATGCCCACAGTGCACATACGTTTATGTTGAGCCTTTATTATTTATTATTATGTGACTTTATTTTCTCACGTATGGAAAGGTTTAATGTGTTGCACGAGGTTACCCCAATCCATGTGTTAGGCTGATACTGCTTTTGCGACCTTTAGCCCTCACAGTCGAACCACGCCGCTGTAGTCCCCCCGTGCTACCGGTACCATCAAGCTGCAACCCTCATTGGTGGTTTGATCGGCACCTCGCGCATCTGGCATTTTTGAGCTACTTGCACCGAGTACTGTATGCATGGGTGAGTGTTCTGCATGCTGCACGTCGGAATTAGGTCATGTGTGTCGACACGAGTGCTCCTAGCGACTGCTATCGGCAACGAAAACGATGCAGGCGTCCCTCCTGACAGGTGACAGGGGAAACGAAGATGATCGAAGACCACGGCGACCTTAGCATGCAATGGTCGTGCACTCTTAACGGTCGACTGGAGAAACGAAATACGCGAATGCATCTGAGTATTGCTCAAGCAGCCGAAGGTAGGGACCTGAGTTAGAGACTTGACACTATACAAAAAATACTAATTTGCTTTCAGACTTAGACAAAATCTGGTAAATTTTTTTCCTAGTATTGGAGGTGAACCTAATCATATATGCGTGGGATAATAAAAATGAATAACATAGGAATAAATTTTCACTTTACCTTTATTTTACAGACTTGACTTAATAAGAATACATAATAATATTTGATACACGCTCAACTAATTCTTAATTCGAGCAAAACATTTATGGTGACTGTTTTTACAGAACAATTCCTGCTGTGAGCATTCAAGACACACTTATTCGCATAAACCGCACAGCAGATGTCCCATGGGTAAGTTTTGTAGAGATGGCAAATTGGCAGTTACTATCTTCATGACATTTGGCACTGGAGATGTTAGAGAATGTCTTTNGAGACTTGACACTATACAAAAAATACTAATTTGCTTTCAGACTTAGACAAAATCTGGTAAATTTTTTTCCTAGTATTTTTTTCCTAATAATATATGCGTGGGATAATAAAAATGAATAACATAGGAATAAATTTTCACTTTATCTTTATTTTACAGACTTGACATAATAAGAATACATAATAATATTTGATACACGCTCAACTAATTCTTAATTCGAGCAAAACATTAATGGTGACTGTTTTTGCAGAACAATTCCTGCTGTGAGCATTCAAGACACACTTATTCGCATAAACCGCACAGCAGATGTCCCATGGGTAAGTTTTGTAGAGATGGCAAATTGGCAGTTACTATCTTCATGACATTTGGCACTGGAGATGTTAGAGAATGTCTTTCTTCAATACTTGCACTCGCTTCTCGATGAACGGCAAACATTTCTTCTGCACTTATTGTTATGCCTAGGCCTACACAGGCTATCACTGCAGGTAAACACAGCATCGCATTTATCCCAGACGAACCTTTTTGGCATGCTAGGAACACTGATATCACTATTACGAACTATGGATTCATTGGGCATTTTTTATATATTATAATTCTTTGTGGCGTTATGCTCGCGAAGTACTCGCATATATGCCAGTTCTTTATTATTTGCTGCATTACTGATTTTTCATGTAAAGGGCGATTTCATATATTTTACACTCGGTTTCCCTGACCATTGAGCTATGGTGATGACGTTTATTTATATTAACGCGTACATGTTTAATATAACTTGCGACTGCGTATGACGTTTTATGGGTGCAATTGTATACCGCTTTATTTTTCAATATATGATTGGTTGTTTAGGGTTACCCATGCTGACAATGACTCGGGCCACCGGCCCTTGTGTTGGACTGATGGTGTATGTATTTTACCGTTATACATTACTATGTACATCATGCACGCAGTGCATTTGTGTATATCTTGTTTTTTCTCGCATATAGTTGTTTCTCGTATGTTATCCATGATAGCGTTTATTTACATACTGTGACATTTATATATATGTATAGCAGACGACATGGGCGACGGTGGGTGATTGTCGAGTGCGTGCAGGTTGATGCATATGTGTGTGCCATTTCAGACCCTACACTCCTACATGCAACGGTTACTTTGCGATGCACTTTTATGTATATCTACATGTGTGGACGGTCGTTACATGTTCCTAAACTTGAAATGCTTGGGAATGCTGTCTAAAAATGCATATAACGGGGTTTAAGGCATGCTTGTCCTTATTTCCTTGATTGCATTCGGATGTGATGACTGTGATATGAATTTGGTGACTTTAGCTTCCATCGGTGGTAAAATGGTAGCCAACTATGATTATATGGGGGCTTAGGGGGTATTTGACACTGCCTTCCTATTCATTGCCGGCGGCGATGTCTATGTTTTGAATTTGAAGACTATAGCTGTAGTAGGTGGGAAATGACAGTCGACTATGCTTATAAGATGTCTTAAAGTTAACTTGACCCTACCATCCTCTTCTTCAGAAGAGGTGATGTTTATGATATATATTTGGTGCCTATAGCTTCCGTGGGTGTTGGGAAACTACGCCATTAAGTGGACTCAGGGTCTGCTTGACAATGCAGCCCAGTTCATCGTCGGGGGCGATGACTTTGTTATGAATAGGGTGACAGTATTTTAAATGTCAGGAAATAACGGCCAACTACGCTTATAAGAAGGCTTAAGGTTTACTTAACCCTGCGGTCCTTTTCGTTATCGGGTGTGATACCTATGTTGTGAATTTGGTGGCTGTATCTTAAACGGTTCGGAAATTACAGCAAACTATGCTTATAAGTGTTCTCAGGGCATACTTGACCCTGCGGTACTTTTCGTTGTCCGGGGTGATGTCTATGTTATGATTTAGGTGGCTGTATTATAAGCGGTTCGGAAATTACAATCAACTATGCTTATAAGTAGGCTTAGGTCTTACTTGACCCCATGGTCCTATTCGTTGTCGGGGTCGATAACTATGTCATGAATTTGGTGGCTGTATTTTAAACGGTTCAGAAATTACAGTCAACTATTCTTATAAGTGGGCTTAGGGAGTTCTTGCGGTCCTTTTCGTTGTCGGGGGTGATGCCTATGTCATGAATTTGGTGGCTGTATATTAAACGGTTCAGAAATTACAGCCAACTTTTCTTGTAAGTGGGCTTAGGACATAATTGATGCGTGCGTGCTGCGAATCTAGGCTGCACTGCATGGGCAGGCTTTGCTCCATGTCGCGCAGGTCGAATTACAGAGCACGGGACTCTTACCCAGCCAGGACACCAGGTGAAAAGAGCCCAGAAGGAATATGAGAAAACTAAGATGGAATGGCAGAGCATGGGACTCGCTTCCTCCAGGACGCCAGGTGAAAGGATACCAGAAGGAATATGAGAAAACCAGGGTGGTGGCGGACGACGGTGATGATGGAACATCCAGGATGCAGTCTAGGAAGGGAAGAGAGAGAGAGGAAAGGGTGAACATATAGGAGAACGAAAGGAATATACACCCCCTCCCATGGGTTATAACGGAAGAGAAAGAGATACAAGAAGGGATAAGGGAGCTTGAGAATAAAAAAAAAAGAGAAAATGAGGGAGACCGGATGGTATATGAGAAAACCCCAAGGGTTAGAGCAGGCGAGAGAGTACGAGCGTGGGTGAGAGAGACTGAAAGGAATGAGAGAAGTTGTATGACAGGGCAATAAACACTAATATTCTTCAGACAAGATGGAAAGTCCTGGCTTGGAATGACAGAGTGTGAATGATAGGGTTACTCCTCCACTCCTCATCACAAAAAAAAAAAAAGGAGTCATTAACCACATTGAGGGGTTATCAGCTGAAATCGTGTAAGTACCAGCCGCATCGTGCAAAACACATTTTTTGCTGGAAATTTTGCTGGTTTTGAGGGAAATACGGGATAACGTAACGTCATCCAATAATCAAGCAGAGATCACTAATTATCTTATGTTTCCACGTACATGATACGTATACGCATCTGTCATATTATAAAAAGGCCTTATTCGGAGATCACACCCACGACTCATTGCATCGTATACTGAAAATGGATATTGTATAAGTGCTAAAATAAATTTCTACTTTTCACACAAACTACCGGTCCTTNTGCATCGTATACTGAAAATGGATATTGTATAAGTGCTAAAATAAATTTCTACTTTTCACACAAACTACCGGTCCTTTTATTTGTCGGGGGTAATGTATATGGTAAGAATTTGGTTGGTGACTGTATCTTTTAAACGGTGTGGTAATTATAGTCAACTATGCTTATAAGTAGGCTTAGGGTATACTTGATCCTCCGCTCTTATTCGTTGTCGGGGGTGATACCTATTTTATGAATTTTGTTGCTGTATCTTAAATGGTTCGGAAATTACAGCCAAGTATGCTTATAACTGGGCTTGGGACATACTTAATGCGCGCGTGGTTTGACTCTAGGGTAGAGTGAGTGGGCAGGCTTCACTCCGTGTCGCACCAGTGGAATGACAGAGCATGAGACTCGTCGCTGCCAGGACGCTAGGTGAAAGGAGCCCAGAAAGAATATGAGAAAACCGAGGTGGAATGGCAGAGCATGGGACTCGTCCTCCGTCAGGATGCCAGGTGAAAGGATACCAGAAGGATCATGAGAAAATCAAGGTGGTAGCTTACGCCGGTGATGAAGGAAGATCCAGGATGGAGGGCTCGAAAGGCAAGAGAGAAGAAAGGGTGAAAATAAAGGAGACTGTAAGTAATATGAGAAAACCACCATAGGATAGAATGGACGAGAAAGAGACAGGAAGGAATGAGGGAGCGTGAGAATAAAAAAGACAAGACATAAAATAAAGGAGACCGGAAGGAATATGAGAAAACCCCAAGGAATAGAGCAGGCGATAAAGAACGGGCGTGGAGGAGAGATACTGGAAGGAATGAGAGAAGTTTCATGGCAGGACAATGAACTCAAACATTTTTCAGACAAGATGGATGGTGCTGGCATGGAATGACAGATTTGTGAAGTATAAGGCCACTCCTGTCTGCACTCCTCAGCCCCCCCCCCTTTTTTTACCCCATAAGGAGTCATTAGCTACACTGTGAGGCCATCAGCTGAAACTGTGCAAGTTCTAGCCACATTGCGCAAAACAAATTTTTTACGGTAATTTTGCTGGTTTTAAGGAAATTCGGAAAATATTTTGGCGTTTTTGAGGAGAAAAAGGGGAATAGTGACGGAAATTAGGGAAAAATGGCCCCTTCACGTCATCCAAGATGGCGACCGTTGCTCCGTGGGGCCGCGCCAGGACACCAGGTGTGTTGGTGTCCTGGCCCTTTTCCTACTTCTAGCGGATACTTAGCTAAAAAACAAATGAAACGTTGCCGGACTTAATGAGCACGTAATCTGTTTCTATTCTCCAGTCGTGATGAATTATTAAACCTGTCTTTTTTGTTAAATTTTATATAAGCGACGTTGAATCGTATCCATGATTAAAAGTATCTTTGCATTGGGGTATACAGTCCCACGAAAAGCCAGTAGCATGGAGAGATTTGGTTTGCTTTTAGAATCGGGGTTGTGATAGCCGAAGAGGGTGAGGCGAGGTGGATATGAAGCAGAGGATTGTAAGGGCGGCGGAAACGGAGATCCCCGAGAAAACCGCTGACCAAAGCCATCGTCCGGGACGATTTCCACGTGCGAAAATAAGGGATCGACCCNGTCGTGATGAATTATTAAACCTGTCTTTTTTGTTAAATTTTATATAAGCGACGTTGAATCGTATCCATGATTAAAATTATCTTTGCATTGGGGTATACAGTCCCACGAAAAGCCAGTAGCATGGAGAGATTTGGTTTGCTTTTAGAATCGGGGTTGTGATAGCCGAAGAGGGTGAGGCGAGGTGGATATGAAGCAGTGGATTGTAAGGGGGGCGGAAATTNCGAGGTGGATATGAAGCAGTGGATTGTAAGGGGGGCGGAAATTGAGATCCCCGAGAAAACCGCTGACCAAAGCCATCGTCCGGGACGATTTCCACGTGCGAAAATAAGGGATCGACCCTAAAGGGAATCGAAACCAGTGGGAGGCGAGAGCTTTAGCCACTACGTCAAACACGGCCCCTCATAGTCGGTTCCATGCCTTGCGTATAAAGGCGATGTGCCATTTGACGTGTCTGCCGATGTCGTCCTTAATCTCTGTTTTGTTCTAGTGCTTTAGAAGTTCACAATAACCCCGTCATGTCAGATTACAATTCATTCATTATATCTCGGAGGAGTGCAGAGCTACACGTGCCGGAATAGATCGATGGCTACGTGAAATTAGCTAAAATGCTTTCGTGTAAGTTCAGAAACTAACGTTTGCTCCAAAACAAAAGAATTGCTAGTACATGAACAGAAAAATCCTACCATTTTCTCGACTGACTTCTATAAGATTGAGTTGTTCATGCTTTCTTCGACTTTTAGTTAGCTTTCTCAAAAATCTTTGAAAAACATGCTTTTTTGCAACGAAATTATAATCCCAGATATTCACGCACATGTAAGCAAAGAACCAAGGGCGTAATTACAAGTGAGAAAAATTAATGTATTGAAAGTTTTTAAGACAACAGGATGTGTTTATTATCGTATTTGCATTTGTCTTATTTTAATTTCGTTTGTGGCTGAACGTGTCGCCAACAGCACAAACATAAAATACGCAACCATTTTCTCTGAAAATCAGGAGCTGGGTAACAATTTGGCAACGGGCTGTGTTAAGGAGCGAACTCGTTATTCGCCTATAGTAATTTCGGGAAACCCGCGAAAATCAAAATCCGGATTGCTAAACCGGGAATAGAAACCGAGATCTCCCGACTGCGAATACCAGATTGCACATTCCTAACCGGCATATTATTTTATTAGAATCGGAAATGTTAACCTTTATCAACGTGAAGAAGTTCTCTTCGATCAAAAACTTTGTAAAATTATCGGCATTATTTATTTGAAACTCTCAACGCTACCTCCACTGTAAGTTTGAAAAAATAAAAATGTAAGATTTGATTTTTACTTTTTTATATAAATAAATTTTGGAAATAGTAAGGAAACATTTTATCTGTAATTTTGGTTTTGGTTATTCAACAAATTAGATTAAAAATACGAACACTGAATTTTACATTCTTACAAACGTGTCTCGAACATAATTATTTTATCGTTAACCAGTAAAAGCCAAACATAAAAAAAAAAAAACCTTTGCTATCGTTTCAAATTAATTCGTCCGCTAAATGAATAAGGAAATTTCATGACAAAAATTACGTTTGAGCCTTGTCATTCGTTCACATACTATAATTAGGGTATACTGTGCCCTTCGTAGGTACTCTTCTGTAATAATTTGTGACAATGGTTATCTAATTCGACGCAGACCCACATACATCGCTATATGCCTATATTGCATGGAACTCGTATGAACTCGGAGGTATGCGCTACGGACAGATTAAAATAAAAGAATAACATAATAATTACGACACAATCTAGAGTTAGCGCAACCGACAATCATTTATGCTCTTTTCCTCTTTAGATTCAATAAGTTACGCAACCAGAGTACTTAACAAACTGGACAATCGACATTTAATATTTGCATTATAGTTAAGGCCAGTGACTTTTCGCGTAAAAATCGGAGCACACAGTAGACTTTAATACTATATACACACCTCAGCTGTTGTTATATCTCCATTGGCTGCTGGTGCCGTGTCCGTCTTTGACCAAGCCACTCAGGACTAAGTAACTCCGACACTGAACCTTCGTGATTCGTGCGCGAACGGTTAACACAAGCCGGAACATTTTTTAGCCAATCAAAGAAGCTGGACAACGCTACAGTGCTTTGGACTGTTTCTTGTCTCGAAATCTTTTCGCGAAATATCACTGCCCCTAATTATAGTGAACTAAACTACTAGTGCATTAAACATAATAATTATAGAAGTCGGTTACACAATCAACTTACCATGAACAAAATTATCAACTCAAATCGTTATTCACAGCTGCTAGGTGAAAAATTACTGTATGTACAGATTTCGAATTCATAAGGTTATCGGCTCTAGGAGGTGACTTTCAAGCAGTTTAATTCAAAAATTCAGAATTTATTATGGACTGCATAAGGAATGACGAATGCATAAATAATACACTTATAAATACATTCAGAAGCACTTGGTTTCTACACCTGTTTTACCTGTCACGTCACGACTGTATCAAGATCTCAAAAATAATATTTCAATACAGGCAATATTTCGTGTGACAGTCCTTTGTTTTGAAGATTTCTTGGTAACAGATTTATGGAAAACGTACATTCACGTACACGTTGAAGTAACCGAACTTCTGATACGGAGGAACGCTTTATTCTCTGACAAGTTAACATAACCTGTAAAATTGTAAGTTGTAATTTTTTGTATGTGTTGTTAAAAGTTATTATAAGAAAAACATAAATAATACAGGAAAAACGTAACAAAAAGAAAATATAAATAATACTTCTAGCGACGCGGCCTTTAGGTGCCAGGACTAGGGTCGAACTTGGGGGATACGTGTACAGATGCAAAAAACGTTGTTTCCCTCGGTGTTCTCCTACTTTTTCCCTCGTTTGCATTCCGTCGTTTTTTTTACTGAGGGTTCAAGGCCAGCTTTACCACTCGACGGATATTAACCAAATTTGGTAGTTATACCCTTCAGTGCCCAACTTAAAATAACGTGTAGGTCAAGACAGGCTCCGGGCCCTATTGGGTTAAAAAAAACCAAAACCATAAACCAATGTCGTGAATCTCAATTCTACACCAGCAGACGGATCTCGACAAAATAAGGCAAGAATGCCCTTCATTTGCAAACTAAAATACTTTGTAGGCCAAAACAGGCTCCGATCCCCCATTGGGCACGAAATCCCCCCAAAATCTCTAAAACGAGGTCGCGTGTCTCAATTCTACATCGTTATATGGCTCGGGACCAAATTTGGCAGCAGGGATGCACTTCAGTTCCCAACTTAAAATACTGTGTATTCCAAAATGCCACACCTCCACCCCCCCACACACCTCATTTGGCCGGAAATACCTAAAATCGGTTCGTTAATCTCCAAATGCTTATTGGTTCCGAAACCTCTAAAACGGAGTCGTGTATATCTTATTGCCCTGAAATGCCTGGCAACGCCGGGTAGTTCTGCCAGCNCGTGTATATCTTATTGCCCTGAAATGCCTGGCAACGACGGGTAGTTCTGCCAGCAAATATCTAAACAGAAAACACATGAACCTCTAACTTACTCAGAATATGAACTCGGAATGCCCTGGTCAGGTTTTAGTACGAAATTAACTTACCTAAGTCTATAGCTAAAAAAGTACATAAACCAGTGAATGACCTTGGATTTAAACCAGGAGCATTCCCGAGGGTAACACCTCAGTGACTTCGACTATGATTAGGGGTAATGAAATTTCACGAAAAAGACTTCAAGGCAAGTTATATTTTTGAAAACACTTTAGGGTCGTTTACCTATTTTTATTGGCTGCATTACTTTTTGACACGTGTTAACTGTCTGCAGACGAATCACGTAGGAGCCGTGCCGATGTTGCCGGATTCTGAGTGACCCGGTCCAATATGAGAACGCCTTCTCAAGTAGACAGCAACCAATGACAATAGACAAACTGCTGTTCGGTGCTTATAGCATTGAAGTCTAGCTTGTACTCATATTTTTTCGCGAAAAATCACTATCTCTTACTATGAAGGACACCAAAAAATCATACCCTCGTGTATACAGTATGTGCTCATAAACGACAGGATAAGATAAAACTTTCTTCGTAGGTTGGACGTGCTAGGCGATTTCTTTTCTGTAATGGGTTACAAAAACCAACGATGTGCCGAGGTTTCTAATGCTGTAAGAAAAATAAATGTTAAGGTTTTCCTTCGCACGGACATCCACAGAAAGGCTAAAGCNATTACTTTTTGACACGTGTTAACTGTCTGCAGACGAATCACGTAGGAGCCGTGCCGATGTTGCCGGATTCTGAGTGGCCCGGTCCAATATGAGAACGCCTTCTCAAGTAGACAGCAACCAATGACAATAGACAAACTGCTGTTCGGTGCTTATAGCATTGAAGTCTAGCTTGTACTCGTATTTTTTTCGCGAAAAATCACTAGCTCTTACTATGAATGACACCAAAAAAGCATACCCTCGTGTATACAGAGTGTGCTCATAAACGACAGGATAAGATAAAACTTTCTTCGTAGGTTGGACGTGCTAGGGGATTTCTTTTCTGGCATGGGTTACAAAAACCAACGATGTGACGAGGTTTCTAATGCTGTAAGAAAAATAAATGTTAAGGTTTTCCTTCGCACGGACATCCACAGAAAGGCTAAAGCATAGAGTAGACACGTGCACAGAGACGAAATGGTGTGACGGTTTCTATGATGTGGGCGTGTACATTATCTGATTGGCTGCGCGAGGCTCTGGGAGTAGGCCCTGTGTCTGACTGGCTACTGCATGCTCCGGAAGGTTATCTTTCGGCTGGGCGGCCAGCTGGCGAGTAGTTTACCAGGCGCTGATTGGCGAATGACTTTCCAGCATTTTTCTGGCCAGGAACGCCATTTTGCTGGCGTGTGCGGCTGGAGTTCGTGACAGAAAAAGACTGTAATCACTTGTATTATGAATAATTATGGGGCTCTACGCTTACCACGGGCGTGAAGTTAACGGCAATTTCTATCTAATCTAGAGCTATCAGGATCATTATTAGTAGAATCACAGAGTACTCGATAATACAGAGGTGAAACATCCGCTTACGTGGGAAAGTGCAGCAACACGCGTGAGTTGCCAACAAAATGTTTTAACGCCGTTCGCAAATCAGCGCCTGGTAACCTAACTCGCCAGCCAGCAGCCCAGCCAATAGGGAACCTTCCGCGGCATGCGGTAACCAATCAGACACACTGCCCGTTCTCAGAGCTCCGGGCAGCTGATCAGAGAATGGGCACAGCCACATCACCGGAACCGCAACGTCATTTGTCACTGTTTACTGACATTACCTGTGGTACAGTAAATTTAAGATGAGAAAATAATCTTCGCACAGCTTTGAGGGGAGGGATCGTAGGGGAGGCAGTGTAGGGGAGGGTTCTCTCTCTAGCGCTCGCCGCTGGAGGGAGGGAAACCACGTGACGCTGCTGGCGCTATACATACTAAACTGATAACATCGCTCACTAGTACCGCGCTGTTAAATACCGCGCTGTTAAATACCGCGCTGCGTGACCTACTTTTTTTCAACAGGTAATATGCACATGCGGAGCAGCTCTCGCCCAACCGCTCTCGGCCGTTGTCACTACTGAACTGAACAACCCCACCCGTTCATGCAGCGGCAATTGACTCTGCCGACTCACTAGACGTGTTTTAGACTTGTGCGTATTATTTTCACATTTGGATTTTACTATACTATATTAACATGAAACAGGTACAGAGAAAAATTTCTTCACAACTGTCCTGCAAAAGAATTCGACAAAAAAAAATTGAGCTTCTTTCAAGGCAATGCGTTTCAAGGCCAGGTGTTATGTGATGTACGATGAAAGTAAATATGCCTTTTAGGGCGGGAATAATAATGGACGCCGTCGAGTAGCAAGGTTGCCCCAAACATCGCAAACGTCAGTTAACGGTTGTGCGTTTAGACAAGACAGGATAGTATGTAGGCCTACTGCACGTGCTGGTCTGTTGAACTATTCCTCGAGTAATACGTCACAAGGAACTTTCCTTTGTAAGTTTCCTTCCTTTTACGAGAAAAGAAGTTATTTGAAACCGAGCCTGTCAGTGTTCAGGCAATTTAACGTTAACTGTTTTGTTTAGCGTGTAAGTAGTTAAGAGCGATGGTCAAGAAGAAAAAACATTATTATATATTTTCACAGAATAATGTTCAACTTGCAAACATTAATTACAACTACTATTTCCTAGCGTAAATCATTTTAGACTGCATATTTTTTGCATGNTTGTTCAACTTGCAAACATTAATTACAACTACTATTTCCTAGCGTAAATCATTTTAGACTGCATATTTTTTGCATGATGGTATGTCAGAACTACAAATAATAAAAACTGACTACACCAAAATGAGATAATTCATGATGAAATACGATGCCATGAGTTACCTGAAGAAATTTTTAAAATAATGCTATGAAATGTTTTATTAACTTTTAGAAATTGCTAAAACAGGGACATTTTTGCACATTTTTCAATTGTGGCAGTCTATGATTTTATTTGTACTTAAAAAAGATTTTTCTAATCATTCCTTAAAATGAACAAAGTCGTGGCATTTCGGTCACCCTTCTTAAATTATATGTAAATGATTTCGTTCATTTAATTTTACGTTCCAAAAATACTAAAATTGTGATTTTGGCATGCCGTGATATAAAAATTGTGCGGTATAATTTTTTTTTAAGCAAGGAAATAGTACTTGCAAGTAATGTGTACAGGTTGAACGGTATTTCGTGAAAATATAAAATAATTAATTTTGTAGTGACCAGTGCCATTAAGGGCGCAATCTCTCAAACAGAGTAGAGAGCTTCAGTCGTATATTTGTCATTTAAAAACTATTCAATATTTTTGAGCTGGGTCTGCTTACGAGAAACATATAAGACATTTTTCATGTCAGAATAGTATTTTCCATATTTTATTTATATTTGTAATGCGCATTTTTTAGAAGCGAAAAAAGGTAAATACTGGAGTTATTTCCAGCTAAGGCCACTTAACAAAGGAAATGAAACACATCTTTGCCTTCATTATTGTACCATACAATTATAGGTTCACCAGTGGAAGGCGTACGAGGTGAGTCGACGAGAGTGTGAGTGCACGCCAGTTCAGGGCCTTGCGCGTAAACCCGATAATACGTGCGATGCGCGTACCTACAGTGTAGAAACTATTTCATTGCCAGAACACAAGATTTGATTTGTTACCGAAAAGAAAAAGGTTGTTGTTCAAATATGAACCAGAACAAAGTAGGCTTGCCACAAACACAATTTCTGTTTTATCTATATAGTAATGGTTATTATAAGCTTACATTGCCGTAACGATAGAGATTGATGGATCCGAGACTTGAACCCGCAAGCCCCGCGTTATCTCTCAGACACTCTTCACCATACGATCACCATGTCTTACTATGTTCGAAAAACTTTTGATAGGTAGTTTATGTCTGGTAGCAACATGGGGCAGAATATGCCACCTCTTGGGAAGACTCTAAGCTAGTGATCTGTGTAGATTCTGCAGAATATACTGGTTTATGAGTGTTTGCGTAAGTAAACCGGTTACGTGCTGAAAACAACAATGTACGAGACAAAAAAAAAACCTCGAATATCACCAAGCCCTTAACTTTGGTACGAAGTAACTTTTCTTTGCTGTGAACGAAAGCAGCTCAAAGAATGTTTGTTTCTTGGCTATAAAGGAAGGTGATAGTGTCATAAAACAAAAACGTATAAAGAAAACATTTATTTACAGCAAACCTATTTTCCTGTATCCTTCTCTTTGAATTGAAGCAATATCGCGGTACTGTAATGAAAACAGCTTCAAAGAAGTGTTTTTTTTATGCCGTACAGAAAACTTTAAATCATTTTATTTAGTATGTAAATCACCCCTAGTGTTTTCTCTCTTCTAGGCCTCGGACACGCAAGGATACATTCACACAGATGGCGCCTTAAGGCGGCCGCCTATCTGGCGTTTGAACTGATTTGCAGTGTGTTAAAAACATTTTTCCTTTAGGAAACAAGTAAACGTGTATATGAAAAGAAAACTCACTTCAGACTAGTCGTGTACGGTTCTTTAAAGACAATCGTGCACATTGGAAACATTTCTCTAATGCCCTCCAACATGGCTGAAAACAGCCTTTTCAGACTTCTGTCTCTCAAATTGTGCGAACAGGATTGATGCGAAACTGCGATAGAGGAGTACGTTGGACTTTGCCACAGAATTACGTTAAATAAAAGGTTAGGGCCTCCGCTTAAAGTCCCACANCTTTAAAGACAATCGTGCACATTGGAAACATTTCTCTAATGCCCTCCAACATGGCTGAAAACAGCCTTTTCAGACTGCTGTCTCTAAAATTGTGCGAACAGGATTGATGCGAAACTGGGATAGAGGAGTACGTTGGACTTTGCCACAGAATTACGTTAAATAAAAGGTTAGGGCCTCCGCTTAAAGTCCCACANGGATAGAGGAGTACGTTGGACTTTGCCACAGAATTACGTTAAATAAAAGGTTAGGGCCTCCGCTTAAAGTCCCACAGTTCCAGCGGTACGATGGCCACACTGCACGCGAGTTCACAGCTTTGTGCGTAGAGGTGATATCGCTTTACATTCGCTGGCCAGTGTCGACCGCAGGGCTTCATCGATCATCGTCTCACACACACATACACACCTTTTATTTGTATATTTTTGCTAGCAGGAAGTTAAACGATGTTCCGAACTTAGACGTCCGAACTGAAGCCGATGGTAGAGGGGCTCAATACCAACAAAAAAAGTCCAATACATACAGCGTGTGGTCCAATTCTGTGCCGTTTAAAAGTTACAATTTTTTTCTCGGTATTTTGGACCGACTCTACTCAATACACTAAGAATGTCATAAAAATGACAAAATTGACTGCCACAGTGAAGTGACGTTTGAATAAATGGTAGGTGACTAGTGTAGATACATAATCAAAAACAATTCATGTCATTGTCACTACAGCGACGTACAAAATAATAAAAATTTTGCAGAGATTATGTCTTGCCCATATATGTGCCACGAGTTTGAGTTTGAAAAATAATAATGTACTGCATAACCAAATACCTGCCGGTGGACAAATTACGTTATTGTATGCCTTATCAGTTGTACTAATCATAATCGGTCATGATCAGACGTCAATGTTAAAACGGGAAAACATCGTCAGTGTACAGAATTTGCAATAATTACAAACTGACTTTACAGCAATGCTACATACGTGGAAAAGGTTCAGTTTTCACATATAATAACGTTTCACCTTAAAATTAAACACAATGGAATGAAAGAGAGAGTGCATTTTCCCTTTGCTTTTGTTCACTCGTTTTGAAAGATTTGAGAATAAGGGGAGAGCAATAAAATTAAAGAAAATGGGCTGAAGACATTAATTTGCATATTCATATCAAATTTTTAAAATGTATTGCCGCTCTATGCATACGCAAACTGCACCTTTGTATAACATTACTATGTAATGTTTGGAATGACCTAACTTTAATTTTTATAGTATTTTCGGTTTCTGACAGTTTCTACCTCAGTTCCCTTATGTTGTGACACCCACTCACATAAACGGTTTCTTTGAAGTACCCTCAAACGAAACATCGATCGGGTTCAAATTCTGTGATCGTGGGGGGCCACGCTATTGGCCCGCCACGTAGAATCCATTTATCAGGGAATGCAGTGTTTAATTGCTGCCTCCCTTGCACTGCATAGCGTGGAGCGCCGTCGTTCTGAAACCACACGTTTCTACGCACAGGTTCGTATCTTCTTGCAGTGGCGGAAGACTGCGTTGGAGAAAATTGTTATACTGTCGCCGTTCAGTCTTTCTGGTAGTTCAAATGGCCCAACTACGCCCGTCCAAACGTTCAAGTCGAATTGGTGTTGGAAATGCGAGTCTCCTATTGCATGAGGATTTTCAATAGACCGTGAGTGATAGTTGTGGATGTTAAATGTTCCACCTCTTTGNAAATGCTGGCGTCGTCGCCATTTCCGACGCAGCATTTATTAGCAAAACGTAACCCTTTTTTTTCATCATCGGCTGAGAGTAGAGCCTGCACCCTCTGTAATTATCGTTGCTCTACAGGAAGTTTGGTTTTATTGCAAATTTCGTATTGTGACGATGTTTTCACTTTTTTAACATTGACGTCTGATCGTGACCGATCATGATTTAGAACAGCTAATAAGGCATAAAATAAGGTAGTTTTTCCACTGGCAGGCATTCAGTTATGTAGTACATTATTGTTTTTTAAACTCAAACTCGTGTCACATATCTGGACAAGACATAACTTCTGCAAAACTGTTATTATTTTCCACGTCGTTGTAATTACAATGACATGAATGGTGTTTGATTATGTGACTACACCAGTCACCTACCATCTGTCACGACGTCACTTCACTGGGACAGTTATTTTTGTCCCTGTTATGACATTCTTGGTGTATTGTATAGAGTCGATCCAAAATATAGAAAAAAAAATTTCACTTTTAAACGGTCCAGAATTGGACGACATAGGTATTGAACTTTTTAATTGGTATTGAACACCTCTATCATCAGCTTCAGTTTGGATGTCTATGTTCTGAACATCCTATATATAATATGTTTATATATATATATATATATGAACATCCTATATATAATATAATATGTTTATATATATATATATGTATATATGTATATATATATTAGTTAGCGACATCCACTGAACCACACTGTTATACAACTTCAAGCAACAGTGCCATTGATGTGATTCAACAATCGCCATCTGTTTGATGGGTGGTTAGTTGGATAGTGCTAGAAGCCTATTAAATTTATTGAAACTCTGGCGGCGAAAGTTGAATTTTTCATGACATAAATTAATACTAGTGCAATTAAAATCAATACAAATTATATGTGTAATTATGCAAAAAGAATATCACCAGATAAAAAAATTTAAAACATTCCAGACTTTCAAAAAATATATTTTACATAATTATGTAATGATGGTTATCATATACAATTACGCCGGCGCTAAATTCAATAAGTAGAATTGATCTGTGTATATAAAGGATTCGAATTTATTCAACTGTAAATTAAAATTAGAAATGTAAAATTGTGCGATAAGTTTAACATTATCGTGAAATATGTTTGTTGTAGAATAAATTAAATTTTCTTTAACGCACTGAGAACCAGTATACACGAATGTCTTTACAACGCGCAGGAATATTTTTTCGGCCGACACTGTGCACTGCGAAGCTCAATACCGAATGATCTTCTGTGAGAGTAACTCAGTCCGTGAACCGCGCTATTGCTCCAGGTTGTATTTCATACTACTATAGCCGAACACCAAACTTGCAGTTCATTGGTTCTGGTAGCGAAACAAGTGCTGTATCTACTTAACTACAGCACAAATAAAATAATTTTTTATTTTATACACCTGGAATCATAAGTTTAAGTTAGTCTGAAAGAGATAAACCCAGTAATAAATTTTGCGAAACGTTGGCTTCAAATATATGTAAGCATTACGTATAATAAACTCCCCCCTCTCTTCCCCCCTCGTCTTTCTACCCGAGTCACTAGTATGCACTTCAGTTTATTGAGTACTCTAAATGCCTTGAGAAATTTACCCCACTGCTATGCCTTAAATATAGGGCGAACTTCTCATTTTTTTACGAAAACATTTTTTCCTACTATACGAAAATAGCATGCGTTTTAAATACGGGTAAAAATTAAGAGGTGTTCTCTTGATAGTAGGAAAGTGGGAAAAATCTATTTTAATAACGCATAATATATTAATAACATATAATATTATGTAATAATTTTCTGCTGAAGTTTCAGAGTTGTGCCTTGTGGTATTTCAAACATAATTTTATTTTGCTCCGTTTCTTTGAATACGAGACGGTGTGGTGTCTTGGTCTGACCACTCCTCTCTATTAGGGAGAAATGGGTTCTATCACAGGCGGGATGAACCCTAGAAATGAGCGAACGTTGCCTTTGGCCTCTAGGTTTTCCCGGGGAGTTCCCGTTTATCCACCACTGCATTGCTCCTCTGACCCATCTCCACCTCACTTCACTCCCGCGGGCACTAAAGACCTTAGCTGTTACCCAACGTCTAAATATATGTCTCTCACTTTTATTTGAAATATCAAACATATATTTTTAAATAGACGAGCTGTAAGCGTTAAGTGTTTCTACATTATGTACAAAGGTCTCAACTCTGCCGGACAAACACATTCATACGGCGTTTTTTAGTTTCTTTGGTGAAACGATTTTTTTTCCTCATATAATTTCACAGTTTGGGCAAACTTGAAACATGTGCTAGTGGTAAATTTTGGTATCGAAATCGTCTACCAGGAGCGCTGCCATCGCTACGATATTTTTTTTTAGTTCAAGGTTCGTCTACCAGGAGCATTGCACTACCACAGGCTATATAATTTTTGTTGCAAGTCCTGTAGAGAATGACCCGGCATCACGGTTCAAACTTTTCAGATCGATACCAACGCCTTTAACCGTTCGGCTGGCGTGATGCACGGGAATAAAAAATGTTTAACCCGCAAGTTCAAATCCGCCTGTAAACTTTGTATCTGACAAGGTACAGTAAGTACCAAGTAAAGGGTTTGGAAAAACGTTCCAGAAAATACTATACGAAGCGTATCTTAAAAAATTAAATTGTAGGACTTTGGGGGCCTTAATTAATTGTGAATAGGAACCTGAACAATTAACGTTGTTATTTGACGTTACACTGGACCTCACGGGCCTGTATTTACAGTCGAGTCAGCTCCATGTGTTCATTAGCTGCTGCCCAGACGTGAAGCCATTACACGTCTGACAGGACTGCACATGGTTCGCGCANAGCTCCATGTGTTCATTAGCTGCTGCCCAGACGTGAAGCCATTACACGTCTGACAGGACTGCACATGGTTCGCGCACATCATTATGAAGTGTTTATTGATTGGCGCTGAATTACCCACGGAGTGTCGATTAAAACATGGTCCGGTGACGAACGTAACAGGAACAAACAAGTGCTCAAATTATAACATGTCATCAAATAATAAACCCGAATTTACCGACAATTAATGAAAGGTAGAAGTGGGTCGCTTATACACTCTAAAACTGAATCAGTGAGAATTTCACTGTTTAAATAATTAACAGTACATGAACAGTCCCTTCAGTGAAGTTAACTGATGAATTAGTTTAAAAATGTCAGTTTTCCTTCACTTATTAATTCAGAGACATTTCCCACGGATTAGTGATTTTTTTTACTAATGGATCAGTTTAACAACGTGTATCAAATTGCAGTTAAACAACGTGTATAACATGAAATAACAACGTACAAAATAATAAAACCAATAAAAAATACTTTATTAAATGTGAGTTTCTTCATTCATAATACAATTTTATGAGGTAGCATAAACACTGTCTTTCATTCCGTTTTTACGTCTTTCATTTCGTTTTCACGTAAACATCATAACTCTCGGTTTGCAGGTTTNACACTGTCTTTCATTCCGTTTTTACGTCTTTCATTTCGTTTTCACGTAAACATCATAACTCTCGGTTTGCAGGTTTCAACTGCATTAAATGTGGCGAATCGAGTGCACTCATGCGTAGGCCTACTATTTTTTTTAACAATCCTAACATTACCAATTAAACTAAAAACGAAGAGACATGGCATATAATTTAAAACTACATACTTTTGATACAGCAATATTATAATAAATTAAGTATTTCCCCTCTCATAGTTAACGTTTGCTTGGTAGCTCAGTTGGTAAGGTAATGGTTTAAAGGCGAGGTAAGAAAGGTGCACTGTAAAAAAATTGTGTAATTTTTACTGAGAAATTGTTTGTAATTTTACAAATGTAACAGTACAAAGGTTTCTCTTGTAAAACAACTCGTCTGTAAAACTACAAGGGCCGTGTTTGTAATAGACCTCAATAAATGTTTGTACTATGCTGATACGTATCCACGAGTTTAAGCAAAATGGCGGACTCTCAACAACGTAAAACCGTATATAGCTGTTTGTGCAAAAAGTATCGGTGATGTAAAGTGCACTTGGGTGCAAAAAGAAATGTATTGCAAGCTTGAAAAACGCAAAACACTTAAAAGAACTTAAATAATCAAACTAAAACAATTTCAATAAAACGTGACCGTGTCTAGCTACACATAACTCTTAAATCGGTCCTCAAGACCTCGTTAAGAGCCGTCCAAATCTCTCAATTCAAAAACAGAACTCTTAAAATGAAATAAATGTATTCTTCGTAATCAAATAACTTCTTTAATATTTTGTATATACATGCGGTTATATTTCCTATAAATATAATTTTAAGTTTGTGAGTCAAGTTGGTCTTGTGGTTAAGGGTGTGGGGTCTAGTCACTGTGCTGGCACAGTACTACTATATATTTTTTTCGTAAATTATATTCTGAAATATTTTTTCCAGTTGTTCTCTGTTATAAATTCATCACATTTGTTTTAGAAGGAAAAAAAAACACAATTTTATGTACACTTCTCAATAATGTAAGTTGTAATACATGGCTAACGTTTGCAATATTACAAATACATGTTTTTCAGATTGTACAAGAAAACTGTTTGTAGTTTAANACTGTGCTGGCACAGTACTACTATATATTTTTTTCGTAAATTATATTCTGAAATATTTTTTCCAGTTGTTCTCTGTAATAAATTCATCACATTTGTTTTAGAAGGAAAAAAAAAAACACAATTTTATGTACACTTCTCAATAATGTAAGTTGTAATACATGGCTAACGTTTGCAATATTACAAATACATGTTTTTCAGATTGTACAAGAAAACTGTTTGTAGTTTAACAAAGGATTTTCTTGGCAACTGGGTTTCCAAGGATTTTACTTTTTATGAGTGTGTGTGTATTCAATCCTGACCATTCGCAAATTTCTTTTCCTTTTTTTAATTACGGTAAACTGCGCAATATAAACTGTGGGAAATATGTTTATTTCTTGCAATGATTTGAAAAAATTCAATAAAAACAATATTATATTTGCAGCACGAAGTTAGCTGTCACTTATTCAATCAGTGAAATAGTTTCACTAAAACAACGAGTTGGTTTCTATTGATTCTAAGTGGAGCCATTTTCACTGATTCGAGTAATTTAATTTCACTGCGAATAAGTAATTTTTCACTGATTCGAATTTAGAGTGTATACACGACTGCATGCCCACCAGTTCTGTTGGTCCCTGCATACCCATTCACAACCGTTCTATTGGCTCATATTACACAGTACACGCTTACTATAGGCCATTCACGATGACGTCACACTTTTCTGAAGCCCTGGTAAATTTCTACTTCCAGAATATTCTTCCGCCCCATGCAAACTAAGCTTGACCGATTCTAGAAAACTACACCAACGGTACAGCGCACCGCATTATTGCGCAACCTGTGTAATACCATTTTTGCGTATGAAATATTTATAACTACGTATTACCAATACATCTATTTTCTTCCCGTTTTTTTTCATTACATTAAAAATTAAGTATTATAATTTATAAATAAAGTATAAATAAATGTTCAGTTTAACCAAAAATAAGGCACTGTTATGTTAACACAAGTATAACACACTAGTGATAAGAGGCATATTTAGGAAACAACCAAGAAAGTCATACATGGATGACGTTTGAAAAGTTTGATTCAAAAAGTGTAAAGAAACTGTGAATAAACTATATGCTGTACAAANGTGTAATACCATTTTTGCGTATGAAATATTTATAACTACGTATTACCAATACATCTATTTTCTTCCCGTTTTTTTTTCATTACGTTAAAAATTAAGTATTATAATTTATAAATAAAGTATAAATAAATGTTCAGTTTAACCAAAAATAAGGCACTGTTATGTTAACACAAGTATAACACACTAGTGATAAGAGGAAACAACNTTATGTTAACACAAGTATAACACACTAGTGATAAGAGGCATATTTAGGAAACAACCAAGAAAGTCATACATGGATGACGTTTGAAAAGTTTGATTCAAAAAGTGTAAAGAAACTGTGAATAAACTATATGCTGTACAAAGTTCGTTACTGCCTGGCTGTCTGCCAATGTAATGCTGATTTGAAAGTGCCCCTATTAAATGAATATACAAATCAAATTGACGTACGAGATATAATATGTTGGAAGATTTTTGCTCTCCACGAGACTGTTATAAATCAGACAGTAGTTCTATCGGTAGATCAAGCTCCAATTTTGTTTTCACGTAAAACAATTAAGTTGGAATTAGGTGATGAAATATGGATGTTTCTTAAATTATTTGGTACTACTGGCGATATTCATGTATTATGTCACGCACAGCTTGGATACGGTGTTTGAATAAATTAATTGCGCTGGAGTAATATTCCGTCGCAAAGAACCATATTAGAAATTACTGGCGCAGCAATATTTCTTTGCCCGCGTCTCCAAAGAATGCGTATGACGTTAAAGTCACAGCGAACTCAACACAAATAAGTTAAATTCAAAAGATACAATTTTACGTCGGCAGCACTCAGTGCGTTAATGCTGCATGACCTGAAATCATGGTTGGTGCAGATGAGGTAGTGTGAGCGAGAGGGGTGTGGAAGAGGGAGGGGTGTGGAAGTGGGAGGGGAAGGAACGCAATGCATGTGAGAGGACACTGTCTCGCGGGCTCCATTTAGTAAGAAGCCTCACGAGGTAAAATTTAAAAAATTAAAATAAGCTATGAAAATAGTGCCTCTAATCGCAGTTAAAAAAAATACGCGTGTTTATACGTTTTTATTACAAAATCGATGGAAAATTGTTTAATTACTTGGAAAGTGGTTTGACGGGGGAAGGGGGAATATAAATTTTTTTTTTGCTTCCAGGGTTCATGGAGNACGCAATGCATGTGAGAGGACACTGTCTCGCGGGCTCCATTTAGTAAGAAGCCTCACGAGGTAAAATTTAAAAAATAAAAATAAGCTATTAAAATAGTGCCTCTAATCGCAGTTAAAAAAATACGCGTGTTTATACGTTTTTATTACAAAATCGATGGAAAATTTNATCGCAGTTAAAAAAAATACGCGTGTTTATACGTTTTTATTACAAAATCGATGGAAAATTTTTTAATTACTTGGAAAGTGGTTTGACGGGGGAAGGGGGAATATAACATTTTTTTTTGCTTCCAGGGTTCATGGAGTCTCAGGTGGGCCTGCTTAAAAGTAGCATATAACAAAATAACACTTTTATGAACAGCTGGACAATTACGAAGAGTCTCGTGTTTATGGGATTGCCTGCCCGCATGCCTGCTCTCTTCCTCCGAGCCAGTGGCTCACGTGTACACCTGGTGCGAGACGTTGGGTTGGATAGTGGTGTTGGCGGTAGAAGGATTTGGAGGGGGGTGTTGGAGAGTGCCACACCTGTTAAGGTGGCACGACAACTCACTCAGGAGCAGTTCGAGACTTTCCATTCCATAAGTGGGCCTGTCTAATCTGTTTTAACTTTTTGCACTGCTGTACTGAACCACATACGACATTAATTCCTATTCAAATTTTTTAAACTATATCTCCAACTGACAGATTTGTGTTGCATTGTCCTTTTGATGTTTTGGAATGCAATTTTTCTGTGTGGTTACAGGCAGATGGCTGCCGCTCGTCCCTGCCAGGAGGTCAGGTGAATGGCTGTCGTCAGTACTGCCTGGCAAAATGGATGCAATCGGCAATAGCCTATCAGAGACGAGACTCTTTCGAGAGCCTCGCATATCCATAGTTGGTCGGGTAAAGAGCATGAATATGGGACAGGAAGGGCAGAATGCAAGAGCATAAAGTAGGGAATAAGATAGCTGTCAGTACTGACTGCCAAAATGGCCGCCATCGGTACTGGTTGTCAAAGAGAAATTAAAGGAGACCAGAAGGAATACGAGAAAACCGAGGGATGGAAGAGAAGGGAATGAGAAAATAACAAATTGGAATGTAAGAGCATGAACAAGGTATTCGAATTTGGGAAGACTCGGAGAAAACCCCCCTCGCTTGGAATGCAAGGGCATGAAGTAGGGAACAAGATCTAATAGGGAGGAATGAGAAAATAATCGTATTCAAGAGCACTCGGAGAAAACCATATCTTGGAATGCAAGAGCATGAAATAGGGAACAAGATAGTCGCCAGGAATGACTAAGCTGGATGGTCGGTATTGACTGGCAAAATGGCCACCCACCATCGGGAAGGAATGATAGAGCAGAAGGAGCATCCAAGATGGCCGCGGCTCGTCCCTAGTGCCCCGCCTGACGTCTGTATCCCAGAACATACCATTTGCTACTACTCCTGTCTGTGATTGTATGCACAACTATAGTCGGTTCACGACTGGAAGAAACTTTTGAAAATCAACCTTTGAAAAAACACCCTAGCCGTTAGCTACATGCATATAACATTACAAACAGCGGCGAGCGCGGATACAGTTATGCCGTTAGGTTGCCAGCACAAAGAGAGGAAATAGTTCTAAAGTTTTAACGTAATTGTTAATTTATCGCTTACAAATGGGTTTCGAAAAGACTTGTATCTTATTATGCCAATTATTAATGACGTGATGCTAACATATTTAGATTTCAATGTTTCTTGCATACTCACACGATCCCGCTCAAGGTGAAAGTAGAGCGGCCATTTGTTTACAAACCTTCGTTCCGTGTGTTGTTGGCAAGATGTGGTCGACACAAGTGCCAGAGAATTGGTGCGATTATCTTGTTTAACCTATAATAATTCATTTACTGGTTTTTATATATATATTTTTTTACTAATATCCGTTCTTTATTATTTCTCGTTGTGCCGATTTCTTTCGTTTCTGATACCTGTATAAGAGATTACTCGTAGTGCGTTCTCACGTGTTTAATATTTTTTAAATTTATTTCAGGTTTGCTTAAAATTTTATTTATTGTATTTTACGTTATATGTTGCGGTAGTTTTTGTGTGCAGTCATGAGTTCTAGCAAGGTGAATAAAAGATAAGTCACCAACGCCAACAGGACATCATTAACCTCACCGAATCGTTGTATTCCCTAATTAGGCGAGGGGAAATGAAACCCTGCAACGTCGCGGAAAGAGCGGCAGAAATGTTGAAACGCTTCAGATCCACAGTTCTAAGGTATGTTAAAATATATGTAGTATTAACCATTGCGTTTGCAAGTTGTGTGTGCTAAGGTCAATTATGTTGGCCTACGAAATGTGTTTACAAGAACATAAAGAAAATTTGTTAATAACTTGATAACATCGTCGAACGTTGTCTACGTGTCTTTTTAACGTTTTATTTGGGTAATTATTAAGTTTAGGGGGCTTTTCTGTAAAAAAAAAAAAAATAATTTCACGGAAAATGGTATATTTCCACTCCACTAATGATGCAGAACACGAATATACGACGGGCATTAACGTCCGACTAATTTCGTAACATGTGCCCACCTAACCTAACAGAACCTATCCCCACGATGGGTGAATCACTATTTTACATTTTTAAACTAACCTAGGATTGTTGGGTTTTACACTAACCTAGGATTGTAGGGTTATATAGACTCAAATGTGAGTGTATGAATCACCTAACCAAAAGGTGGTATTACAATGTGTAATTAAAAATAAAAACTACTTTGTGTTGGAATTTGTGTACCCCTGCGAGGGATTCTTCATAAACAACCCAATATATACAGTGGAAATTTATTATAAAGACAACTGACAATGGTAAGGAAAATTGCCTCTATAGTGAGTTTGTTATAGTCAATTAATTTTATATAGGTTATGGAGAGATGGTGCATTTTAAGATTCTGAAGAAGGAGCTTGTTTTGTATTTATAAGTTACATTGCGGCATTAATTGCCATTGTTATACGTCACTAAATAGATTACAGTCGATATAACTGGAACTTCCCCTACTATTAAACATATCTGTATCACTTCACTAAACATGAGAGGACATCGTAATCGATGAAATCGCAGTCATAATCTTTTAAGAAAACAATTGTGTATTAATGCATTTCCCCAACACCACTGTTCTACAGCCATTGTCTTTTAGTTATTGTAAATTATCAGTGTCATATTTTTCACTTTCAGTGCTACATAGCCAACCTAATTTGCATAATTTAAAAAGGACCATAATTCAGTTACTGGGTCAACTACAGTTACTGATACCAAAAACATACAAGGGTTTGTTTACAAATGATGTGTGACAATGTGATATGCTCTGCCGTGTGTTAGTTTAGGTTAGTTTAATAGGTGGCAGGTATTGGTTACTATATAACCCTACAATCCTAGGTTAGTTAAAAAATGTAAAATAGTGATTCACTCATCGTGGGGTTAGGTTCTGTTAGGTTAGGTGGGCACATATTACGAAATTAGTCGGACGTTAATGCCCCTCGTATATTCGTGTTCTGCATCATTAGCAGAGTGGAAATATAAGATTTTCAATGAATTATTTTTATTTTTACAGGAAACCCTATAAACTTAATAATTACCAAAATAAAACGTTAAAAATACACGTAGACAACGTTCGACGACGTTATCAAGTTATTAACAAATTTTCTTTATGTTCTTGTAAACACATTTCGTGGGCCAACGTAATTGATCTTAACACACACAACTTGCAAACGCAATGGTTAATACTACAGATATTTTAACATACCTTAGCACTGTAGATTTGGAGAGTTTCAACATTTCTGCCACTCTTTCCGCGACGTTGCAGGGTTTCATTTCCCCTCGCCTAATTAGTGAATACAACGATTCGGTGAGGTTAATGATGTCCTGTTGGCGTTGGTGACTTCTCTTTTATTCACCTTGCTAGAACTCATGACTGCACACAAAAACTACCGCAACATACAACGTAAAATACAGTAAATAAAATTTTAAGCAAACCTGAAATAAATTTGAAAAATATTAAACACGTTAGAACGCACTATGAGTAATCTCTTATACAGATTTCAAAAGCAAAAGGAATCTGTACGAGAAGGTTAGCACAAATTAAAGTCATACGTTATGAAAAATCAAATAATAAAGAGCTGATATTAGTATAAAAAAACCGATAAATGAAATATTAGGTTAAACAAGAATCGCACAAATTCTCTACAGTACGGCCATCCGGGGGCTTATGAGAGATTGGCGTTGCCATGTTAATGTTGTTGGATGGACTCCTTGAATGTTGACACATTTCATTGCAAAGTATTGTGTCTATAATATGTAATCAAAGTGAAAGTTTTTCTCCCCCACCCAATCCCCCAGTCAAAATCAAACCTATATATACACACACACACACACACACAGAGAGAGAGAGAGAGAGAGAGAGAGAGAGAGACAGACACGCACACGAAACATCTCATTTTTAATACTCACATTTTGGGTTTATATAATGAAATGTTTTTCGTTTGCATCACATATTCTTTTGTGTGAAATCCTCAAGATTAAAAACTTTACGCTTGTGGAATATCCATTAATAATATATGCATTACTTTTATGATGGGTAGGTGCATGTACGAACACATGTACAAACACACAATGGAATGTAAACATTGCCATGTGACTGCCACATGGCAATGTTTGTATNAATGTAAACATTGCCATGTGACTGCCACATGGCAATGTTTGTATACCCTTTGGCAGAAGGATACGAAATGGGCTTGAAAGTAGATCTTTAGCAGGGCTTCAAGAAAGTCTCTTCCAGTCATGAACCGACTATATACATATATTTCCTACGCCATAATACTTAGTTCCTACTACAGAACAGATTATTTCTTCAACAGATCAACTTCAGTAATATTTGGATTACTGTCGCAACAAACACAACTGCAATAAACCACCAGAACATTCTGACACTTGTACAGAAGTTTGGTTGCCACCACCCTAAAACGCGATTACATAGCTTTTGTAATCGCGTTTTAGGGTGGTGGCAACCAAACTTCTGTACAAGTGTCAGAATGTTCTGGTGGTTTATTGCAGTTGTGTTTGTTGCGACAGTAATCCAAATATTACTGAAGTTGATCTGTTGAAGAAATAATCTGTTGACACTTCTTTGGTGATTGTTTAGTGTGCGTGGTGCTTTCAACTCCTTGACAGATTTTGGCGCAAATTCTTGCACTTCAGCAAAGAATTGCTGGAAAACTAAAACAGCTTCATTTTTCTTCAGCTCAAGAACGCTCATGTTGTCCTTCATCGTATCCTTGCCCTCTTCAGATCCAAACATTATCTTAGAAAAAAACGTTCAGACACAGTAATTGATCACCAAAACTGAGTAGCAAAGAAACACGAATGATAATTGAATACGAAAATATTCTAATTGAAAAATTGTACATAAGAGAATCAAATACTATTGCCAAACTTTCCTGCTATGTCACTCAGGATTGTGAAAGGGTTAATGAACTTTGTAATTACGCAGACCATGTCGAGGGTATTGGACTTGTTGTCTTCCCAAAATCAAATCTCGTTTAGAGCTTCACACGTTCTCACCAAGGCATTGCCGTGAAACTGAAGGTGGCTGTAATGCCTCTTCATCAAGTTTGCCTCTCTAGCAAATTCGATGAAGTGCAGTTTTATCTCTTTGCTGAGGTCTCGATAAATGACACGACCTTCAATGTTGTTGATGCGTTGCGGCAAGATTTCGCTAGGGAACTTTCCAGCATACGCTGAGAAAAAGGTTTCGTTGAATCAAAAAGCTTTGTTTGGCGTAACCAAATTAATTGATTTTATAGGGGCAATCAAATATACTGTTGTTGTAAACAAATTAATTTTTTAAACTTATTTGGCTGCCCCAAACAAAGATTTGGTTGGTGCTACTAAAGATTTGTTTAGCACTACATACCAGCACATTTAATAGTTTCGGTGAATATAAATAAAATTTTCGAAATTTGACCGGGATTCGAGCCATTATCATATGCGTTAGAGCGCTACGCCCTATCTGCCTCAGATAAACTGACTAGGTATAGAATTTGAATGTTTTAACGTAATACATATATAATACTGTGCAACGTGCGGAAGTAAGAATTTCAAACTTTACGACTTTAATTTTTAGCTTACTGATGAACTTGTTTTATTATGATGCCAATACCTTTATTAAGCATCAATTAATGCACTGACAAACACGGCTACTATCCTAATTATCACAAAAAATACAAACAAGCTCACGAGCTATATTCTCGAACGAAGACAATCAAATGAGTGGCAAAACATATACATAGAGTTGACTCAACAAAATACTTTGTCGACAGTCTAATTTATTTTGGCCTAACACAGAGGTTTTGTATATTCAAACTTGTATTTTGACAGACGAACAAAATTAATTTTGTTGCATTTCATTTTTTGTGTACTCAACAAAATATGTTGTTGCTGAAATTAAATATATTTTTGGTGTTGTACAAACAATATTTTGTTGGCTTTTCTGTTAGTGAACGTTTGCTACAAAGGCATTTTGCATGAATGTTTAGGGTTGGTGATTTCAGTTCAGGAACATCTGCCAACGGCGATTCCAGCACAGTTGGTCAGATGTGTCATAAGTTTCATGGAGAAATTGTAAAATATGTTACAGGACGATAGTCGGCAGGCGAAAGTATTCATCTGCTGACATGTTATGTAAGGTATGTGTGTGTGTGTGTGTGTGTGAACGGGCGCGCGTGTGGTTCCGTGTGTGCGCACGCGCTGATTTGACGTTTGTTCATCTTTTTAGTGAAGTGTGTGATAAGAGGAAGTACGCATCTCCATGAGGCCACATGATTGTTATGATTGATATACTTCAAATACGTTCGTAGGCATACGAAAGGTGTAACCCAATATAGTCCTTATTTTATTATTTTCTGACATCAAATTCTACACGGGATTGCAATATTGGTTACTGTCAATTACCTGGATCCGCATATGATATTCATAGCATATGCATTTGAACACACGGCTTTTATTGAATAAGTTATAAGGCACCGAATTAACATTTTTTTTAGAAACAATATTTCTTAATGTTTAGTACTAAGTAAAATCATAATCTTTTAGTGGTGTTTTAAAAAGTATCTGCACTAAATGGAACTAAAATTTGTAGGAGGCTTAGTTAGGTAACAATTACCTTTGCTTCTGGGTATTAACTGCTTCCCAAACCTACCATGTATTTTCGGCGTTTCCAACCAAGAATATAGTGGTATGAACCAGCTGAGTGCGGGTGTGTAATGCTTGATGGGAGTATTCAAAGTGTTCTCAGGCGAAAACTGATGAGGGTGACACACCTACAGTATGTGGTAGAGTGGAGGTCAGAAAAACGCAATGAGAGTCTTGTTAGTTTCTGTTTTGTTTTAATGTAAAATATCAAATATTTGCTGTGTGAATTTTCAAAATAATATTAACATGATTTATTAATTGATTTCTGTAATAATGGCAGTAATTGTTCGTTTCATTGTGGCTATTTCGTTTCATTTAACATTGTGAAATAGCAAATACATATTTGGTTTACGTAACCACTTTTAGTCTTTTTTTTCTTAACATTGTGCATAAATTAAAGAATTTTAATTAGTTATTGTATTAAATTAAAATATAACCTCCCTTTTAAATACAAACTTGACTAGACCAAGCGAGTTGTAAAAATAAACGAAGCAAGTAACTTATGATCATCTCTAAGTCACCAGTTGTGTCTCCTCTGCAAAATAGTGAACGTTCAAACAAGTGCTTGATAAAGGGACGGCTGAACTCTCAAAGGCATAACAATAACGTTATAAAATATTTAATAAACAACTATTGCAATATACAAACATTAGAGCCTGCACGGGACAAAGGAAAATGTTACATGTGCGATACACAGGTGCGGGCGAGGGGAAACACAAGAATTTTTCATAACTCGGCAAACCTGCCTCTCAAAAACTTTATTACAAACCTGTTACGGCGCACGCAGCAGGGATTTCAGTAAATGATTCGTGAGCGAAACGTGTAGTAAAGAAATCAGTGCTGCACAGAAAAAAAGTATAAAGTCATTGCAACAAAAAATGTGCTATTAAGGCATTTATTTAAACGTTTGTGTTGTAGTAAAATTAATAATATTGTGACAAAGTTAATTATGTTAACCATTAAAAAAAGTCTTATATTGCTATAATGCAAATATACTGTTGAAGTGTTGATATCAATAATGACTCTAAGTAAGGCGGACTGAACCAAATGTTGTATTACGCTAAAAATAACAGGAAGAACAAAATGTTTTGTATTACTGCGACATTAGAGTAATGNCGCACGCAGCAGGGATTTCAGTAAATGATTCGTGAGCGAAACGTGTAGTAAAGAAATCAGTGCTGCACAGAAAAAAGTATAAAGTCATTGCAACAAAAAATGTGCTATTAAGGCATTTATTTAAACGTTTGTGTTGTAGTAAAATTAATAATATTGTGACAAAGTTAATTATGTTAACCATAAAAAAAAGTCTTATATTGCTATAATGCAAATATACTGTTGAAGTGTTGATGTCAATAATGACTCTAAGTAAGGCGGACGGAACCAAATGTTGTATTACGCTAAAAATAACAGGAAGAACAAAATGTTTTGTATTACTGCGACATTAGAGTAATGTCCAGCCAACACAAGTTTTCACTGACCTGACGTTGTTGTAAAATGGCGGATACTAGGGAACAGCGATAGCCTCGTACTATGAAACCACTATATTTAAATTTTGAATCAGAGACCAGCTCTCAAGCCTAGAAAAGCAGTTTGCATAGCATAAAGTATTATCACGTAACGAAAGAGGACTGCAGTTTATCATTATATCGTGTTTAATGCCCACAACATGAAACACAGTCAGACATGTCAAGATAGAGTAGTTGGTAGAACGTCAAGCACTCAGGGCGCGGGTTCGATTCCTCTTCCTGTCGTTGTTTTTTTTGTTTGTAATATTTATTTTTGTGACAAAACAATTGCACTTAATTTATTTTACATCGGAATAATTTTTAAAGCAAAGAAAATACACGGAAATGTTTTAACACAAATGTGAACATCAATAAAACACTAACTTTGTTTTGCCGCATCATAAACATCGCCTTGATGTTGACAGTGCAGTAAAAAGGTGACGTTATTACAAAAGTGCTTAATGTTACATTTGCATTAATAGCTTAACAGCCACATTAGCTACTGACGGCTCACAGATAACAAAAAACTACTGTAGCAATAATATTTTTGGCACAACAGCACACTTTTATCTGNCAATAAAACACTAACTTTGTTTTGCCGCATCATAAACATCGCCTTGATGTTGACAGTGCAGTAAAAAGGTGACGTTGTTACAAAAGTGCTTAATGTTACATTTGCATTAATAGCTTAACAGCCACATTTGCTACTGACGGCTCACAGATAACAAAAAACTACTGTAGCAATAATATTTTTGGCACAACAGCACACTTTTATCTGNTGCTACTGACGGCTCACAGATAACAAAAAACTACTGTAGCAATAATATTTTTGGCACAACAGCACACTTTTATCTGTGCGACTGGACAAATTGAAGACGAGATACACGAGGAACACAGCGTTTTACTGCGAAAAAATGGGCACTGAGAAAACAGGCTGAAAACACCGTTGACAAAATATTGAGCAACAAACGAGCCAGAGGTAATGAAGTAACTAGTATATATAAAATTTACTCCGAGCAATCTGTAATTTAAATGGGACATATGAGGATCAGGTGGTCGCTTGCTTCGAACTGGCTCGAGTGTGCCGAACGTTCCTGAATGTAGGAGGTTGGTCACGACAGCCAAGCTTGCATTCGTATTCGAATATTTCCGCAAAATGGCGGCTACGCCACAGAGTAGATGAGCACGCAGAGACAAAACGGCATGACCATTCGTTTGATGTGAACGCATTCATTCTCTGATCGGCAGCGCGAGNGATGAGCACGCAGAGACAAAACGGCATGACCATTCGTTTGATGTGAACGCATTCATTCTCTGATCGGCAGCGCGAGGCTCTTGCATCGGGCCTTACATCTAATTGGTTACTGCATGATGCTAAATGTTTCCTGTTGGTTGGGCTCTAGATTGGCGGGTAGGTTATCAGGCTCTAATTGGCGAACGGCATTCCAACATTTATCTGGCCACTGACGCCATTTTTACCAGCTGTAGTTCGCGGTACAAGCGGAACATGCGAGAGAGCACGAATTCTTTGCCAGCTTGCTCCACATGCTGAATCCTTGGGACCAGAACTGCCTTTTCAATGGAAGAACCAATGATAAGACACACTGCGTAAACAAGGGATTTAAGTTTGTCATAATAAAGGGTTATTTCAATGTGCAATTAAGAATAAATACAATTTTTAGACGATTGTAACTGACCATCTACGTGCTCATAAGCAACTGTGTTAAAGTTACAGGCAATTTCGAACGGCGAAAGAAACATGATGTAGGGTCCTAAGTTCAAAGCCCGAAACGACAAAAATATAATATTTTCACAGTCTTGAAAAATCTGGTAGTTTTTTCTGAGTAATTATAGGTTTTATGGAAATATGTTTAGTTTAACAGTAGGAAAAAAATGTATGAAAATAAATAATGTAAAATTGGAATACGTTGCATGGTGCTATAAGATACCCTGAAGATGGACCAGATAAAAAAAAATTGGCTGAGGTTTTGGAACAATGTTGGAGTATGCAAATCAATTAAACTAGAAAGAGAATACTTCCTCGAAGAGTGGAAAATACCTCCAGACCTGAAGTACATGGCAGCACTTTCTGATCGACAAAACACTTCGGAAATGAAGTTAAGAGTGTCGACAGCGATAAAACTTGGGCATCATCTCAAAAAATCTTACCAGTGACCATCTGCCAAAACGCCAGAGACTGTCGCGCNCATAAGCAACTGTGTTAAAGTTACAGGCAATTTCGAACGGCGAAAGAAACATGATGTAGGGTCCTAAGTTCAAAGCACGAAACGACAAAAATATAATATTTTCACAGTCTTGAAAAATCTGGTAGTTTTTTCTGAGTAATTATAGGTTTTATGGAAATATGTTTAGTTTAACAGTAGGAAAAAAATGTATGAAAATAAATAATGTAAAATTGGAATACGTTGCATGGTGCTATAAAATACCCTGAAGATGGACCAGATAAAAAAAAAATTGGCTGAGGTTTTGGAACAATGTTGGAGTATGCAAATCAATTAAACTAGAAAGAGAATACTTCCTCGAAGAGTGGAAAATACCTCCAGACCTGAAGTACATGGCAGCACTTTCTGATCGACAAAACACTTCGAAAAAGAAGTTAAGAGTGTCGCCAGCGATAAAACTTGGGCATCATCTCAAAAAATCTTACCAGTGACCATCTGCCAAAACGCCAGAGACTGTCGCGCNCCAGCGATAAAACTTGGGCATCATCTCAAAAAATCTTACCAGTGACCATCTGCCAAAACGCCAGAGACTGTCGCGCGCTCCTGAGTCGGCTCGAAGCAGGTATTCCCAAAATTCCCCCTTGGGGCCGCGGTGGTTTTGTGGTTAGACAACTCGCCTCCCTTACAGGCGAACCGGTTTCGATTCCCAGTGGGGTCGCTCCCAGATTTTCGCATGTGGGAATCATGCCGGACGATGCCGCTGGTCGGCGGGTTTTCTCGAGGATGTCCAGTTTTTCCCGGCCTTTCGTTCCGGCGCTGCTCCAAACTCGCCTCTCTTCGCCCTCATCGGCTCTCAAGACCTCGATGTTCAGAGCTGACCATAATCTCTTCACTCTTTCGCTCAAACTGCCCCATTTAAAACACACAATTGCAATACGTGAGGTAGTCCACGGCAAACTGTCATAGCTAAGAATATTGCATTCTTAAAAAGTGTTGTAAAAGTACAAAATATTTCATAACCCAAATTACGATACTTTTTCAGTATACGAAACGCGTGATACAGCGCCTAAACTTACGGGTACACAAATATGAAATGCATCATCGGAATGGGGCATGTTGTTACCGTGTAACAACGTGCTCCAAAATTAGAGTAAACATTAGGACCAAGAACAATCATTTTTAGTTTCGATTCAGCCCTGTGCCACAGTTGAAAGTTTAACTACAAATTCTTAGCCCATATACAATAACTGACTTACTACGTTTAATCTCCACGTATAAGATGCTTAAAAAAACAGTGTCGAAACACAACAGAAAATTACTCTTTTACTCGTGACCTCAAACGCACGCACCCGATAGCGTCGTCACTTACACAGCGTGTTGCGTCTGCGGGTGGCTGGTCAGCAGGCGTTAACGAGGATGTGCTGCTCTGGGTGGCTTTCCTATAAACTACAGTATCAACGTGCCCCTGTAACTACTGGCTCCAGTCTCTTCTAGGGCGAGGACGAAGAAGTATATATTACTGAGAGCCACGCGCCACAGGAGAGAGAGAGAGAGAGAGAGAGNACGAAGAAGTATATATTACTGAGAGCCACGCGCCACAGGAGAGAGAGAGAGAGAGAGAGAGAGAGAGAGAGATTCGCAGTGCCCGAAAGCAAATGAAACCAAGTCCATGCCATATTCAGACACGCGAATCATGAATCAGAAGGTTACACGTCGGAACAAAACTAGACTGCAAGCAATGTGATTAGGCACGCAGCCAAACCACGTCAGGGGTTGCCCATGCTATTCAGTGGTCTGAAGGCCCGAGCACAATCCACTACAATGTGGCTATGCAGAGATGCAAAGGAATCCAAAACGACAGGAATAAGGACACCGGAAGGAAAACAAAGTAAATGAAGATAACAAAAACATCACGTGGCACAAAGCACCTACCTTTCCTGCCATAGCCTTCCCCGCAAGAAAAGGCGCTCAATCAAGTACTAACAGAACTTACGTCAAACAACTTTCGACTCGCACATAGGCCAGTGAAGAAAAAGAAATGTCACGGCTTACCAGCTGGCCGAACTAGTGGATAATGCACAAGTATGGAGGGGGCTGAAGGAAGAGCAAGATAAGAGTAGAAGGGCGTTAAGGAGATAAGCACAGANGATAATGCACAAGTATGGAGGGGGCTGAAGGAAGAGCAAGATAAGAGTAGAAGGGCGTTAAGGAGATAAGCACAGATGTCGCCGATGGAGGAAGTTTGCAGCGACAAAGCGGAAAGTTCAAAAGTTCGTAAATAAAAACAGGAATATTCTGAAATCAACGTAAAAAGGCCCTGAGAACATTTATTATGTACAATAAAAAATAAAAAAATTGTTATTGCTTACAATTATTACTGACAAATGTACACGTTCTTGAAAATAGAGATTTTCAAATGTCATTATTTAAAAATAATTAGAAACTAATTGTCATAAAAGAAAAAACAAACAGAACAGTAATTCGAAACAAAATCTNACGTCGCCGATGGAGGAAGTTTGCAGCGACAAAGCGGAAAGTTCAAAAGTTCGTAAATAAAAACAGGAATATTCTGAAATCAACGTAAAAAGGCCTTGAGAACATTTATTATGTACAATACAAAATAAAAAAATGGTTATTGCTTACAATTATTACTGACAAATGTACGCGTTCTTGAAAATAGAGATTTTCAAATGTCATTATTTAAAAATAATTAGAAACTAATTGTCATAAAAGAAAAAACAAACAGAACAGTAATTCGAAACAAAATCTGGTGTATCAAAATAAATTTGGCGTGTACTCTTATTCCGCTCAAAATGAAAATTGTTAAGGGCTTGTTAGCGACAGGATGCATGCCTACCTAACAAACGACACCATATCTCAACTTTCAGCTATTAATCTAGCTAGAACCTTTTACTTGAGAATGCTTCACCAAAGCAACTTTAATTTGTTAGTTAAAAAGAAAATATTTTAATTCGTAAAAAAAAAAAAAAAAATATGAATAACCTAGTAGTTAAAATTTTTTTACGATAATGACGAGGCACCGATCACTATTTTTTAAGAAGGGAGATGATATTACCCACCAAAGTTAACAATGTTTCAGACCTCTGCGTAGTTTATAGTATTTTGAAATAAATTCAAATGAAATATCAAGAACGCACGGCTCCTTTGATAATAACACTGTATGTTTATACGTTGTAAAATGTTTTGAATTAGGAACTAACTTATAGAGTTTTTACCCGGAATTCAGAGTTATCCTGCGTGTTACAAGTTTATAATTAAATTATGTACGTGCGTTAGAAGTTATAATTCTTTGGCGTGACTAAAATCAAATTTTATTACATATGTTACCATTTCACGCTTATATTCATTCAGATCTTGTCCCATATCATAATAGATTTTAAACTATATAAATGAAATGTTTTTCAATTTGCTTATTACGTGAACTGATTTTCTGTTGGTTTTAAATATAACCACGTGCTATGTTGTGTACCTTGCATATTTGAGGTTAATTTTAGTTTAATTAACCTCAAATACTTGAAAACACTTTCAAAATTTTATTATACAATTTTTGTCACTATCAAATTTTTCACGGCGCAATGTAAGTAAAATTAATTAATAAGATATATATATATATATATATATATATATATATATATATATACACACACACACACACAATGAATTACTAATATAAATGGAATATTTTTCAATTTGGTTATTACATGAATCAATTTTCTGTTGGTTTTAAATATAACCACGTGCTATGTTGTGTACCTTGCATATTTGAGGTTAATTTTAGTTTAATTAACCTCAAATACTTGAAAACACTTTCAAAATTTTATTATACAATTTTTGTCACTATCAAATTTTTCACGGCGCAATGTAAGTAAAATTAATTAATAAGATATATATATATATATATATATATATATATATATATATANATGTTTATTTCTTCAATCATAGCTTTACGTGTCATATCTTTAGGGTAGTTAAAAAATATCCTCTCTGGATTTCAGTACTCATAATTTTTTTTGAAACACTAGTTTGACGTGCCGCTCAAAACAATGTATGGGCCAGGAAAAACCGTTTATGATTGATGGATGGGGATGTGGGTGAGACAATGTTTCTTTAAAAAACCACAATCAATAGTGCTAACTTTTAAAATAAAACTTCTGTACAGAACGTGGCTTGCAAGGCATTTAGAGAAATAATATACGAGTTAAGGGGAACCATACATAGTTGTTTCCAGTTTGCACATAAACATCTATTTTTTCAATACATACGCTGAAAATATTAGCATCATATTTACCAAGTTAGAGCATTATATGTTTTCATCTTTTATTGTCATTTATTCAGTGCGTCATTGTGGTGCCATACATAATTCCTCAACATNTTTCTGTTGGTTTTAAATATAACCACGTGTTATGTTGTGTACCTTGCGTTTGTATATAGCTAGACGATACGCGCATACGCGTTGGGTCATGCCCCTACCACGTTCACTGTCGTGCGCGCGCAAATATACGCGCATGCGCGTTGGGTTATACCCCTACCACGTTCACACTGGAATTTCNGTTCACTGTCGTGCGCGCGCAAATATACGCGCATGCGCGTTGGGTTATACCCCTACCACGTTCACACTGGAATTTCGTAACACTAACATTTTACCCTCAACGTGACAAAATAAGTATAACTTCAAAAACAATGTTTATTTCTTCAATCATAGCTTTACGTGTCATATCTTTAGGGTAGTTAAAAAATATCCTCTCTGGATTTCAGTACTCATAATTTTTTTTGAAACACTAGTTTGACGTGCGGCTCAAAACAATGTATGGGCCAGGAAAAACCGTTTATGATTGATGGATGGGGATGTGGGTGAGACAATGTTTCTTTAAAAAACCACAATCAATAGTGCTAACTTTTAAAATAAAACTTCTGTACAGAACGTGGCTTGCAAGGCATTTAGAGAAATAATATACGAGTTAAGGGGAACCATACATAGTTGTTTNCTTCTGTACAGAACGTGGCTTGCAAGGCATTTAGAGAAATAATATACGAGTTAAGGGGAACCATACATAGTTGTTTACAGTTTGCACATAAACATATATTTTTTTAATACATACGCTGAAAATATTAGCATCATATTTACCAAGTGACAGCATTATATGTTTTCATCTTTTATTGTCATTTATTCAGTGCGTCATTGTGGTGCCATACATAATTCCTCAACATAACAGCATTCAACATTTTCTGGGCGTAGGCTGAATTATGCGTTATTTATATTTTTCTGCCAATGGTCACGCAGTAATATGCATATGGCTTCCCAAATTCATATTTACAAAAAAATATATTCTGGACATAGCTATACTAAATTCAGTTTGGAAAAAAATAAAAACAATTATTAAGTTGGATCAGCTTTCCTTTATTTTTCTATATTAACCTATACATGTCTATAAACTGCAAGGCTGGGCGAGATGACTCAGTAAAAACACGATAGACTAGCATTAGAGAGGGCCTGGGTTGAATTCGCGGTCCGGCCATTCTGTTTTCAGTTTTTCAAACATCACTTGGAGAAAATGCTGGATTGGTTCCTTGATAAAAAAAACTACGGCCGATTCCTTCTCCGCTCCTGCTTGTCTAATTGACTTGTTCTGTGTCAATGATACCACTTGTCAACGTGACGTTACGCTTTACATAGGACTGAGGGCTGTTCACGGTAAATCGAGCACTTTTGAAAGCCCTGATTACGATATACTTGTATGCTCTGTGTGTATTCTTCCACCATATGCGACATTAACACAGACTTGGGCCTGATCACTTTATTCATACGTCGGTCAAGTGAAACTGTGAAATAATTAGCAAAGTAGGCTAAATATTTTTCAAACGTGCTAAATATTACACTTATTTGTCTTAAAAAAAAACAGAAAGTAAATGAAAGCAATGAAATCATTTTGGTATTCACAAACGTTTACCTATCAATTTTAATTCAGTTCTAAGACGTGAAACTACTTTCCCTCAGTCGTTGCCAACCTTACCGGGCACATTCCTGTCAGTGTGCCCGTTAAAATATACGTTGGTGGGTTGGCAGCAACGTTTTTCGACGGGTGGTTTCAAAAGTGCTCATTTTACCGTGAACAGCCTTTAACTGTCTAAATTGCAAGAAACGTGTCCATCGTTCGTGTCTCAACAGTTCCCGAATCAAATTTCCTATTATCCGCGGACTATGTTTAAATAACACTTCCCCCATCCTAAACTCATTGGCCACTTTCACATTTGACCAGACCTCGGCGGTTTGCATGAGCTGCCGCTGTGGAAGAAACATTTAACTTAATTAAAAAACTAAATTATGAATGCGAAGAGGAAAAATCCAAGTTTTCGCATGAAATACATATGAACTCGTAGAGTTCAACCCCAAGTTAGTTTACTCGAAGTTAAAATGATTCTCTTTAATGCACACTCTACAGAATGTTTAACATCGCTCGCTCAGAATTAAGATGAGTATCTACCAAGGGAGATATTGACGTCAACTTGTAATTAAATAGCTCATTCCATATTTATGCTTGACAAACCTGGTGTATAAGACGTTGTTCCAAGAATATTCTACAATTTCAGAAGAACTACGATAAATAAAAAAAGTGATGTACATAACAGCATAACAATATATTTATAAGTTTTTATTCATAAAATTTGTTAATAAGTGCTATTAAATAGTATTTTTTTTGTGAAAAAGTTGGTGTGGACATAACCTTAAAGGTGTGGTGAATACTGAGTTCTGTATCCGGATAGGGATACATGCATGCGCTGTTTTTAATATTTAAGTTTAAAGTTCATGCGTGTGCAAACAAAAAAATGATGCAAACATTTATATTTGACTTTCTCAAGACATAGCGCGTTAGTCATTAGTTAGCCTGAAGTTTGTAGTATATGCGGTTCCTTTGCATTTTTCATGCTTTTATTTTTAGGGGTAAACATTTTATTTTGTTTTTAAGATTGGTTACATACTAAATCTTACTAACACAAGTTAAAATTTAAATGACCGATAATGTATTAGTCTACATTTTATAACACATAAATTTCAGTTTTCCATAAATGCATGAGAAATAAAAAACGTGGCAGGAATTATTTCCATTTACCCACTGTCGCACTGCAATAAGAAACCTGAACTTCATTACCGACTACAGTGAGTCACACAATTACTTCTCGTTTCTGTCCTTATAAACAGAATTCGTAGCGGATGAACAAACTGTATTGTGTTTTTCCCTCTTGAATAAATTCTCGAGAATAATTTGGACGATGCAGGACATAGTTTTCAAGATTGCATTTTGAAAACAACAACAGTATTTGCTAAGGTCTGGAATGCCTTTAACTGTAATAATAAACGGAATTGTATTTGGATCTTTTCAGTTCATTGCGAAGTGTTCGAATATCGAATGTTTCTCAGAGCTTACTTTGTGAAAACACTCGAAACACTTGCACAAGTGCCGTATTTAAACGTGGAATTGANCGAATGTTTCTCAGAGCTTACTTTGTGAAAACACTCGAAACACTTGCACAAGTGCCGTATTTAAACGTGGAATTGAAATACGGTATAAATTTTCTGAATAACTTGATATCTTAAATACTCTCTTGATCACCTTGACATCCGTAGTTTTTTTACTGAGCAAGTCACTACTGGAATATTTATTTGTTTCAGGCATTTTGTGAACGGATGGAGAGGGCCAGTTCTTCCTTAGTATTAAAGGGATTGTACAGGATGATTCACGAGGAGTTACCACCACTCACAGGGCTTATTCCTTACATCATTAGGAACAAAATATGTAATACACACGTGGGTCCTATTCCCAATATTTACAAAGTAATTCAAAACATCCGAGAAATGACGAATATAATAATAACACTTTCAAAAGTAAATAAAGTGATGTATTATCTGACAATATTGTTTACAGTTGAACATCACAATTGCGTAGATGTTCACAAATGTTTCCGTCTACTTCCACACACTTGGCCGCACGCCTATGAACCTCACATGTTGCTCTACGTAGCTGCACGCGGCTGTCTTTGATGTCTGTAGCGGCATGCATTATACGCGCAAGTATTTCCTCACGTGTTTGTGCGGTCCTTTGGCAAACAATATCCTTCATCCATCCCCATACGCAATAATCTAGGCATTTCCAATTTGTCGAATTACTCTGAAAATATTGGGAATAGGACCCACATTTATATGACATATTTTGCTCCAAATGATGTAAGGAATAAGCCCTGTGAGTGGCGGTAACTCCTCGGGAATCAGTCCGTATATCGAAACTGGAACGTGTAGTAAGGTCACTTTTGCACAGCTTGTAAATTACACTATGCGTGCTTCCTTACACACGTTCTAACCTATTTTACAAATATTTCTCTCTCATCTACCTACAGCGTATTGCTGTGGCAATCGGGAAGGTACTACATTCGATTGGCATTTGTCGCTCAAGTTTTGTTGTCCATTTCATCTACGATGGCAAAATTTGACAGTTCTAAGAAAGTAACATCAATGCTTTTGTTTCACTTGTGTATTCTTGCCTCAGCTGTTTTAACGCATGGAAGCCATGTTGTTTGTTTGTTATGCCAGCTGTTGACATTGCCACACAAAGTTGGGTGCTCTAAGCCTGTGAGTGCGAGTATATACAGAGTGTATCCAGATTTGGACTACAAACATTGGCTGCAAGTTAATCACNTTGTCCATTTCATCTACGATGGCCAAATTTGACAGTTCTAAGAAAGTAACATCAATGCTTTTGTTTCACTTGTGTATTCTTGCCTCAGCTGTTTTAACGCATGGAAGCCATGTTGTTTGTTTGTTATGCCAGCTGTTGACATTGCCACATAAAGTTGAGTGCTCTAAGCCTGTGAGTGCGAGTATATACAGAGTGTATCCAGATTCGGACTACAAACATTGGCTGTAAGTTAATCACAAAAAAATAAGTTGAAAACATGTATACGACCTATGGTCTAAAATAGATTCTAACGGAGGTGCACATTTTTGACGTTNAAAAAAATAAGTTGAAAACATGTATACGACCTATGGTCTAAAATAGATTCTAACGGAGGTGCACATTTTTGACGTTGTAACTGAAGAAATAGTTTATTACAGTACCACTGTGGTGTACCTCCCTCTGGAATCTTTCACTCCATTTAATAACTATAATGTATTCACGGTAACTTCAAGATTTTCTGAAGCCCTGCTAAAGATCTACTTTCAGGGAGCCGATNTAACTATAATGTATTCACGGTAACTTCAAGATTTTCTGAAGCCCTGCTAAAGATCTACTTTCAGGGAGCCGATTAAGTATCCTTCCGCAGTATGTAAACAAAACATTGCCATGTGACACCTGTCAAACGTTTACATATGTTTTTGTCTCGGATGTGGGAACTGTCAAATATTTTGCTAACAGTGTCCATGTGGGAACCACCAAAATTAATTTTTGAAGAGAAACAATGCCACGTAATCTTAACTGTCATATACTTTAATAAAATTCTCCAAATGTCTAAAAAATGCTAATCAATTTAGCAAAATATTGTAATACATACAAAAAGGTAGATTGAAGTATATATCGGAACTGTTAATTATATAATTTAATTAAAGTTTACTTATTGTATTAAGATTTATTTACATGTTTGGTGTAAGGAAAAAGTTAAATTTTACATAATAAACTTTTGGAAGTAGCACTCAGGTTAAAGATTTCACTGTGATAAATGGTACCGTATTTTATCGCATATAAGTAGCACATTTTATTTTTAAAAAAATTTTATTGAAAACTCTGGGTGCGACTTATAAGTGAGAAAAATTTCTCCAGCCCCGCACTAACGTTTCATTTACTACGAATTCACGCCCCGCGGCTCGATTTCCAAACTCTTCAGCGAACAAAATCACTTTCATTTTGAAACCTGCGGTGTAGGTACATCGCTTTTCCATCAAGAAACTGTCGCACTTCTTCACTGCAACAACATTAAAACAACACTACGTGCGGCGCAAAGACGTGTAAGTCACGGCTAACATTTGGTACTCAAGAACCAACGCTAATGTGCTGCTATCTCTTACGCTCCACAAAAAGCTTTCGAAAATAATCGATTACCAGTTATTGACCAAAAATCGATTCCTTTTCATTCTTTTAAAATATTTTTTTCTGTTAAGGATTGCGAAGGGAATTACGTAACGGAAATATTCAAATGCCTTTCTATATTTCACAAGTTTATTTAAAACTTACAAAGATAAACGGCGGAAATAACAACGCTAATACTAAAATTACATCTTAACCTAGAATTATCTTATAAGTAGAAAGGATGTGTTACGTTAGTTTTATAACCACAATTCAGCGTCTCCAATATCCAATATGGCGTGGTTATACTTCTGAAAAAAAGTGCCCAAACGGACCAGATGGAGTGTATGAGTCCGCTGGACAGACACTGAAATTAATTTAATTTCAATTAATAACGGTGAAATCTTTACCCATGAGTGCTACGTGAAAATGTAAATATATAGTTTAGGAATATTAACTTTACAATTATGGCATTAAATTTATACATATTAATATTTAACCCACGAACTATTTCTTTTCAGCTATAACCAACATGTCCCTTCAAAATCTGTTGTTAATTCGTACGGACTTTTAACAAATTATTATAATTTATTGAAAAATATACTTAAAACTCAAAACAACCAATTTATATGGTTCTTCAGTGCTAAAAGCAAGACAAAACCTTTTTCCATATCCAATTTTTTTATAACCAATTGAACATGTAACTCCTAGGGTGATTTTTCAAAGGTTCTTTTCAAAAGTATCGAAGATACCGTGAATGGATTATAAACAGTGTGTTATTGGGTGTTGTGCGTGCCCCACCCGCAAGGTATTGGTAAATATTATTTTGAAAGTAAAATACGAATTACACGAAAACGGTGAGACTTAGGGTATTAACACAAGGTAACACTTTTGTTAACTGTGACATGGGGATTAATCATCCATTTTTATATCCCAAATATACTACCATGAGATGGTGGTTAGTTGGAAATAGCGATAGTAACCGTGATTATTTACATGAAGTACTTTGATGACAGCGACAGGTGTTGTGGTGTTAGAAGATCTTCGTTCAGTTAACCATTATCTAGACAATCAGCGTTCCGTATTAAACAGCATCTTCAATATTGGCAATACACAAGTGCTTCAGGTCCAACTTCAAAGATGTGTACCAGCTTTACTAATCACTTTAGACCATAGGTCGTATATATGTATGTTTTCAACTTATTTTTTTGTGATTAACCTACAGCCGAAGTTTGTCGGTCGAATTTAGATACATCTTATACATATACGTTTATGTATGTATACTACATCTTTTTATGCAATTATAATTTGTCATATACAAATTTCCCACAAACTGTATTGCATAGATGTTTCACCTGTCCCCATAATGGCCTCGTTGCAATGTGTTTGTGTGCGGATGTATGTGTGCGCAGATATTACTTCTGGCCACATTAAATTTAATGAGGTGACAGTACGGGATTCACTGGAAACTTTTTTAAAAATATATAGTTTTTTTTCTCTGATCGCTGTATTTAGATTGGAGAAGGTCTGCATAGTCGCGGTGAACTGGGCAAGGTTGACTGTAAAGTGAAACACTTGAGGAAAGGTGGCAATGCTTAAAATTTAGACTAGAATAGTCTTCTTCATGCAAAAAAAAATTATAGCTAGTTTATTTTAATTTGATTTGTTAATTACTACTGCCTACTGTTGAACTAATTACGACTGCGTACACATGAACAGTGGAACAAAATCAGACGCAGTTTAGCCACAGAATGGTTAGGTATACAGAGGTACGAATCTGATATTACATTGAGGCCCCTTGTGAGCCTTGTAATGATTAAATAAAAAAATAACCAAAACGAACTATGCATTGCGTTAGCACTTATTACACGGGACTGTCAATAGCTCAAATTCAAAGCGTGTATGGTTTCTTAGATGAGATATTAGTCAAAAGTACGCCCAACAAATACATACGTACATTATACACCTAAAATATCTGGTTATGTATTAATAAGAAGAACGCATTCCTACAAGCACTTGTTCTCATTGTGTTGGCGAGTAATACAGGAATTTTTTATCACATCCCAAATTTGCATAAATGTAAACATTGGTAGGTGNGCGTACACATGAACAGTGGAACAAAATCAGACGCAGTTTAGCCACAGAATGGTTAGGTATACAGAGGTACGAATCTCGTATTACATTGTGGCCCCTTGTAAGCATTGTAATGATTAAATAAAAAATAACTAAACAAACTATGCATTACTTTAGCACTTATTACACGGGACTGCCAATAGCGCAAATACAAAGCGTGTATGGTTTCTTAGATGAGATGTTAGTCAAAAGTACGCCCAACAAATACATACGTACATTATGCGCCTAAAATATCTGGTTATTTATTAATAAGAAGAACGCATTCCTGCAAGCACTTGTTCTCATTGTGTTGGCGAGTAATACAGGAATTTTTTATCACATCACAAATTTGCATAAATGCAAACATTGGTAGGTGGAGGGAGGAGGGAGGGAGGGAACGGCAGGAGAAACATGTGACCGGAAGGTTTTAGTATTGTGATGGGAAAATGTCTGTGAGATACTAATAACGTAACGGAAACAGCACTGCGCGAGAATTACAATAGTTCGTGATTGCTCTGGGGCTCATTACGAAAGCAAGGTTGAAAGGCAGATAACACTAAACAGACTACGTTTTCACGGAAATGTAACAACCAACATGGCGTCGCTCACGCACCGAATGCCCAATGATTATTGTTTACTACAGCACGGAGCGGCCTGGAGCGCTGTGTTTACAATTTGCATGTTTGTGAAGTACTAATTTAAAATGTCACGATCTTGTTATTAATTTCTGAAGGGAAGCCTACTTTATCTTTTTTTATTTTGTGCGCACTGCTCTCTACATGTGCTGCTGACATGAATACACACACAATAAAGTTACGAACAACCTGTTAGTAGAATTTACACATGGTGAGGTGTCATTTTTCTTAACACCGTTACAAAACTGACAGTTCTTTCTGTCATCGAACTGTCAAACATGGTCTTCCTAGGTGAGGCCGGGAATATAAGGCCCTTCGCTTCTCTTTAACCTCGATTTCTTAAATCGCAATTGTACTTCTCTGTCAGCCTCTTTCTGTCCCGCCCATATTTTTGGGTAAGCTGCTATTAGAAAACCCTTTAAACCCTAAAGCTGAGAGCTAGGAACGTGTCAGTATGTCAACCATAATCGTAGGAACAGGACAGGAGCGGAGTAGTTGAATGTTATTTCTAGGGCTTNGGAACGTGTCAGTATGTCAACCATAATCGTAGGAACAGGACAGGAGCGGAGTAGTTGAATGTTATTTCTAGGGCTTCTGAATCGTTGGGTTATAGTGAGCCAGGCAGAACATGCGTTGTAAGTGTGCTGCAACTAAGTGTCACAACAACATTGCATCTCCTTTTAAAAAGGTGAAGATAAATAAAATAGAAAGAACTCGCATTTATGATAAGTTAGTTTGAAATTTTATGAAAATAACGTGAAAATACAACTTCACTCCTGGAATTTTAATACGAAGGGATTTCTTTCGGAGAGGATATTAAACATTTTAATAAAAAAATATTTTTAATAAATAACTTACAATTAGTAACCGAATTAAAATTGCTATTAAATCAAGTTTGAATTTATGTGTTTTGAGGGGAGTGGGTAATTAATTTTAGNTAGTAACCGAATTAAAATTGCTATTAAATCAAGTTTGAATTTATGTGTTTTGAGGGGAGTGGGTAATTAATTTTAGCTTTTATACAACTACACTATAATACAATTTTGCCCCAATCACCCCAAAATTAAGCTTTATTGTCGCCCCTGATTCAGTCTTCAACATATCTGCACCCATATACCTATCTTGAGAGACTATTTACAGTTGTTCTAGTATATTCTGATATGCTAAAATGATTAAATGTACGCATAGAACTATTTATATTATGTATATCAGATAAAGTTTCCGTGATGGAAGGAGTTTTCTCTTGAAGCGATTTGTACAGTGTCCCATTGAATCAGTATGTTAAAAAATATATATTTAATCTGTGGCGTTTTCCCAAAGATCCTCAGAGAGGGAAGGAAGAGAGTCAATGAATTTATTACATAAACCAAGCTTAAGAATAAGCAATTGTAGTAGTTGAATCATGCGAGTAAAGTTAAATTGCAGTTCTCAGCATGTGTAACAATGATAGCAGTCTAAAAAAAACCCTCTAGCGAGATAATGATAACTTAGTTCATCAGAAACTTGTCTAGTTCAAACGTGAGCAGAATTACATGAAGTTGGGGCGGAAAGAGGAAGTGCGCCTGACTTTGTCGAATTAAAACCCTACTTGCTCACTTTACTAAATAGCTTCAGAGACTTCGTCTCAAAGATAAACCACGTGGAGTTAAAGCTGAACAAAAGAGGACACCGTGAAAGCGAAGTTTCTTGTGTATTACATTTTTTTCGATCATATACCGTTTGGCAACTAATTAAATTTTTAGTTAAAGTGTTGTAATCACGCAATACTTTGTTATCCGCTGCACTTGTGTTCCAGAATTTTTCTTACAGTTTGAGTTATAATTTAATTATTTGTAATAATTTTAAATTATTATATAATTAAAGTTTTATTATTTTCATTTATTTTAGTATTTTATTTGAAAAGATATTTTTTGTTATTACAACCAGTGAACAACGTTNAGTTTTATTATTTTCATTTATTTTAGTATTTTATTTGAAAAGATATTTTTTGTTATTACAACCAGTGAACAACGTTATGCGTACTCGATGGTGTTTGCATTAACCATTCACGTCAAAGAGACGTAGAAAATATTTCACAAATCAGATCAGTTACGAGGAATACTTTCAAAGTATTGAGCAATAGTNGCGTCAAAGAGACGTAGAAAATATTTCACAAATCAGATCAGTTACGAGGAATACTTTCAAAGTATTGAGCAATAGTACCTCTCTGTGTACGGCGCGCCCGTCATTAAATATCACTCATATGCGACGTGCCACGGCGACTGAAAGGCACGTCAGCACAGACAGCTGACTGCATCATTTGTTGTGAAACACGTATCAACATCGCGACAAAATAAGCATTACGTGTCTATTATTGACTATACTCGTTTTAACCAAACTTCCCAGCAACAATATTGATTCCTTAAAACACCGCTAAAATGTTTTACATAGAAACATAATAATTATTTTGGTTTTTAATTATTTACTCGCAGTCGTTATCCAAATCAAATGAACTACCACGTTGTTTCACCTGTGTGTTCTTATCTATTCTTTTGTACTGGGTACCGACCCCATGCTCATAAACTTCAAGTCATTGCGGCACCTTACTACGTACGGCCGTACAGGACCTCAACCATTTATAAAGGAGGTTATTGAATTTTGGCATTGTAATATAAGCCTCCAAGCACTATCTCCTGCAGTTTAGACCGGCCGCACTTTATTCAGTCTATTCGATCCACTGGGTTAAGGATACGAAGATAAGAGTTCGGTGAATTATTTACTACACGGCCTCGGACAATAAATCGTTTATCACGTACCGGCTTTGGAAATTTGTGCCGCATTTAGGTTATCCCGACGGTTGAGACGTGGTTTACGACCGGCCTCTCAAAGGGAGCGCCGCCGACGTGAAAAATAACCCATCTCCTTCGCCATATTTCACAGCGGCCCGCCTGCGGCTCTCGAAATATAGAGAAGTGAGAAGCAGTCATCTGATACTTAACTGGCCGTGCCATGGCTAGGTTGCGGCCCCCTGGTTCAGAACGACAAATGTGTCTTTCTGTAGAAAACAATGTAAATGTANCCGTGCCATGGCTAGGTTGCGGCCCCCTGGTTCAGAACGACAAATGTGTCTTTCTGTAGAAAACAATGTAAATGTATGAGGTTACGTAATTCACATTTTAATCTTTTACACTGAACACATTCCTTTTTTAAATTTACGAGTGTATATTTTTATTGTTTTAGTGCNCCTTTTTTAAATTTACGAGTGTATATTTTTATTGTTTTAGTGCAAGTCCTTCCACGCCTTGATACGGTTTTTGTTTCGCCTCTGGTTTTCGCCGGGTCCGAATCTCGGTTGAGAATGCATTCGATTTTCTGGGAAAATTTTTGAATGCTGTCTTATCAATTCTGAACACTGTTCATTCCATATCTATTCGCCAGGAGCATAAGTGTTCGCTCCGCTGACCCGCTGTGGTGCGCGAACACTAAACAAACCCAAGGAGCATGGAAATATCTTAGACGTACCTTATTTGCTTGCCGGATTTGGAGCGACAAACAATTATTTGTTGTCAACCACGCAGCAACTCATTATTTCTTCATAATTTACTTACCTTTTATTTATAAACCTTTTGCCCGAATGAAAACGTCATGGGTTTAAAATAATGCATTACAATATAAATTATTATTTCTAAGAATATATGTTTTTCCCCAATTTTTTGTCTCTGCAGCATGACATCGTTAGCTACAAACTTACGCCAGGCTTATAAGAAAATATTCAAATTATTGATATATTGAAAACAATAAGAAACAACTGTAACGTTTGTAAAAGGAATGAAAGCAAAAAGTTAAGAAATCAATACTTTGTAAGAGTACTTGCAAAAGACGGTGAAAACTTTTTGGGGTTAGAGGAGCACTCAGAATCTTATTTACATTCGTATTTCCGTACATACAAATGGTGAATTATACAGTTTGCATAAAAATGAGTATCCGTTGCACAGAAAATATTCTTGAAAACTGTCAACAAGCCTTTTTGTAACGACTTTTAAAGCAATGNAAATGAGTATCCGTTGCACAGAAAATATTCTTGAAAACTGTCAACAAGCCTTTTTGTAACGACTTTTAAAGCAATGCGAAGCAGCAGTGACCAAAGCACAAAATTGAATCACAGCTGGTGAAGGCCAAGCAAGTTCAAATGAAAGGAATGCGGCCGAAACAGATCAACTACGATACCATGCTTCATAAATCGATAACTGCGTACCACGTTATCTTCTATGCAGTATTAACTTGCATAAGTGAGGCCAGTTTTATTGAAAAAAATAATGAATAGAATATTTTTGCCAGAAAATAAATTGGATTTATTAATTATGCCAGTGTGTATATACTCCAATGTTAGTGTTTGCATAACCGCCAGTGATCAATAAGAACGATGTAGGCCATATCCAGTGTCGCCCCCTCAACAATTCAAAACATTATCGTATTCCACACCTTAACGTGCCTGAAACTAAAGTTTGTAGACTTCATCTCACTTAAGTACACATAAGATTTGACATCCCAACTAACATTTTTATACTGAGAACTGAAGCTACGATATAATTAATTTACGTACAAATGATTTTCATTGTAAAAGCGCCGGTTGGCTGTAAAACCAGTCGTAAATAAACGGCACCTATTGTTCGGACACGTGCCCTTGATATTCGTTAGGATGGCAGCTCGTGACCCAGTGTTGAAATCGTCGCGCAGAAGACGAAAATCAGTCTAATTCATCTTTACACTGAGAAAGAGGTTTTTGCTGAAGAAAAATAAAGTTAGTTTGGCGCAACCAAACTAATTGTTTGTGTAGGGGCAATTAAATGATTTGTTGCTGAAATCTAACTACAAAGTTTCCGGAAAGTCCCGCGGTATAGGGTAAAATTAGTGGTAGCGGTTATTTAGGTTTTCAGACAAACCATACTGACTCGGGAGGATCGTGCGGAGATTATTCTACTCTGCGGACGTGAAAATTGATCACAGAGAGCAGCGCAAGAAGAATTAGCCGCCACCCTGACAGACTGGTTGGTCCAGCATACAGCACAGAACAGTCGGCTGATTGCCAACAAATTCAATACAACCTGAATCCGTCGCAGATTTGCCACGATCGGGACGTCCCAATACTCCACCGGAGGTCCGAGAGAAACTGTCTTGGAGAGGTTTTGCACCAGCTCAAAAAAAAAGTCAGTAAGGTGCACAATTTTGGAGCTGAACATCGACTAATGAGGGGAAGCAGTTGTATTCGTATTTGTCGCAGCCGTTGCGCGAACGTGTAACTGACTCCTTGTGATCATTGGCTGCCATTTCCGACCTTGTCGTGGAAATACGTCAGCAGCGCCAATCGCAAGTCGGGTGTTCTGAGGGAGGTAGGTGTGGTGGGTGTCTAACGGACATCAGCGATCCCACACTGGAGCCTCGTTCTTTCGTCGACTACAGAGCTGGCTGCAGGGCACTGCGCTGATGGGGCATGTCTAGACACACGGAAATTTCGTGGACTCATTTGGTGACATGCTAGACTCCACAGTCCTTTGTATACTCGATCCTCAGTTAGTTGTCCATTGGTTGGTGTCCATTGGTTGGTGCTCCAGTTTTACCCCAGACCAGTCAGCACGGTGTTCGGTCGTGTTTAATTGCTGATTATTTATTGGCTCAAATTTATCCAGGGCGTGGCTTTCAAACTACGGTCCAATTGAAAACAAAGTCAAAGTGTATGTGTTTGAAGTCTAACTTGCCCTCAGGTGAATTCGCGAAACTTCCTGGGTCTCTAGGCATATNAAGTCAAAGTGTATGTGTTTGAAGTCTAACTTGCCCTCAGGTGAATTCGCGAAACTTCCTGGGTCTCTAGGCATATACCGTTCCATTGCGCAAGTAGCACTGAGATAACTATTTGATCCATCCAACAAAACGCTTGTTTGTATATGGCCAAAGATATATTTAGTAGCCATAACGAAATCAAAAAATTTTATTGAGTAAACAATACTTGATAAACAACAAAATTAATTTTGTTTATCTAACAAAATACAAATATTAAGTTGACTCAATGGTGTATACATTTGCTTAAAAATTCATTTGAATATCTTCGTTCGAAAACACAACTCGAGAGTTGTTTGAAAATTTTGTATCAGTGTTTGTTAGTGCATTTGTTAATGCTCAATAATGGTAAAAATATCACAGTATAACAAGTTCAACAGGAAACTAAATTGTAAAGCTGTAAATATTGAAATATTTATTTAAATACGCTGTCCCGTATTTGAATTGTATGCGTTTAAAAACCACTCCCACTCCGTTAGCATTCAATTTTTCTGACGTTGTTACGGCGCAGCGCTCGAATGCAAATGGTCCGGGTTCGGAACGCGGTCGTACTTTCGCGCCTCTTCTTCTTCTTCTTNAAATCTGACAGTTCGAGGCAACCAAATAAGAACAACAACATTATTTGGTTTCGACAACGAATATTTAATAGGGATTTTTCCTATTTTTTTTCTGCCTACCATGTGGTAATATGATAAATTTTAAGACTCACGCTGTGATCCTTTCTTGATTTATGTATGTATAACTCGAGAATAACGCATTTAAAAATAGACTACGATTTTGGGCGGGAAAAACGGAACGCCACAATATTGATGTGCATATGACGTCAGTATACATTTTGAACTATGTAGTTTACATGCAAATGCCTTCGTGAGTAACGCGTGCATTTGGAATTTTTACTATATTTTGCTGTTTCGGTGAATTTAGATGCTATTGTGCGTCATCGAACACCAGCACCTGTCGCATAGTTCCACTATGCAGAAATGCAACGAAATGTGCAGTTTCAGTGGAAAAATAAATCGTGAAACGTGCCTAAACGTAGTTGAGAACTGTAAAACACTAGGCAATTTGGGACAAAAGTACATGTTTTGTGCGTGAAAATCATTTCAGCATTAAGTAAATGTGTTTTCATACCGTAATTGCACTGGTCTAATCCGTAACACGGTAACGTTTATTTGAAAGACGGTGCCTGCACGGCCAACGAGAAATTGCTTTTATGTTTAATAAAAACTTGTGGTTTACACTATATTATATGTATGTTTTTTTTGCGCTTTGTTATTAAAATACGAAAAATGTTATTGTTAAAAACTGCGTCATAATTTTGAGGTTATATGCTCTTGTTTATGCACGTTATATAGACCTACATTTAAATCTGCGTACTTAATCTTATCCATAGATTTTAGGACTAATTTAAAAAAAACTGGGATTCCAAAATGACATTATTAATTAATTTGCGTACGGAAATAGAATGTTCTCAAATGTGCCAACAAAAGGTATCGTGTTTTTTTGAGAATTGTGAGATATATGTTTGCAGGAAAATATTTGTATTAAGCATAACGACATGAGTCTAAAAGAAAAGTGGTTATTCGTGAAAGTAAAATTTTTAAATAAAATATTTACCTACAATTTTAATTAAATTGTCTATTGCAGCACTAAAATGGTGTTTTTAAACGCCAACTACATTTCAAAAATCGACTTAGGCTACGGTTACTATGGATGTGAGTTCTGATGAAAATGTGTTCTGACGAATTCGTCCGAACAAACAAACGCCTGTTTTCCAATGAGAATGTTTACACTGGCAGCGACAAACACGTCAGAACATGCACGACGTCATCAGAACCAGTTGAGCTTTCAAACAAGTTTGATTTGATTTTTTCATGCGACCTGCGTCTGTTTTGGCTGTTTTCGTGCGTTGAATTTCGAGTGATTTGGTTATTTCACCATGGATAACGATAAATTGATAAGTCTTGTGTACGAGAACAGGTGTTTGTGGGATATGAGAGACAAAAATTATCATAACAGAGATATTTCTCGGCAAAAGTGGGAGTAAGTTGCTACAGAACTCAACACTAGCAGTAAGTACAATTTTTTATTTTGATGGGGGGTATACATTAATTACATAAGAAATTACCATTAATGTTTAAATTTTATCCATCAAGAATATGACTAGTAGAGCTATAAATTATTACAGTAGGTTGTATTGAAACGGAATCTCACCTGCTGGACTATCAAAATAATTTTTCAAGCCTCATTCGCGCGTCTTCCGTGGTGATTATATTTCCGTGAAACTGGCACATTGTGAAAGTCCATCTCAGGAATATCAAGGGAAGTAACGCATTTAACTACGATGTTGTTTACTTTATTTGGATCGATTTGCAGTTCAGTTTTCAAACACCTCCACTTGGCTACCAGAATACCAAAGGCACATTCCACGCACCGTCTAGCTCTTGATAGTCTATAATTAAAAATGCGTCCTTCAATAGTAAGTCTTTGTCTTGAATATGGTTTCAATAAATATGTTTTCAGATGATAGGCATCATCACCCAACAGAACATAGGGTGCTGAAATGTCGGTTGACGGAATATTTTCATTCTCTGGTATGTTTAAAGTGTTTGCTTCAAACCGCTGATAAACATTTGAATCTGAAAAGGTTCCCCCATCACTTTGCTTACCGTAAGCCCCAACTTCAACAGCAATTAACTTGTAATTTGCATTAGCTATTCCCTGCAATACTACAGAAAAATTGTCCTTATAGTTGAAATACATCGAACCTGTTTGTTTGGGGCATTTAATGCGAATATGTTTCCCGTCCATACAACCGATGCAAGTGGAGACATTCCATTTGTTGTAGAAGTCACTCACGATGGTTTTCCATTCCTCTGTAGTAGGCAAAGACATATGTATACCGCAAAAGCACTTCCATATAGCTTGGCATGTTTCGTAAACTATGTTTCGAATAGCGCAGTGCGAAATTCTGTAGGAGAAGCTTAGTGCTCGAAATGACATTCCAATTGATAGAAATCTGTAATAAGAAACAACTATTATACAATAAATCAACATATCCATTAAAACAATAATTCAAAACACTAACATTACACTAGGTTACAATTAAAAACATAGATCAATTGTTTTTTTTTGTCACTAATTCCAGGTGAAGCAGCCAAAACTATGTGGTGAGGTATGAGGGATACGTTTCGCAAGGAATTGAGCAAGAATCCTAAAAAACGGAGTAGTCACGAGGGAGGGATTATCAAAGAGTCTAAGCGGGCCGATTTCAAAACCATGGAGCTTTTGAAGGACCAATTTCAAAAAAGACAATTGCAGGGTAATGTCCCGAGCGAGACAACATTTCATGAAGACACCCAGAATTCAACTACTACTTGTTCCCTTGATCCCCCTTAAAACGAACCAGAATCACAAACAGAGACTCTCGAATCACCTCAGAACACAACGAATGAAACTACGCCGCCACAAAACTTTGCTGCTCCTCAGAAAAAAATTGCCAAGATGAATAATGCCACTGTGGTTAAAAAATTGATGATGCTTGAAGAACAAAAAATACAAATGTTCAAGGAAAGATATTCAGCTTCTCGAAACGAAGATCCGGACTATCATTTTCTGATGAGNAGTACCAGAGGAAAGAAAAATGTTTGTGAGTACTAAACTCCAGCAAGTGTTTTGTGAAGAGGATCTTTTGTGCGGGTTCAGAGGTCAACATACACTACGGCCAATCCACCATCCAACACCTAACTATGGAGTTTCCGCATGTGGTTCATCGACGAGTGATAGTTGGGTAAGTGGTTCACAAGTGAAAACTCCACTGATTACTCCTCAACATGTAGACCTTGCTTCGTTCTTTTCAAATGTAACGCCTAACGATATAAATTAAAAATGCAAGTGCCATTTGTTCAATTTTGCTGCGTATTTCATTTCACTTGTTTGTATTTTCATTTTTGAATGTTTCGAATTTCCATTGAATTAAAGAACTGAATACATTGTTAAACTTTTTTTTACCTTAAAGTTACAGCCAGTCTTTGTTTTGCCGAAATACATTCACGAAAATTGGAGAACTTTTTGATGCTTTCTTCTATCCCCTTCAGTATGTATTCAAATGTTGCTGGGCTCATCCTGCAATACTCGAAAAACTTTTCCGGTTGGCCCCACAACTGGTGAAATAATTATTTGAAACTCTCCTTTGTCGTCTCTACTAGAAAATAACTGGTTGACATGCTCTGTTTTTCCACTATTTAACAACAATAACTTCATTAACGGACTTTCAAGAAAATAACATTCATGAAGTTCGTCCAGCTTTGCTGGGCGGCAGAAACGTACTGACTATCAGAATATCAGAAAACGCGCTCAGTGTAACCGCCTTGTTCTGACGAGGATCTCGGACGTACTCGTCTGAACACATTTTAGTCTGAACTCGCATCCATAGTAACTGTAGCTTAAGGCGGCGACAATTGAAGCAAAATCATGTTAAAAGTATCAGTAAATTTTGAAAGAAACATACGGTTCCAAGCACAATTTCAACCCTTTTTCAAAGCTTCTCTGTAATCCAAGGCAACCGGTCGAAAATACGTTCGAACGCATGATGACATTAAAAAGGCGAGACCAAAAACATTTACAACTATGTCACACGCAAGTTAGCATATAGCAATACGTAATGAGTGTTTACATAAGAGTTTAAAATTTTTACTTTTTAAAAGCGTGATTTGAAAAATAAGGTGCACACGGGAATAATACTTTTCTTGGTTGTATTATATACGATATTTATTTTAATGACACAAATACATTTGTAATTGACTTTCCAGGAAAAATCCCTATTGTCCTTATACAAACAATTTATTTCATTGCGCTAAACAAACTTCGTTTTATTCAACGAACGCACTCTATTAGTGAGGACGAAGCGCGGAAAAGCCTGGCGGCTATCTGCGCTGCGTAAGGAGCGAAGCGAGATAGGGATGGAGCGTGACGGAATGTTAGGGCGCTGGAATGGGAGTGTCCCGAGTAAAACCCCGACAGCCAATGGCAAAACATCACCCCTGGGAGTCGAACCCTTATCGCTTTGGTGGGAGGGAGGTCTGTCTGTTAGCTACACGACCACCGCGCCCTTGCGTGTTTGTGTAAGGTGATGGAGGGAGTGATAGAAAACAGGAATTTGTGGGATATAAAACGCATGTCATCTGCGCAGTATCCTATCTTGCATTCCAATAATGAACGCTTCATCTTTCTACACATAAAACAAAATTACACTTGGCTTTTACACTGACGAGCCAAAAAAAAACTGGTACACCTGCCTAATATCGTGTAGGGCCCCCGAGCACGCTGAAGTGCCGTAAGACGACGTGGCATGGACTATAGTAATGTCTGAAGGTACGCAGGAGGCAATTCACACCATGAATCCTGCAGGGATCCAATCTGCGCCAATTTGAGAAAAGGTTGCACGTCTGTCACGTTTAATGATTCTCGTCAGTCATCGTTTGTCCCGTTCTTTCACCTTCTTTTTCCGGCCACAGCGATGTCGAAGATGTGATGTTTTACCGGATTCCCGATATTCACGGTACACTCGTGAAATGGGCGTACGCGAACATCCAAATGTTATCGCTACCTCGGAGATGCTATGTCCCATCTCTCGTGCACCGACTATAACACCACGTTAAAACTCACTTAAATCTTGATAACCTGCCATTGTAGCAGCAGCAACCGATCTAGCTTACGACCGCATTGCGTTACTCTGATTGGTTCCATACCTCAGTTATTTGCATACGCATGCCTATACCAGTTTTTTTGGCTCTTCAGTGTACTAAGGTCAAAACATCGTTTACTAAATCAACTACTTATATATGCAAGTGTACTACTTAGAAGTTGTAACAATAATAGGTCTACTATATCATTCTGTTGTGCAGAATGTCATTATTTTTCGTAATAAAACGCGTTTGATGTTAAAATAAAATGTTAACAAACGTCATATCATTGTTGAAACGCGCGGGGTTTACAGTTCTTTTGGCAGTTCATGAGCAAATGCTGTGGACATACGCAGAAGAATCTACGACTACTACTCGACCAAGCCAAGTGCCGGAAAATACGTGAACGACAAAAGGTCAACACGTTCCCTCCATTACCTCTTTTCTTTCTTCTCCCATTCCTCCTCCAGGATAAGATAAAGCACTCAGCTACAGGTGTCAGGTGTCGCAGTGACGTCANGAGCAAATGCTGTGGACATACGCAGAAGAATCTACGACTACTACTCGACCAAGCCAAGTGCCGGAAAATACGTGAAGGACAAAAGGTCAACACGTTCCCTCCATTACCTCTTCTCTTTCTTCTCCCATTCCTCCTCCAGGATAAGATAAAGCACTCAGCTACAGGTGTCAGGTGTCGCAGTGACGTCANCTCTTTCTTCTCCCATTCCTCCTCCAGGATAAGATAAAGCACTCAGCTACAGGTGTCAGGTGTCGCAGTGACGTCAAGTTGTGTCACAGGGAACACGCTTTGCGGCACGGCGTCGGCTAATTCGCGTTACCGTGTCGACGCTTCAGCGTGAGTGGTTCAGACGGCCAAAGGCATTGAATTCCCTGTACTCGCCGTTGTTCTTCCCCTTTCAACAGCTACTCTAGCGTTCGAGTACTACCCTTCCACGTATGCAAGCTTGGCTTGGTCGAGTAGTACAACGATATCAGCGTCCTGTCTCCCTCCTGCGGTGGCGTCCCAGTGAATGATGCTTGTTGTGTGCCCCGGTGGCCCAGTGAGAAATCACCGGTCACGCCACGACCCGTGGGGCACGGAGGTAGGAATAACACGAGACGTACTATGACGTCATAGAAGCCGCATTCTCGTCCACCGCCATAGTGTGACACCCAAAAACATTGAAAATCTCGAGGCAGGTTTGTGCATTTAATTCAAGTAAAATGTGGAAGTTTTTTAAACAAATCATTAACTAATGAAGCTCAACTTTCAGGCTAAACATCAACATGTCTCTGAGGCAGTAGCTTAATTTTAATTTTGACAGGTAAGGTTTCCAGTGTTTCGGATGTCAGAAGATGGTGGACAGGCTTCATGCACATCCACAGACAAAGCCACCCCTTGGCGCGAGGTACTGCACCTCGTCTGAGCCCAGCTCCTTCGCAGAGAAGCGGCATACAGAAGCGCAGAAGAGCGGAGGAGTCTCCTCCCCGCCACGCGTGGTTGCCGAAAGGTCAAGCACCTCGGCGTGACTCACACGCGGTCTTCCTCCCCCCGCAGGCCCCCCGCACGCGGCGGGCACGGACCGTAAAGGTCGAAGCGATAAAAAGTCCCACCAATGTCGCGTGCGTTAGTCGCACGTCGTCGCTAGCGTTACGCAGGTGCGGCGCCGCCATGCCGACGTCAACTTCCCTTCTCCGCGGGCAACGGCGCTATGTATCTATGTATCAAATTTTTTCTTGTCCCGTTACACGTAAAATATTGCTTCTTTACAATACACAGTTTCATGACATGTACACCATATTTTATGTATCACCAAATTTTTAAAATAAATTTAAAGTCTGGGTTGATAAAAAATTTCGTCATAAGTTTTACACTTTGAATAGTAAATTATTGCATAATTTACTTCAGTTTACTAGTGTTGCTGCAAAATGTTTTACAAATAATTCCTTGGAAACGTCAAATATCTCCTTGTATCATTATAAGCAAAATATTGTATCTTTACAACATACAGCGACACAGCTATATGAAAGGTACATAATTTCTACACGTCCCCATGTTTATAATAAATTTGAATTCTATTACTTAGTAAAATTCAACATATAATTTTACAATTCTAATAATAGATTATTAAAAAATTAATTCTAGTTTACTTGTAAAAAAAGGGGGGGGGGGAGAATTTGCAGCTAGTTTCCAAAGACATTTTTGTAAAAATACAAACACAATTTTTACAGTGTAAGCCACAGAGTACATAAAACACGGAGACAAAAGAGCGTGGTGGTTCCTCTGATTCTCTGATTGGCTGCGCGAGGCTCTGGGAAAGGACCATCTATTTTATTGGCTACTGCGTACTGCGGAAAGTTCGCCATTGGCTGGTTTGCAGGCTGGCGAGTAGGTTACTTGGCCATGGTTGGTTAACGTTTTACTGTCCAGCGACGTCAGTTTGCTAGCGTGTGCGGCTGGAGTTCGCGATATAAGCGGCTGTTTCGCCTCCGTATTCTTATGTACTCTATGGCGTAACCTGGTGACTGCACGCGCATTCCTGCGAGTACGTCAACCGTCTTCAGGCGGGGTCAGCATGGTTGAGAGACAAGCACTACTCCACGGGGACATACACTCCCAGTGGCGAGCTGGCCAGGGCCACAGGAAACAACAGCTACTTACATCACGAACTCCAGCCGGCCACGCCAGCAAAATGGCGTCAATGGCCAGCAACATGGCGGAACTCCGTTCGCCAGTCAGCGCCTGATAACTCACTTGCCAGTCAGTAGTCAGACACTTGCCAGTCAGACACGAGGCATGTTCCACAGCTTCGCGCAGCCAATCAGCTAATGGGCACGCCTACATCAAAATAACCGCCACGCCATTTTGTAACTGCGTACTTATATACTTTGTCCCGTTGTCCGCCTGGAGGGAAAATTGCAGCGTTCACCTGGAGTAATTTAAGAAAACCACAGGAATCAAAGATCAGGATTACTGGATAGTGATTCGACACTGGACATTCCCGAACGCAATTTCAATGTCTTATCATTGCGCCACCACGCTCGGAGGAATCTCCTAAGAAATGGATTAATTTTTTTTTATTTAGGTCATTTTATATACATAGTATCGTACATGAACCCCGGAAGTGTAAGTATGACCATTTGTGTCTTAAAATGTAAGAGTCGAAGGCTTGGTTCCTACTTATTTTCACCGTGATATTTTTCACTCATGTAACCTAAGTTTTACTCAGACCATCCTGCTTCCAGAAGCCTAGGACATACTTTTGGTGCAGCTAGTATTATTTTATTAACGTTCACGCTTATTCGCCTATTAATAACGACATATTTCGGTAACTGTAAAAGTACACCAAGAAATAAAAGAAATATTAAAATCTCTGCAAATTTTATCTTACAAATTATAGCTACAGCTATTATTTGCCCTTGTAAAATATCACAGAAGAGAAAAATTGGTATTTGCTGTATAATTTCTATGCCGCCGCGCCGTATCTAGCCGCTGCACAAATATGGAGTTTAAGGGAAATCTATAAAAACAGACTACATACGTATAAACGAGAAAGAAAGGAACGAGGAATTATTAAATAAGAAATGAAGAAATTATAAAAATGTTGACTAAAGCACTTGCTTTCCTGCATTTCAGTTTAGTGATTGGAAATTTTTTTTTCAAAATAAATGGCAGAGCATTCTTAATTTGTTTACTTACTAGAAGAATTCGCACATTAATAGAATTGGAAAAAACTTTCAAGAAAGCTGGTTTGTTGTAGTTTATACACTAAAGACTTTTAAATATAAAAGGAATATTCAAATTGCTACGTCTGAAAACACGCCACCTTAAAACTCCGAAAATAATAAAGGCGACCTACTTAAATTCGCTAATGATCTTCCAGTATTAATAGACGACTGGTTAGGGCGATAGAGACGAAAACATTTGTTATTTTATATTTATACAAAATACTGTTCAACTTTTAGACATTATTACTGACTACTCTTTCCTTGCAATATTTTTTTATAGCGCATAGGTTTTGCACAAATACATGCCAGAATCACGATTTTACTGTTTCAGAAATATACAAATAATGAAAACTAATCCACATACAGAAATNACAAATACATGCCAGAATCACGATTTTACTGTTTCAGAAATATACAAATAATGAAAACTAATCCACATACAGAAATTAGATAATTCACACTAAAAGAATATGCTAAGAACTACTTCAATGCGTCTAGAATATCATACAAGGAAATGTTTTTGCAATTTAAAAAAATTGCTGAAAATAAGAAAATTCTTGCATATTTTTGATCTGAGGCTGCCCCTAAATTTTTGAAAATTGACTTTTGCAAAGCATTTCTTACAATTAATCAAGGCAAGTTCTTTCAATTACCATTGTAAAGTTTTCTTCTAATANTGACTTTTGCAAAGCATTTCTTACAATTAATCAAGGCAAGTTCTTTCAATTACCATTGTAAAGTTTTCTTCTAATAGTTTGGTTTATTTAATTTGTACACTACAATAGCAATACAATTTTGAATTGGACATGTCATTTTGCAAAAACCATGCTATCTAAAAAGATTTATATGAGGAAAAAGTAGTTACATACAACGACTGAAAGTTGGACAGTATGTGGCACAAATATAAAATAACAAATTATTTCTTGGCCAACGCCCTTAAAAGCACCATAATTGCTCGAAACACGNTATGTGGCACAAATATAAAATAACAAATTATTTCTTGGCCAACGCCCTTAAAAGCACCATAATTGCTCGAAACACGTTGGAAAATCTGCACGCTCTTTCACTTACTCGTGCATTACTCTGATGTGGTATCTTCCTACACATCCAGTAACTCCTAACAGTACTGACGCCCCTCTGCTTCCGTTAATCGAGCAAGCGAAATCGCTTCAGGCAGACGGGTAACTTTAACAGTAATAAGAGACTACCTAAAAATAGAATTCTCTACAATTTGAGCGCGTTGAGAGAACGGGACTGCACGGACGGCAAGAATGGGTCTAGTTAAAATTAAAAGCACAAGTCTCCTCCGGGTAGTGATCGTTAAGAGGCTGCGCTCGGGTTGTTCTCAGGGGTTGTTAGAGCCTCCAAGCACGAACCAGGGACAGCCGATCGTGTTTATAAACGCGCTGGCGCCAGCGGAAACTGGCGGAGCCTTACAACAGCCTACTCTGACATTCCTACAAAGTTCCCGGTGGAACCGGCGCTTTCCTCTCCAACCTCCCCCTCCTGGTGGCCGATGCCTATTTAATGTTATACCAGGAGCACTAACTTTCTAGCGCACTGTAACTCCTTCAAACAACAGCTAAATCGGCACTTTTCCATCTCGAGGCACCAACGGGAACTTTGTGTTTTAGAAACCGCCATGCAGTCCAAAAGTATTCTATGAATTTAATCATTCACACCTGCCGCGTCTGCGCGTAGCCTTCCTTCACCGTTCAAATATGCATGGCGGCATACCCATTAACTCAATGCGCGGGTCAGTGCGCCCGAGTGTGTGCTGGACTCAGGATTGGGGAACAATCGGCAACCCAGAATTGTTCCCCGCCTCCTCGCCCACCGGGCGCAAGGAGCATGATCTATTCCACACTGCAGTCTTTCGTTTCCAGCACATTCAAGGATTCGGCAGGGGATAGACTGAACGGCATCCAGACTGAGCAGACAGCCAGGGCCGGACAGACCCATCCTGCCGAAATCCCACTCACACACATCTTTCACTGACCAAAGTCTTACCAATTCCTTAGGGAGAGCACTCCAGCCATTTACGTTTTCTCCTATTCCAGTACCATAAGCAGAGTCGTCATCGGGCTTTCCTGAAACAAAACATATGTTTTATCCAGGAAAAATTTGGCATAATTAGGCTAGTCACATCCTGTATTTTTAGGTATACCGTCCGAAGTAGAGGACTAGTATCAGACCACACTATACCCAATAAGGGGTTTCGTGTAGTCGAAAGTACGCCTCCCGTATGTGCGGATGGCATCCTAATGATCAACGATTGTTGGAATCTTTCTCCCCTTCTCCAATAGCACTCTTTTAAGAGGCTATTTAATGCTTCAACATCCGTAGGCAGGCCAACCAGGGCGAGGGTTAACCTATCTACACATTCCATTTTGGGGAAAAGTATTATTTCTCCACCATTCATTGATCTAACGAAAAGAGCCACAGCAGCCATCAAGATGGTCGGGTCCTCTAGTCGGGAGAGCTGGGAGCCACGGATAACTTCTCCGTATAACTCCCAAGGTTCTTTGGGATTAGCACCAACAGGCCACGTCTGTACACCAACATCCATTGTGCAGCGATTTGATGGCTAATCAATTGTTGTTATCTTGTGAGATCGAGGTACAGATTCGCTCTGCCGAACAAACATCTTCAGAAGGAAGACCTCTCTTTCTCCTTACCAAACTCGTCTTCTCCTAACTGAATTTCCTCGGACGGGCAGGGCGTCTCTGGCACCCGTTCTTTCTTTAGAGCACAGACTGTTCTCCTTCTATGATCCCTTATGACCTTGCTCATGTTTCTTCCAATCATTGAAAATCTCCCCCGCACATAGAGGACCGGGCTCCATGAACACGGCTACCCATCATTTGGTGCTGCACTGTTATTGTCACGTTCTGGTTGATCTTCATCTGGGTCTANTTCCATGAACACGGCTACCCATCATTTGGTGCTGCACTGTTATTGTCACGTTCTGGTTGATCTTCATCTGGGTCTATAAGATGCAGGATAGACCCAGTAATACTTGGAATTTATGCCTGCGACACAATTGGTTCTTTCACTTTCAGTGTTGCCACATCCAGAGTTATCTCCTGTTCATATTCCCTTTCCTCAACGATTACAGTGGGGAAATGGTGTTCACTCATCTTGTTCTGCTTGGTCACCCGAGTCATCCAAGTCTTTAGTAATCATTGATCGACTCAAACTGGTACTCTGCCACCACACATCAAAATTCTCGTTCCTTTTGCCAGCCGCAGTTAAGAACTCCAGCAAGGATGGCGCTAGGTCTCTTGACCTTAACATGTTTCTANACTCAAACTGGTACTCTGCCACCACACATCAAAATTCTCGTTCCTTTTGCCAGCCGCAGTTAAGAACTCCAGCAAGGATGGCGCTAGGTCTCTTGACCTTAACATGTTTCTAAGCTTCAAAGGCCCATGGCTGCCCTCGAAAGAGGCCCGAAGTTCCTCAATCGTTGGGCAGACAAAGAGCGGGTGTGTGGAAGTATCAGGTACTGTACACACCACACAGTCCGGGACGTCAACCAGTTCCATGGACGATAATTTGGCCTTGAAATTACCATGGCCTGACTAAAACTGCGAGCTGTAATGGCCTATTACGAGCCACCAAGCCCGCAGTCTCAGCCGGTCGTCCAGGAAAATTTAATGCGTTAATCGGCCTTTAGTAGATGCGTCCCACCGATTCTGCCATTCTTTAAAGGTTCTCTCCTTAAAGTTTCTGGCTTCCTCAGGGAGGAAAGAGCCTACCCATTTCTTTCTGCTCATCTCACCTCTTTCTCTTATAAGCAGATCGAGGAGGATCTCTCCTGCAATAACCTGCAGGGCATCATTATATATCGTCCGATAGGCCTTCGTGACTCCCAACAGTGGTGCTCTTTGAGCGCTGATAATCTTATGCTTCACATGGACCTTAACAGCTTCAGTGAACCATACGCTGCAAGCATAGGTCACTATGGCTAAGAAGACACCCTTATACATTCTTTTGAGTATGCGGGAGCGGAGTCCCCAGTTGGCAGGTGCCACAGCTCTCAATTTATGGAACAACACAATAGCATTGTTCACCTCATAGCTAACATGAGACTGGAACGATAGACGGGGCTGCAAAATTACACCAAGGTACTTCATTTGATGGACGAGTTTAACCACTCGACCTTCGAACCTTATTACTGGTGTCCTTTCGAGGTTTCCTTTGAGAAGTGTATCTTGCATTTTATCTCCCGAAAACTTCAACTTGAAGTTAACAGCCCAGGATCTTATAGCCTCAAGTGCTATTACAATCTTCTCCTCCAATTCATGTCTCGTCCATGCCGGTATCAGCAGTAGCCCGTCGTCAGCATACCCATATATCATGCAGCCATCGGGGAGACCAAGTTTAAGCAGTCCCTCAAAGATAATGTTCCACAATACTGGACCCAATACCGACAACTGCGGCCAGTTTGGTGGAGATTCGCTGACTTCTGACAAGCAACGGGTGCCCAAATATCCACCTGCGAAGGCCGTGGTGGTTGAGCGGTTAGACTGCTCGCCGCCCACCAAGGTGAACCGGGTTCAATCCCCGGTCGAGTCACTCCCGTATTCGCCGAACGATGCCGCTGGTCGGGGGGTTTTCTTGGGGGTCACCCGTTTCCCCCGCCCTTGCATTCCGGCGTTGCTCCATTCCCAACTTAATTCACGCTCATCGGCTCTCAACACCTCGCTCTTCAGAGCCTTCCAAATCTCTCTACTCAACTCGACTCCACCTGCACGCCGTTCCCGTTGAATATTCCTATGTTTACTCTTCATCACTGAATACTTCCTAAATCTGAAATATTCGAAATGTCTCTGTGGAAAAATTGAAAAAGAGTGCTGAAAATCAGTTATTACACAGTAAATTACTGCATAGAAACAAAACGGCTTGGCGGTTCCTTTGATGTGGGTGTACCTATTTTCTGATTGGATGCGCGAGGATCTGGGAATGGGCTTTGTGTCCGATTGGCTACCGCGTGCTGAGAAAGATTTCCTATTTTCTGAACAGCCGGGTGGCACTTAGGTTACCAGACGCTGATCAGCAAACGGTCTTGCAAGATTTTGCTTGCCAGTGACGCAATCTTGTTAACGCGTGCGGCTAGAATTCGCCTCTGTATACTTACCTACTCTGCAAACCCCATCTTTACAAGGAATTATTAATTTTCAGTTAATTTTACTGATTCGCCAGTTAATGACAGCTTTTAAATTTATTTCCAGGGACTCGCGAACGAAGTCACCAATCTCTATAACGTCACACGCGAGAAGAGGATATGGAGCACCGAGGTGGAAATATTGCAAGTCATACCACTACTGTCAATAGCAGCAACATACCTGGTGATGTCTCCGACCGAGTTTTTCTTCTGTCGTCAGCAAATTTTCATGGTTCGAATCCCGGAACTACGGGTGTGTTAGTTGGTGAGTGGAACCTCCATCAACACGTAACTAGCGTAGGGTGGCGTGGCTAGCACAAATTGCTTTGAAAATTAATTAAAGACATTGCTTTCCCTTTGTGCTATTGTAGTATAACTATGGAGCTTATAGCGTGATGTTTATAATAATGTAACACTACTAAAAAAAATTTTCTTGCTAAAATAATTTTTCGGTTCTTTTAGAAGTCATTTTACGTCATTGCGAAAAGAGGCGAACCCCATAATTAAGTTCAGGATGCGAACATCTGTAGAAATAATATTTATCACCGCATTAAACTGAAAAATATAAGTAACATTATCTTCAGTTTAGCTAGGCACATCTTCCTTCAAAATACTTAATAATTAAGAATGGTTTAAAGACCTGGCTTCCATTGAGTTAATTCTCATAAGTTATAAGCATGTTGGCGAGTGTTACGATGTGGTGAGTAGACTGAAGCCGATTTTGGATTCGGCGTCTATTATTGCATGACTCAGATCTTGAGCACAGTATGTCAACGAAAGAGGGCTGTAGAACAAAACTTAATAGATGTTCTAGAATTTCGCACTCTAAGCGCAAGATGACTGCGAAACGCAACGAACTTAAGCCTGCTAGTGTTTTTATAAAAGCTTGATCCGTTTTGTGCCACGATTTTACTTAATTGATTACTTTCAAGCTACTACACTTTAATTTCGTGAATACTGTTTTCAGCGAACTCATACATGCACACGTCGACCAATTTCTGGCTCGACTTTTTGGATAACGATTTGTCACTTACTAAGACATGATATAAACCGACAGCTCAAAAAATGATACTTTTTACTGCTGTTTAAAATTTCGTCATATTCGGCAGAAATAGCTCTTAAGCGATTACTAAAACAAAACCAGAGCTTTGTTTTTATCGCTGTGAAAGGGACTGAGACGCGGACGAGGTATGGAAAGAATGAGTTTTTGAAACTCATCTTCGTACGACAGTTCAGAAACTGCGGCGATATTTTCTATGATGATTACGTCAGCTCGGCATTTCTGTCACGATTGTTTCTCATCTGAGGACCGCAGTTCGACCGCCCTGCTTCTCTTCTCGTCGTAATGGCGGGAAATTTGGAACGGCATTCTCATGCGGGCGACTCTCCGAAAGTGCGTGCGTTTTCGCGGTTATCAACGTTTCTCCCTCCCCTCCCCCCACACCCTGTTGGTCACCATTCGTATCTCGTTCACCTCCTGCATTATTCATGGCGACTGTGGAAGTTATGAGAGCCCTTTGCGGTGAGACCTATTTCAAGACTGCGTCACTCCCGAAGCACCGTGGCCTATTGTGTGCTTGGGCAGAAAAACACGCGCGTGGATGTACTTACAAGTAGCTCAAAACAAACAGATTATAAAGTAAAGGTACTCTGTCAGTGCACTTGTAGGCAGTATTTTGTTATCTTACACCTCATGTTCATAAGTTTTGTAGGTATGAGCCTTATTACTGGGCAGGGCTGAATTCAACCGACATACTTCGTAAAGAGATTCCTTACCAAAAATAGTGTTGGAAATATACAGGGCACTTTCTATTTAAACTGAAAATTAAGTGATATATTATAAGCAATTGAATATCGAGTTTTTAAGCTGTATTTTTAAAATCGAAATAACGGAAACGAAGAGACATTAAAATACAATTCTCCGAATATTGTTTTATTTTATCGGGACTTTCAACATAAGTGAAAATATTATTAATACCTACCACCGCCACGAAAATAACAGGGGTAGCAACCCTTTTATTGAATACAACGTTGACAAAATGGCCTTCTTGTTGAAACTGCCCAGGATCCAGAATGAGTGAGTGAGTGAAGAGATTTGGGTGGCTCTTAACAGCGAGGTCTTGAGAGCCGATGAGGGCGATTGAAGTGAGTATGGAGCGGCGCCGGAATGAAAGGGTGGGGGATACAGGAGATCCCCGAGAAAATCTTCCGACCAACGGCATCGTCCTGCACTTACGAAAATTCGATGACCCGGTTGGGGATTGATCCCGGTTCGCCTTGGTGGGAGGTGAGCAGGCTAACCGCTCAACAACCGCAGCCCTCCAGGACCCCGAGTTTTCGAGCAAAACGCACCATAGCTTCGGCTGTAGCGTTATAACGCCTTATACATAGGCAATACTATGCGCATGCCTCCATGGCATACTGCTGTGCCCACTGCACAGACAACGGCGGAGCACATTATCAATACTTACTATAAACACCACGAACTACACATTAGTATGCTTACGGAAATGAAGCTGTCTGTCTGGGTCTGGCGTCAGTCGGTGTGTGATTACCTGCAGGGAGTATTGCTATTGCCTACGCACCTGGAGCTGTATTGCTGCCGCCGAAAGTCTTGTGTGCGTTCTACACGAATGTTTAATTCTCGACCAATTCTACGGGATCTAACAAATCCCAAATATAAAAGTCACCTTTTGCTAGGTATTTGGGCCACGTACTTCATAACTAAATATAGTAGTCATAGATACTTCTTCTTGCAGTGTCTCAAAGAAAACTGCAGCCTGGACAAAGCACAATAGAGAAGTAGAGTTTGTGAAAAACGGTTATAGTGTTTTTGGAAACAGTTTGGTAACAGTTCGAAAAACTGTAAACAATTAACAAACTGTTTGGAAACTATTTGAAAAAGTTTCCAGACATATGTTTCTAAGTGTAGACGAGGCTTAAGAGGAACCTTCTATCGCCGTATTGATTTTGAATTTATTTTTAAGTTGTTAATATTTTTAAAGAAGAATATTCCGGAAGTACTCAAATACCCGAGTAGCTATTGTTCTCACCCAGCAGTACATGCATAACGACTGAACTACGAACTAATAATTAGGCCATAATAATAATTCTGCCAAAATTTGGCAAATTCAATATTGTGACGCAAATACGAATTCCTTCAGCCATTATTCCTATACTTGTGTGTAAGCAGAAATGCTAGTTGTGTATAAGGGTGCCTTTAGAATTTTCCTTTTTCAAATATAAACATTCTAGAAAAACCAAGCATCCAATACGGCGGGGTAAGGTTCCCATTTAAAGTGAGTCACTGCTGTTGCACAGGCAGAGTTGCACTTGCAACAACAGACGTGTATCAAGTGTAGTCCATTCACGGTTATTTCTGACGGTTCTGCAGCCCTGTTGAAGTTATACTTTCAAGATATTCCACCACCTCGTACAATCAAATCTTAACCAAGTCTTAGAAAATTACACCGAAGGGAAAGCGTGCCGTATACGTGCGTAGTCGCTTAAATAATACCTTCCATAATAATAATTCCTTACTAGGTATACCAACACACCTATTTTCTACCTGTTTTTATTCACATTAATTTTAAACGAAATATTATAATTTACAGATAAAATATAACTAAAAGTTGAAAATAACCAAAAAATAGAATACTCTTATGCTAAGAAAAGAAAAACCGCTTGTAATACATGAAATATTAAGGAAAAACCAAACTCACTATATGGGGTGATTTTTCAAAGGTGTGATTCAACAAGTGTGAAGAAACCGCGATTAGACTACACGGCTATCAACAATTTCAGCAGAACTTTGTAAGGACTTATTTCGAGAACCATCGAACCTACGACGTATGTTCATAAGGACATTTTGTTTCGAGGCGTACTGTCCACAGCCCGGATCCTTAGATTATTCCGTACATCCTGTATCTACACACAGCGCATTTCTCTAAGTATGTCACAACGTCTGGAAAGTGATTTCTTACGAAAAATGAGGTAGAAAAGATATGAACGGTGTATGACCTTAAGTGATTACTAAGAGAGTTACGCACTTCCGAAAATGGAAAAATAAAAAGATTTTAATTAAAAATATTAGAAACTACCCGAGATGAAATTAAAAGATTGTGGACAGCATATCACTGAAATCAGATAAGCAACATCTGAAATTATAAGTGCAAATAACATTCCCCATCGATATAAATGACGTAGGCGTTGGAATCATCACATCGCATCAAATATTTTATCCCTAAGCATTTAGTGAATTTTCAAGACAGGTTATTAATCACCACGTCCAACTGTGATAAAAGGTAGCTTTGTTGTATCAGTCTCTCTCTGTCCCTCCGCTGCCGAATGAGTGAATAGTGAAGAGATTTGGTCGGCTCTTAAAATCGAGGTCTTGATAGCCGATGAGGGTGAAACGAGGTGAGTATGGAACATCGCCGGAATGCAAGGGCGGGGGAAACGGGAGATCCCCGAGAAAACCCGCTGACTAGTACAATCGTCCGGCACGATTCCCACGTACGAAATTCCGGGGACGACCCCGCCGGTATTTCGAACCCTATTCGCCGTGGGGGGAGGCGATTAGTCTAACCACTACACAACCGCGGCCCCGCTCTGTTACCGAGGAACAACTCCGACATGTAGGGGCCTCGGTACGAGAAACGCGGATCCTTCCAACTAAATGAAAATTCTGCACTTCAACTTGCAAAAGTTCGGAAAACCACAAAAAAAATATTAAAATATTGCTGAAGAGACAGCGGGTGTTATTAACTTTTCCTCTTTACTGAAGTTTCTGAAATTTTCCCTCCAGCCAACCATCCCTGCTGAAACGGTTTTAACTGCGCTGACGGATAACGCTTCAACTTCTCAGTTTCATCGCACGGTGACGCCTGAACTCTTGAAGCGTTTGAAAGTGCTCAAGTTTAACAGTGATTGTTGNGGGGGGGGGGGACCACCCCTCAGCGCCGGATGACTGATAAACTACAACCTCCTGCCGCGTTGGAGTTACATCCGATATTAAGACCCCCGCGATGCACCACGACGAAGAAATTTACGAGGTTGGCTGCTTCTGCAGTCATGTTCGCCGATCCTTCTATTTATCATCTGTTAAAATGCACGCCTTTCGATCAAATGGCGTTCAGGTTACATAAGACAGATTACACTGCATCGGCTATTTTAGTACAGTGCAATGAGGATAATAGGTGGAAAAAAAAAAACAAGCCGGTAATGTTTCGGATTTGTTAAGGTAGGTGTCTCGTACATCGCATAAAAATTCCCAATAAATCTGGTTGCAGGTTTTCCGCCATTTAGAAAAATAAGTCTGCAATCTAGGATTTTTACATGCATTCACGGAAACACTTACAACATGTAAATTATTTGTTCTAGAGGGCTGCTATTTTAAGTTACAAATGAATTGGGCTATAGTGTGAACATACACATATTAATTTTATATAACGAAGCTACACAAAGTTAAAAAAAAAGATAATTAATTTCTTATGGGGAAAATTGTGAAATTTACAAATATTGCTCTTAAACGTTGCAATGCATTAAAAAATCTTTACAAACAAAATTTGCAGAGCGTAATAAATACTATAGATATTGTGTTATTCCGTACATTTTCTTTCAAAACCATTGAAATGGCGTGTTTTTGTTTATGAGCACGTGTCCTAAGTCGGCAATTTAGGGTTTACAGGCACTTTCACGAAAACCATTATTGTGCGATAAATATTTGTCCTACAGTGCTACTTATTTTTAATATTCGTTGCAAATGAATCGGGATATTATTTAAGCGTATTAACAATTATATGTGATTTTATATACTGAAGATACACAAATTTGAAAAGAAAAAAAAACGTTTCCATTTTTATGGGGAGATTTGTGATATTTTAAAGTAGTGTACTTCAACCAAGTATTGTATCAAAAAATCTTTTAAACAATTGTCGTAGAACGTACAAATTAGTATCGGTATGTTGTCATTACGCATATTTTATTTTAAATCCAATGTATTGACAGGGCTGTGTTTATGAGCGTATGGTAGTAGTTTGAAAACATATTTTTGTTAAGAAATATAAATTATTTCTTTCTTAAAGTTACATTATGTTAAAATTGGTTGAATTATTTGTTAACAGTTCTGTGGAAGAGACATTAGTGAAATTGAGGGATGAAAATAAACTACTGATATTAATGAAATTGGAATTACAGGTCACATCTCAATAACAATAAAAAATTAATTTATAAAACTCACTCGCCATTTTTTGTAGTTTCCTATAGTGGAACAGCTTGCCATGGGGGTTGTACAGCGTGTAGTGACGTGAAGCACCGAGCATAGAATATTAACGGCACAGAATGCAGCAAGTTCAGGTGTTCGATTATAAACGTCTCAACCTACACGATTGGCCTACTTTTTATTTGTATTCAGTATGTTCATATCACAGTATCTTGCTATTTACATATTTACATTTCCCGTTCATACTACACATTTCTATAAACTTTGCCTCAGGCACGACGCTGCTGCTGTGCTGGTGGCGGCAGAGTGTGTTGTCTGGGAAATCACTGTTATCGATGTCGACACTACCTGGCCACGTGCTTTGCCTCAGGCACGACGCTGCTGCTGTGCTGGTGGCGGCAGAGTGTGTTGTCTGGGAAATCACTGTTATCGATGTCGACACTACCTGGCCACGTGCTTTGCTGCAGGTTGTCATCATCGTCTTCATCACAAAAGGATCATGCACTGCTGCATCCGACGCCTGCACACCGACGACACATTAGAGTGCACGTCAGTGAACTTCTCCCACACTCGCAGTATTTCTCACAGTATTTCTTGCAGTTGCAACAGATTAGTCGAAGAAGATTCTGCGGAGCAGGGGTCCCGCAATGTTGGGATGGGAACATACCCGCCATTCTCATCAAAATTCCAGTTACAAGTGATGGGTGATAATTGTACACNCGCAATGTTGGGATGGGAACATACCCGCCATTCTCATCAAAATTCCAGTTACAAGTGATGGGTGATAATTGTACACCTCGCCAGTGTTGTACCTGATGGTAAACACGGAATGAATACTTCCGCGCTGCTGCTTTTATTGGAGGAAGAGGGACCAAACTGAACTTTATGCTGAGATGCTGCTTGTTTATTGTTCATAGGTACATGCGATGTCTTTCAATGTATATACCTTTTACCACTGCCATTCAATACAAAACAAAAAATAAATAAAAATAGTTTTACCAGCTGCCGCTATTATCTCTGGTGACATATTCGGGAAGTTAAAAATGCCTACATGCTGACGAATGACTTGATTGACCTAAAGCTTTTTTGAAAACGACCTTCTTTCCTTTATTAAAAATCGCAGACATTGTGTTGCAACTTGTAAATGTTTGCAGGAAGAGAAGATGATGTACCACGTCGTCCAACCTTTCTTGAAGTTTTCTGATATTGATAACTCGATCAGGACGTTTGCTGGTTCCAGGGATAAGCACTAAGACATTATTTGTGGACAGAGCAAACAACAATACGAGGATATTCGTGTCCTGTGCGACGAGTTCCAAGACTCCTGATATTGCACTGCGCATTGCTGCTACCACAACGAGTGTGTCAACATCAGACGTGACTTGGTTCACGTGGCAACCAGCGACATCGAGATGCACCTTCAGTAGGGAGATCAGTCTTGCCTTGTTCGCAGAATTTGCAAGGAAATTCTTCTGTACTGTGGTTGCAAGAGCGCTATTCTCAACAGTTACATCCACGGATGTAGAAACTCTACTTCTTCTCTTATGTTCGGGAATCCTTCGTGCCTAATATCCCATATCCACCGAACACCACACCACATGGTATTGTGTCTGTATCTCTGCACAACAAACCGAACTTACTGCTCACAAATTTGTCTGTAGGTAGATTTACGAAGTCAAACATATCGGTGCAAGAGATATCATCGNACCGAACTTACTGCTCACAAATTTGTCTGTAGGTAGATTTACGAAGTCAAACATATCGGTGCAAGAGATATCATCGACAGTATAAGTAGCATTATCAGGAACCTTGGCCTCAGATGGTGCAAACATTTCGAGAACAGGAATGAGTGATGCAGTGTTTCCTTTTCGAATATAAACGTTGCCAACCATTGCGCGAGGACGTACCGTAAGCTCATACTGCAGGTATGAATCTATCTCTTCATCTCTGCGCGCTATGCACACAATCCTGTGGAACAGTTTATTCGGGTTGACAATGACATCATTACCATGTGCTTTCATAGCCTTCATGACATTTCCTAGTGATTTAACTGCATCTGCAAAAAAATCAACCAAATGCAAACTGTTTCAACAACTATAACACTGCAAATTCGTGGTTCAATTAAACAATATGTGTGCGTCATTGACATGACACTCAACAGCAAGCACTGCTCTGAAAAAAAATTCCGTGTATTAATACGGACACATGCGAGAACAAACACGCAACTGAGTAATGATGCGAGGTGGTGGCCCACCAGTTATCCACTAAAAGTACCTACGATAATTAAATTGTTCGCACCAATAGGTACGCCCCAGTACTAATAACAAGAACCACACTCTCATCCTTGAGGCGGGCACCTAAAAAAAATCATCCTATTATTTTACCATTTACATAAACAATTCTGATTTTCATTAACAACTGTCATATTAATAAAGGAGTTTTTAAAACTTTCACACTTATAAGAAGGAATAACTTTTACTTATTAACAATAAGAATGCCAGCAAGCATGCTCCCAAAATACCAGACGCACGTGCAGAGCAGTCTACCAACACAGCCCTGTAATTTCAATGATTTTAAAATACAATGTGCGGAATAACTCCATATCGACACTAATTTGTGTGTTCTGCTACTTTTACTTAAAAGATTTTTTAAATAAATGTTTGGTTGAATAGCAATACATACTTTAAATCAACAAATTTCGCCTTCAAAAATGGAAACATTTTTTTTCAAATTTGTGTAGTTTCAGTATATGAAATCACCCATGCATATTCATATGTTTGAATAACACCCTGATTCACTTGAAACGAATATTAAACACGAGCAGCTCTGTAGGACAAATAGTTTACGCACAGTATCGGTTTTCGTGAAAGTATCTATAAACCCTAAATTGCCAACTTCGGCGCACGCTCATATAAAAATACATGCCATTTCAGTGGTATTGAGAGAAAATGTACGGATTAACACGATTTCGATAGTATTTTTTACTCTTTAAAAATTTTGTTTGAAAATTTTTTGATGCATTGCTTCGCCTAAGAGCAATTTAGAAAATATCACAATTTTCCCCATGAGAAATGACGTTTTTTTTTAAATTGGTAAAGTTTCGTTATGTAAAATCAAAAATATATATTTTTTAATGATAGCCTAATTAGTTNCGTTTTTTTTTAAATTGGTAAAGTTTCGTTATGTAAAATCAAAAATATATATTTTTTAATGATAGCCTAATTAGTTATCAACTAATATTTAAAAATAGCAGCCCTCTAGACCAAACAGTTTACGCACAGTAAGTGTTTCCGTGAATGCATGTAAAAATCCCATATAACGACTTCTTTTTCAAAATGGCGGAAAACCCGTAATCAGATTTCTTGGGGATTTTTCTGATATTTACAGGGGACCACCCTGAACAAACTCTAATCAATTGTAAATTGATTAATTTTTTTAACTTCCAGGTTTGAGCAATATTTGAGCTAAATGCACAGTACATGGGGCGACAGAAAGTGGCGGTATTGCTCCATACTCCATACATCACAAAGTAGTGTCCAATAAGAAAAATACCTAATGTATGGGAGGTTTCATTTATTGTTGNCTCCATACTCCATACATCACAAAGTAGTGTCCAATAAGAAAAATACCTAATGTATGGGAGGTTTCATTTATTGTTGAGCCTACATTCCATACTTTCATAACAACTTTTGCCATTAAAATGAAGCCCAAACATAGTTTTATTGGTCCCGATACACGACAGAGCGTTATGCTAATAGCACAGTNATGAAGCCCAAACATAGTTTTATTGGTCCCGATACACGACAGAGCGTTATGCTAATAGCACAGTTCAAAGTGAAAATTTTTGACGCTGCAACTCCTAGAACAACTTACTTATTTGTGATCGGAGGTCTTACCTTAACAAATGGACAAAATCATATGCACCGAGAAGGAAACCTTCAATTAAAAATGAAATTTTATTAGTGTGATGGTANTTAACAAATGGACAAAATCATATGCACCGAGAAGGAAACCTTCAATTAAAAATGAAATTTTATTAGTGTGATGGTACAGACGAATGAAAGTTATGATTACATCATCACTGCATCAGGACTATGCCGCGCCTTCTTTCGGCAAATAGGAAGTGCACCTGTGGTACCTGGTTGGACCACCTTCTACTTGGATNAGGACTATGCCGCGCCTTCTTTCGGCAAATAGGAAGTGCACCTGTGGTACCTGGTTGGACCACCTTCTACTTGGATGCATACATATATACGACAGGGTATGGAACCAGACAGGCACATACCTAATATTATCCTGCGCCACACTGACGAAAAAGCTTTGTTGTATAAGGCAGTTTGTTTGGCGCAAAAAAAATTGGTGGTATTTATAGGGGAGATGAAAAGTGTTCTTATTGAAACAAATTATNGGCAGTTTGTTTGGCGCAAAAAAAATTGGTGGTATTTATAGGGGAGATGAAAAGTGTTCTTATTGAAACAAATTATTTTGTTGTTCTTGATTGGTTGCACCGAACTCTCTACAAATTATAAACAGTTTCGGTTAACATAAAAAAATTAAATCCTTAGCGAGATTCGAACGTTCAGAGCGTGCGGCAACATATACAATTGAAATACTGGAAAACGTGCGTTGCATTTATAGTTTTACAAATGTACTTTTCATTTTCCCGTTGAACTTGTTTTATTAGAATGTTTATACCATTACTAAGCACCAGTAAATGAATGCACTAGAAACACCGCTACTGTCCTAATTTTCACAAAAATTATAAATAAANCCATTACTAAGCACCAGTAAATGAATGCACTAGAAACACCGCTACTGTCCTAATTTTCACAAAAATTATAAATAAATTCCCGAGCTGTATTTTTGAACGAAGGCAAACAAATGAGTTGCCAAACAAATATAAACAGTTGACCGAACTACATCGTTTTTTTGATTGTCTGATTTATTTTGTCTCGACACAGAGGTTTTGTTAATTGAAGAGTGAATTTTGTTATACGAACAAAGTTTCTTTTGTTGCATTTCAAGATTAATCCACCCTACAAAATATATTTTGTTGGCGCAGCTAACTATATTTTTAGCCCCGTACAAACAAATATTTTCTCGGCAGGAACTAACCGCTCTCTCAGTGCAGAGTTGGCCGCAGTTTTTGCAAACTACGCTCCTATTCACCAACACTCCGGTATCTTGGAAGCTGGCGCCTCAGCTGTCGTTAACATTTGCGTGCGTTTTACACGAAAGTGGCGTGTACTGGGCAGTTGAAACAAGAGCTATTAATTAGGCCGTACTGCTCAAGAAATCGTCACGTTTCCATAAAACCCATCGGTAAAAATGTAATATGCAAAAAAATATACCCCCTTTTACTACTTGTAATTTTGATTTATTTTCATTAGGGTATTAAATTTAGTTTTTTTTTTGTAAGGTTGAAGATCTCGACAATATAAACCACAGTTTAGTTAACTGTGATGGTCGCTTCTGATAGTTNTGGAAGCTGGCGCCTCAGCTGTCGTTAACATTTGCGTGCGTTTTACACGAAAGTGGCGTGTACTGGGCAGTTGAAATAAGAGCTATTAATTAGGCCGTACTGCTCAACAAATCGTCACGTTTCCATAAAACCCATCGGTAAAAATGTAATATGCAAAAAAATATACCCCCTTTTACTACTTGTAATTTTGATTTATTTTCATTAGGGTATTAAATTTAGTTTTTTTTGTAAGGTTGAAGATCTCGACAATATAAACCACAGTTTAGTTAACTGTGATGGTCGCTTCTGATAGTTTACGAAATTGCAATATATAAACTCAGTTTTAGGGGTTAATATCTTCCTCTGCAGTTCAGCTAGACCATTAAGAACAATTGGTACTCTCCTAGGTGAACAAAGGAAATTTCGACGCATTTAAAATTTTGATTAGGCCTATGCTACAAAATATTCAGCAAACGTGACACATTTTATTTCGCCACGCGCTAACAAGCCCGGCAGAGCATCTTCTTTCCCCTAGCGCTGGAAACGTGGCTAAATGTTAGCTGTAAGATGAAACATAAACGCGAGAAATGAACGATGGCACGGGACGACCAGCAGGTTGGAACCCCCGGGCCGGACAAGCCAGGCGACGGACAAGTGTTTTGAAGCAGGCGCCGCCGCCTGCGTGTACTTCGCGGAAGCGGGGTTCGAGTCAACTGCGAACAACTGACCGTCACGTTCACCGCGGTCAGCAGCTGGCAGCTGACGCCCCGATATCTCACCTGCACGCTGCCGCCCTAGGCTGCCGTAGACCTGAAGATGACGTAGGCCGATTGTCGTGTCTTTCACGCACGCGCCCCCGAACATTGACTCGCCCATCGTAAATACAACTACAGACGTCGAATTGTAAAAAAAAAAAATACCGGTGGCACTAAAA